>JAFIDM010005346.1:17688735-17746541 GCA_023159025.1 Thereuonema tuberculata
TAAGACATGGGACAGAGAAGTTGTCACAGCTGTAAAAAATAAAAAAATGGGCCTTCTGAAAGCTTCCAAAACATTTAATGTCCCAGTCTTGTGAGTGGGTCACCATTCACAATTGCTCTAATGAATTCTCTCAGCAAAAGAAAACTAAGTCCTAAGGGGCTGAACTTAGACGATCCAAAGCAAAAGAAGCTCGCAACACCCATAAAGAATTGCGAAAAGATTAAGAAAAAAACAAAAAAATGCAAAGAAGTGCAAAAAAACAAAGTATTTAATGGTGTGGGCGATATTTGGAACACTTTCACAAAATTCAAAATATGAGGTTTGCCTGAACAAAAATTGAGGAAAAATACAAAATAATAGTTATTTCTATAATTGGTTCAGGAACATGTAAGTGAAGGTTCATATGATATATTGTAATTGTTTGCAAGCAACTGAGACGATAAATGACAAGAATATGGGCAGGTTTTCTTAGATGGGCGATATTTGGGCCATATGCCTTATATATATCGGAGTGGTGTCGCATTCCCACTTAGGTTGGGTGTGCTAATTGGGGAGGTAGGGGTAGTTTTATGCAGCCCACATTACAATTCATATTTTGATTGGAAAATAGGACTGCATTTTATCGATGTCAAAAAGTTATAAGAGCAAATGGCGCAGCAGCATTTTTTTCATTTCGGCCAATGCAATTAAATGTATTAATAGAATAATTGAATACTTTAACTGACTTATTAAATTTATTTAATTACATAATCCATAATCTTGAACAATATAAAAGCTCCCGTCAAATGTAAGCATAATCAGAAATTTGGAGTGGGATGGTCTTAGTTATTCAATAAATAAATAAACAAAAGTTGTTCTTTTTTGTATTTACAAACAAACGATAGCCTTCCAATCATAAAAAAACAAGTCCAAAATGCTACTTTAATTCTATTTTTAATCCAACCATGAAAAAAATTAATTGAAATAATTTAAGGTACTTTTTTATCCTAACTGTAGCAAAAATCGTTTTTTCTAATAATCATCTTTCGAAGCATTTTCTTCAGGTATTTAAAACAGAGAAATATTCGGCAAGTACTAAATAAATATTGTGACAGTTTGTATAAATTTTTAGAAATCATTTATTTATTTATATTTTTATAGAAATTATTTATCTTTATTTTATTTATTTTTATCGTTAACCGTTATTTATTCCTTATCTATTTTCTAATTATTGTTGTTCTGTTTATTTTTAAATTCTTTTCCGTTGCAGCCGTTTAATTAATGTAAGGTCGTTATGTTTTTATCCAATCATTCTGTATATTTTTAATTAATCTTCCAATCAAATTCTTCTATGTAAATACTATAAAAACCAATGTTTTTCGTTTAATAAATTAATTCACTTCAGTTCCAGAACCTGACTTGTTGTTTTTCCATCTCAACAACTCTCCCAGAAACACCATTACAAGATTATAAAAAAATAAATCAATAGGCCTTTTTACCCAGTAAAAATTATAAATTTATAATTCATTTGTCTCGTTATTACAAAGTTTCTTATTATTTTAACTATAATTTGTTAATTTTATTTCTTTTGTTTTAATTGTTAGTAATTAAAAATTTAATCGCACAATTGAAAGATACTACTCATTATCGAAAACAAAGAACTACCAGTATGGTAATGTTATGCTTACATAGAAAATATCGTGTTATCTATTACGCATCGACTCGGTTCCCACCTCTAGATGCTATTGTCTCAACGCACACCTTGCCATCTATTCTGGATTAAAGCCAATGGAAGGCTAAGAATTTGATTGTATCTGAGATCTCAAAGCCAGGCTCTTAACGCTGTTGGGAGACAGGTTTTACGAGTCAAAGCATCTTTATACTTTATTTACAATGGCTTATCAATGTATTCTTAACTTTGCAAATAAATATCAACGGATTTACATTCATGTCATGTTAAGTAAACTGAGATAACTATAGAATTCCAAGCTTTAGCAAACTAGAAACTTTGCTGTCAATCAATGTTTTGCTTTCCCTAGCAGATAAGATACTAATTTGACTTTTTCGTGATTTAGAAAATTATCAAATTTACTTCCTTCCTCCGATATTGTTTATGAAATCTAACTTTAACATTGTGCTTTTCTACATGCTTGCAATGTCTAATACAGAACTATTGCGGGGGTGTAACGACAATTCTACTAATTAGAGTAAATTAAAGCAAGGATGAAAGAAAGATTAAGTCGCAATGAAAAATAAACTCAAAAAAGGAAAAAAAAATAAAAAACGAAGGAAAAAGATAATTTTGTTAAGAGAAGAAAAAGACAATACAAAAAAGAAAAAATGTTATCTGACATTTCCCATCAGGCATTCCGAGCATCATCTTTTAAAGGACAAAGGATTACGCTACAATTATACAAATGGAACAAGAGAAAAATGAAATGATTAATATTTTTCTGATCAACTTACAATCGGCTTCGTAAATACACAATACATAAAATATTAAAAGCCAAAGATACTACGAATTTAATAATTACATTTCATATAATTAACATTGTAAATCTCTTTATCCTATGATATCTTTTGGAAATTCAAAGATACTATTTCTTTGTATTTTTTATTATCATCCCATGTATCTTTGATGAGCGAGAAAAATAGTACAAGTCAATTTGTCACAAAATTAAGATAAGTGAATATTTCGGTGTGACAACTCGATATCTATGTATGGTAAAATGAGGACAAATCACAGCCTACTAAAACACACTGAATTCTCTAGTATGCAATACAATATAATATAAAACTTTCAATCATGTGCGGCCAGAACAGTATAAGTTGAATTGTCAATAGGATACTTAGAAAAATATGACTTATCTTCCCCTGTGAAATTGTCAAAAGAATATATCAAAACTGAATTTACAAAAATTCATATATAGAATATTCTATGTTTATATAGTTTTTCGCTTTCCTGTAAAAATTCATTTTTATGACTTATTATTCCCGCCCGTCAAAGATATCATAATTTTCTACAAGATAACCATTGATAGAAAAATACTCCAATCACTGAAAGATATTAAGTTTGTATCTCAATTAACATAAAATAAATACTTATTGTATTTTTTAATTGGAGATACAAACGTAACATCTTTCAGTCCATCTTTCACTTCAAAGGTAGACTTATAATTTACTTCGAAGTGAATCTGTGAACTTCTAGATTCCGATCTTCAGCAAGAGTGAACTTAAAATATTGAATACTCATAGAAGTTTCATAAAAGTTTCTACTCATAGAAGTTTTGTTTCTGTTATTAACTCTTGTTAGAGCATAAAAGCTGCGTAATATTCCTTAATCAATTTTTTTTTAAATAATCACCGTATCTAGCCGTAGGTGCAAAGGGGGAGTTTGTCGAAGTTAATTTGCCGAATAACTACAGTGCATGGATCATTAATCTCTGAAATTACTTTCAATCTCCATCATTTCCTGCTCTGCTGAGATTAATGACAAATTTACTTCCATTAGTTCATTGAAGAAATGATGGATCCATCAATTTCCCTCTCTTTGAATATTGGCATAAGTCCTAATCTCTACTGTTTTGTCTTCGATTTTTATCAGAACTGATTAGTAATTAGTAAATAGAATGTAAGATATCAGCAATGAAACAATTAATCTTCGTATTGTTTGAAAGTGTGACATTACAATGTTCTCTGGATTCTTATACATCATTAAACTAGCGAAAAAACGATTTCTTCTATTTCTTTCTGATAGCTTTTTTTAATTCTGTCAAACTTGAATTTACAATGGGACAAGAAAATACTTACTATGTTTTTATCATAGACAACTATTGTAAAAACAATTAACAGGAAGATTGAATATAGTGTCATTAACATCTAGTACGTCACCAACATAGTTTGACTACGGTATAATTTAAATTAAAAAGAAACTAAGCAAAGTTAAATTATAAGCAAAAACTTTCAACAAAAGTAGATGAAAATAGCAATTATTTTTATCTTTCAATTCAACTTTACCAGTCAAACTGTACATATTTTAGGGTAGGATTGCGAATTCAAAGAACAAAAAACGAACGAAACCCTTTCAGAAAATTCAATTTCAAAGTGATTGTAACATTAATAGAAACCCGCAATGGCATCAGCCTTTGGCAAATATACAACATTCCCAATAATTCCAATATACCAACAATTCTGTCCAATAGTCTGGTAGAAATGAATGCTGTAAATAAATTTTGGTAGATAATACAAATTTATTATTGAGTTAAATATGCAATACCTTGCAAGAGTATTACTGTCCATTACCAATATTGGCAACTAACTCGATTTCCAACGATAAGCCAACAAGTTCTGAAGTGTTTTCGATTTGGATATTCACATTTGGCACTTCAAAACATAATAAAAGTTGGGAAAATCTACATTTATGGAATTTGTTCTCGTTTGCTTGAAGCTTTATTTTAGGAAGAAATTCCATTCACGACTAATTTCAAAATGTCTCCATGTTTCCATAAAACGGTTTTACAATGGTTTTATTGTTTCATGGCTCATTATTTTCGAAGGGATTTCAGGATTAAAGAACAACAAGGGATGAATCAATTCAGTTAATAATAGTTCTTAAGAACTCGCAAGTAACGAATCAAATGTTTTTATTAGGGAACAAACGGAGCCTTTTATGAGTTAGAAAGTCTGTTTTCTATGAAATATTCCATAGGGGAATTATTCCAACTAGCGATGGATTGAAATTAGCAAAATATGGTTCAATTTCGTAGATAGGTCATTCCATTAAAATGATCAAATACAAATGATTGGATTCTCAGTCAGAATTTCTCACATCTCATTTTATATCTATTCCAGCCGGGTACCATCGCTTCGCTCCGGAAGCCATTCATTAGTTATTCAAAAAAATCAAATTACATCAAGTAAAAACCGAAACATAGATCTTAAACTAAATTAAAGTTTAAATTTTAAACAATACCTGGATCACAATATTGAAATCCAATGTATTAGTTAACTGTATCGTATATTTATTCAGATCTGATTTAAAACGGCAAGGACGTCATTTATCACCAGTTTTGGAAATGCTTTAAATGCACTCATTGACAACTACGCTAGATCCAACTATGGACAGTTTTGGGAAGTTTTCATTCATCTCACGCGAACTACTTGATCGACCGGGATGAAAAGTAGCCTACGTTGTACTCAGTGTCCTAGACTACCTGCATACAAAATTTCATTCCAATCCGTTGCGCCGTTGAGGCATGAAACAATGACAAACAAGCAAACAAACTTACAGATTTTCACTTTTGTAATAATAGTTAGGATTCTTAGAGTTTCTGTTGTGGCATTAAACGAAAAATAAGCGTGTTATAGTTACTTCTTCCTTTAGCTTGTCTCTGTATAGTAAGACATTCTTCATCTTCATTCTGAAGGATTCCTTATGATTTATTTTAAATTGGGCATTCAGCTCTTATGATTTCCTTGGATGAAATTTTCGTAGATTAATTCTTAAAAGGTAATTCTAGGATTTAGTTCACAAAAACTTAACATGTTGGCTTAAACAAATGAACCATCTTTCAATGAAATATTATTTATAAATTGCTTCTTATAATCACTACTTCGACTATTATTTGCAATATTTCGATCAGCTATCTTTGCCAAAAAATTGAAAATAATATTACAATGATAAGTTATCTTTGTTATGTATCATCAATGTTATATGTTTATTTATTAGAAAGCATTAAAGAATAAACTTCTTTTCTTACCTGATGAAGATCGGCAAAGGTAATACAGTAAATAATAGTAGAAAGCATTAAAAGAAGCAATTATAGGAAGTTTATTAAATAAATGTCAGTCAAATTTGATAAAGATGTAAATCTTAATATTTTCTGTATATTTCATTACTAATACAAATTTTAACTTTTATGTAAGATAGTTCATTCAAATTTAATACTTGTTATTTTAATTCCACATCTATCGTTATTTAAATTATCCCTTAATTTTTCATTTTTTAACGAATTGCTCATCGGAAAATCCATCTTTAAAAAAATTTGATGTAACTCTGCTGTAAATCGATTTAAGTAGTTTTGCAGTTGACCAGGCATCAATGATCCCGCTTAGGCACATCATTTATGCAAACGAGAATAGAAAAACATCTGTAGCAGTTGGTTTGGAGTCCTTTTCTTGTACGAAATCAATTTGTGGGAAATAGACCATTATATTTTTTCCGTTCCGTGAATGGGTTATTGTTATGAGTAAGAGTGGAGACTGCCTTGGTTTTTCGAACCCATTCCTTTCGTTTCACAAAAGAGGGACAACACGAGCCAAATGGGAATCAATAGCGTTACACAATAGCGCTTCAGTCACTGTCAGTAGAACGACCCAAACTCACTTTTGAAGGCGTCTAACGAATAGCCAGTGAGCGAACAAGATGCAGTTCAGACAAGTCAAGTTGACACGCAGTGCCAGGATTATCTCGGTATCGCAAGGGCACAAGGGATTAATGCAGGCCTTCTTTTTAAAAAAAAAAACCCTCTGGAACTTAAAGCTGATATTATGCAGCTTTAACTTAAGATTACTTGAAGATTTAAGATTTCATTGATTTGCAGATTTAAAAAAAATTCAAATTCAAGTTATTAATGTTAGTGTTTCAATAACTATTTATAGATATAACAGGAACATAAGCAATTTAATGAAAATAATTTTCAACGTTTTTCGCAATTATATATTCTAAGTTATATACATTTATATGTTATATACAGTTTATTATTATTAGTATTAAATTAGCTAGATTTATTCAATTTCACAGAATGCTTTTTAGAATGGAAGTAAAAATGTTATTTTTTTTTTTTTTTTTTTTAAATGTTTTTCAGTCCCATTAGGTATGCTTAGTAACTGCATACCTGTGATATGTGACCGAGAGTTTAATATATTTGTTAATAAGTTAATTCAATTAATAATCATTCTTTAATGTAATTAACCCATCCACCACATCAGAAATTAATTTCTGTTTTATTTCTTTAAATGTTATATTATCTTTTTGAATTATATTTACTTGACTAAAAATTTTATACTTTACATAATTATTTAATCTGTATCCGAAGTTATTTCTGATTTTATCAATTTTAAAAATTTTGTTCCAATTATATCTTGTTTTTAACTCTTCATCTAGGGAATTTCTTTCTCTTTTTACCTCAAAGTAATTCTTTATTAATATTTTATATATAAATTTTTCGTTTATTTTTAATATTCCGTATTTTTTTCTTATTCTTTGTTTATCTTTTTTTGATTTATATTTAAAGTTTGAATAGACATTGTTGAATATTTTCATCGTTAATCTATTGATATTTTCCATTTGTTGTTTATTGATGTTGATCCAGCACTCCAAGCCGTAGTTCAGCAGTGAATCTACTAATGACTTATAAATTATTAGTTTTTGTTTAAAAGGAAATATTTTTTTAATATGATAAAAAAGATATGAGTAAGAACCCAATTTTCCCATCACAAAGTCGTATTGTTTATTCCAAGAGAATTTGTTGTCGATATATATACCTAAGTATTTATATGTAGAAATAATTTCTATCTTTTTGCAATTACAGTTTTTCATAAAAGCGTTGCTATTTTGACTGATGTTAGAGCATTCTAATTCATGTAAACTTATTATTACATTGTTATTTATAATTTTATTTTTATTTTTAATTATCATTATTTTCGTTTTTTCTCCATTTATTTTCATTTTGTTTATGTATGCCCATTTGTTTATTTTGTTTAGGTCATCTTGCAATTTGTTTTGAGCCTGCGTTTGGATTTCATCAGTAGTGATTAGAATAACATCATCTGCATATAGAAAAATTTCTGAATTGCTTATAGTGTTATTTATCGAGTTTACATATATATTAAATAAAAGAGGTCCTAAATTCGAACCTTGTGGGATTCCTCTTCTGGAATTATAAGTTTGACTTAAATTGTTTCCAATTTTAATTTTAAACTTTCTATCTTTTAAGTAATTTTCTATGATTTTGAATACATTCCCTCTTATTCCCATTTGATTAAGTTTTTTTAGTAGGATTTTGTGATCAATGGAATCAAATGCCTTCCTGAAGTCGATAAAAGCTATATATATTATCTTTCCATTGTTTAGTGATTTGTTTATGTGCTCATTTACGTTATTCAATAGATGTAATGTACTTTTATTTTTTTGATAAGCATATTGATTTTTATTTAAAAGTTTCTTTTGAGTTATATAGTTATATATTTTTTTTGATAAATAACTTTCTAAGATTTTTGAAATATTAGATATTAGGGCGATTGGTCTGTAATTATTTAAGTCGTTTTGATTACCTCCTTTATAGATTGGAATCGTGTGTGATATCTTCCATGAATTGGGATATATTCCTGTATTATATATTTTTTGAAATAGATCTACCAAAAAAATAGATATATTTTCTTTCATGTTGTCGATATCTATCATATTTATACAATCAGGTCCGTAAGAATATTTTTTCTTTTGACTTTTTATTATTTCGATGATTTCATTTTGGTTTGGGGGTATAAGGACCATAGAAGTTTGTTCAGATTCCTGTTTTTCATCATACATCTTCCTTATATATTCATAATTTGCATTATTTACATATGTATTCTGGGTAAAGTTTTTTCTCAGATTATTAAATAGTATTGTACTGTCATAATTTTCTAATAATTTTACATCATTCGAATTCTTATTTTTACTTTGTTTTCCAATTATATTATTGTTTAGAATTTTCCAAATATTTATGTTTGCATTTGGATCATCTTTTATCAAATTTCTGTAATATTTGTTTTTTTGTTTCTTAATTTGATTTTTCAAAGAATTTCTTTTTTTCTTGTATTCTTTTTCCAGTTTTTTATTGTTTTTATTTCTTGTGTATTTTTTATACAGATCGTTTTTTTCTTTTATTTCTGTCATTATCTGTGATGTCATCCAGTTTTTTTTGTATTGAAGATTTTGTTTCTCATTTAGGATTTTATTTCCATTTTCCTTAATTACTTTATTTTTAACCTTATATTTTGCCTTCTTTATTAGTTTATTTAACTTATTTATAATTTTATTTGGATCTTCTATCTTATTTCTATTTGTTTCTTCTAATAAAAAATATATTTCCTTATTTAAATAATCAATATCTATTTTAAACTTTTGTTTTTCATTACTTATGATTTCCTTTTCCTTCGTTTGTAATCCCTTCTTTGCAATTTCGAGCAAAATACCGAAATGATCTGATATATCCCAATGTAGGATATTCGCACTGATTTCAAATGACTCTGTATTTGTAAAACAGTGGTCTATACATGTATTTGTCTCAGATTTTGTTGTCTTGGCCGATCTTGTTGTTTTGTGAATATGATTCATAAAGCCAAGGTTATATAACATATTTGTGTATTTTAAACTAATTTTATTGTTAATTTTTTCCTCTATGTTTATGTTTGTATCACCTATACACATTAAATTTTTTTTTCCATTTTTTTGTATTTTGTTTATATTATCTTTTATTTCTTTTATAAATATGTTCTTATTTGTGTGTGGAGGTTTATATATTATATATATTATTAATTCACTCGAGAGTTGAGAGTTTTTATTAAAATTGCATATCAAGTTTTCATGAGTTATAGTATCTTCACTTATAGTATGAACATTATATTTTTCGCGGTACCATATTATTATTCCCCCACCTCTGGAGCCATTTCTCAATTTGAATTGTCTGTTGAATCCAGTTAAATTATATAAAAAGATTTCCTCTTCCTTTATGTTTACTTCGACCAATATTATTATATCTATGTATTTTATTTTTTTATTAATATTTGCCATTAAGTACGTGAAATTAGATCTCAAACTTCTTATGTTTTGGAATATTATATTTGTTAAATTTCCGTTTGGATTCCAGTTTTGAATTGTATCGATAATTTCGACGTTTCCTAATTCTATCCTTGTTTTGTTTTTATCCATTTATTTTTCTGTCAATTTTAATTTATATTAATTTTAGTTCTTCTTCATTTGTGATTTTTATGACTTTTGACGATTCATTTTTTCTTATTAATATTTCCTGGTTTTTGATCCATATGAACTTGAACCCTTTGGTTTTTGCCTCCTGTTTTGTCTTCCAAAACAGATTCTTCATTGTTCTTGTTAGGTTCTCGTTTACATATATTCTTGTATTATTCTTGTTATCGAATAGTTCGTCATTTGTTACATATTTTCTTTCTTTATATGATTTCAGCCAGTCATCTCTATCTTTTCTACTTTCGAATTTCATTATTATAGGTCTGTGTTTCCGCTGTTGGACTCTTCCAAATCTGTGTGCGACTTCAACTTTTCCCATTGTCTTTTCAACTTTTAAAATTTCTGCAAGTTTTGCTAATGTTTCTAGAAGGTTCTCATTTTCCTTCTCTTCAACTCCTGATATTTCTATGTTGTTTTTACGCATTTGCATTTCCATTTTATTTATATTTCCCTCTAAATTCATCATTGAATCTCTAAGGAGTGTATTTTCATACTCCAATTTTTTTTGTTTTTCCTCCAGTAGCTTTTGATTTTTGTTAATTGAATTTAACTTTTCTACTATTTCCTCATATTTTTTATCAAGGAATTGCATGGATTCTTTGATTTCCTGTAGTTCCTTTAATATGGTATATGCCAATTCCTGTTCTATTGAATTTATGGGCTGTTCCATTCTTTCCAACACGGGTGATGGCTCCAGTGTTTTTCCGTTTCTGATTTTCTCCTCTATTTCTATATTTGTTTTTGATTTATCTTTTCTGTCTCTTACAGTTATGTTTCTGCACTTTGTGCATTTCCATCGGCTTCTTCGATTAGGAGTGGATATATCTATCCCTTCTTCATTAATTTCACATTTGTCGTGCTGTTCCACACCGCATGACATACAGCGCAATTCTGCATTTTTCATTAATTTGTTGCATTCGTTACATTTTATTGTGAATTTGGCGTAATTACTCATATTTGTTATCTGTGAATTTAGTTAAACCATAAAGTAGAAATATATGAAAGAAATACTTAAGTTTCTGGACTTTTGATGTGATGTTTGGCGGAGCTAGGCGACTGCACGTCAACCTCAGATGACGCATTGTTACTTTTCATAACAATACTATAGTAATTAGTGTAATCGCATTTAAGGAGTATACCAAACTTTTGTATGCCCTATCTCAAATATATTTAGAATCTATTACGATATAGATGTTCTCATGCGGGTTTTGTGTTTCTTCTGATATTATTTTCATCATCAGTTTAGGCTTATTTTAATTGTCGGTAATTTTTTTGTTTAATTTAACTATTTCAGCAAAACTTTGAAAACATTGTTCAAATTTTTTTCTAAAAACGTTTAATAAAAATTTAGATTCTTCTAAATACGTATTTATGCTTTACATAAATTGTATAAATTCCTGTTTTGAAGCCAATCCAATTTTAGTGCTTCAAAAGCATTACGTTCTCTGCGATAAGGTATGAATGCATTTTTATTGTACTGCAGTGAAGTTTACCAATGGGTTGCTTTTAGAATTCCGGGTTTATCGTTAATATAAGAGTGAATTTATTCATTTGGGTGTGTTAACTTACTAAGTCATGTGTAAAACTGATAAAAATTTACTTTCAACGCTGTTAACTAAGTTATCAGGACATAACGGTTCGCTCCAGAAATCCAATGGCGAGGAAAGTAACCAGATTACGGAAAAACCCAATCTTGGACAAGATCAGTAAATCACGGAAACGTGCTTTAAGAATTGCATTAATTCCGTAAGAAAATTGCTTAATTAGGAAACGGACTTACGGATCACTTTTCGGTGGTCGCTGACAATGCAATCAAGGTAAATTCGATTTTTTGGTCGAACTGAAAGTGACCTTCATGTCCTCCTTAAGTTTTGGACATCCTGTTGTCAACTGATTTATTATGCGGCAGTCCACCGCCAATGAATGCCATCATTTATCAACAGAGAATACAACAACTGGGTTCCATCAAGACTGGGACATTCAAAAATTATGATGATATGCACGAAAAACGTCATTCAAGATTTACAGCTTACATCAATCAATTTCGTACATCTTAAATATATTATAAGAATCGCATTACTACTCTTTAAGCTTTTTTTCATCGTTAACAAGATAAAAGGAATTTTATGACCATAATAATTTATAAACTTAAAGATAATTTTTTTAGTGCTTGATCCTTTTCTACAAAACCGATATCTCGGGCATGGAACGTAAAATTAGAACAATCCTACATCACATTTCTGTCTCTATTTTCCGTTCACTATTAAAATAATTTTTTTAGTACAATTTTCATAGTACATTCAAAAAAAATAAAGGAAAAATATAAAAAAATATCTAGAACTCTAGTACCCTTTCTCTACAAAATTCTTGATAATTTATTCGAAATTAATCTTTTTTTGGGTGAAACATGGCCCGATAATCCAGTAGATCAAGCACTGATTTGCGGATTGGAGGATTCGGGTTCAATTCCCGGAGGAGGTTAGGGTGTTTCTCCTTCAAAAGTGTCCTAGTGTTCACAATTTTCTTTATAAAATAGGGACAGAATTTCTTTCCGAGAATGAAAGGCGGGAGGGCGTTCGATCGACCTTAACTTCTTCTCTATGTCGTGAATCATTAGGGTCTTCTCTAGCCCTCAAAGGGACCTCCAAGGCCTATTAAACTATGTACAACGCACGTAAGACGTTTCTGATTTTGATTTCTTACGAAGGCTTGATGTTTAGTTCTTTCTTTATTATGAATCACTATTTTCAATTCAGCGATTTATTAGAAGAGAAGTGTAAAGATATTCTTGTTGCCGCTAAGCCATGAGAAATTAAAAGAATTACATCTCTAGAAACCCAATAATACTAAATATGATGAAATCACCTGCACACACATTGATATCTTTTTCTTGTTTTAGTTATTTTGAAAATATTTATTGAAAATTATTTGTAAGGCAAGCATCTGCGGAAATTTCAATTTCAACAACTCCCAATTATTTAATCACCATTAGCCGTTATTAATGTAGTTCTTTCATTTCTCTGATTTCAATTGTGAATACTTCCAAAAATGACAAATGAATATGAACTTATTTCTTAATGAAACAGCTCAAAATAAAAGTTTGATGAAATATTTTTGACCCTATATCAATTTTTTCTTTACATCAAAGAAAATGAAAATCGGAAACATAAAACACAAACAAAGATCAAGTTTTATGAATGAAAACTTTAATTTTTTGTAAATTCGTGATATCAATTGCTTAACTAAGCGTAATTTAATACACAGCAATACAACTTCGAAATATATGTGCGTGTAGGAGAGAACGGTATTTTTTTTTTGTCGTTAATTTTAATTTTTGTCGAGTCAGCTAATCAGCGAGTTTAAAATACAATGATGATGATGATTATTAAGAAAAGCATTTTATAAGAAATATTTTGAATAATACATTTTTAAAATATTATCAAGAAAATTAATAAAATAAAATTAACAAAACAGCATAATAAGCATATCCGTTAGGCAAATTAAAGACTGAAAAAACAAGTTTTTAAAGACAACCAAATGTGCAGTTTTGAAATAACTAACAATGTACTTGTAAGCGAGATTATAAATTAAAAGATAACGACTGTGTTAATCAAAATACGTATTTGTAATAAATTTTAATAATGTAAGCCTTTATTTTCTTGATACTTGATAGCTTAAGCAACAGCAGCTTTAATTTGGCACTTTTAAGTGTGAATATGAAAAAAAATTACATCAGGAGAGAATTTAAAAATTTCCTTTCATTTCCTCCCATTAAACGAATCAGGAGGTTTTATTTATAGCGTAACACAGGTGAATCTATCTTGTTCTACATTGCCAGCATTACAGAGTGATCGCTTAATGTAATTATAACTCCATTTCCCATCTCCAAAATAATTAACCGACGACTGTGCGCTGAAGTACTCAACGACAACTTCTATTACATATGCCCATGTAGGAGAGAGCAGCAGGAAAAAAAAATCCTTTGACAGATGTATTAGACAGACTCGCCCATGGTAGAACATTATTCATGGGACTGCCGTGTTTGTGCCAACGCTGACAAAACCTTCAAGAATTACAAATGGCTGTCGGAAAGTTTTTGAAATACTGCATATGGTCTTCTTTGGTGAAAGTTACCAGTTCTAAAATAACATAAACTTTTTAACTTCAAAATCGCATCAACTATTTACAAAAGGTAATTATTAATAATTTTGTTTCTTTTTTTTTCTGCATTACAAAGGACCTTTCTTTTCCACAATAACATTTTAAATAATTTTTGTAGCACAGGTAAATCCGTGATAGAAAAAAAAAATCCTTTCCTTTGATAATAAATTTTGAAAATTAAAGACATATAAAGAACAAGTGAATATAATTTTGTGCTAAAGCATAAATTTAAAAATGACCCATAATAATAAAAAAATGTAAAAATAATAATAAAAAGGAAGTACATTAAATTAAGGAAAAATAAAAAAAGGTAGGAAAATAAGAAAAAAATACCCACGCGTAAAATTGAGAAAAAAAGATTAAGATAAATAAAAAATAATAGTAGATATACGGATTCGAACCGACAACCTCCATATATGAGTCCGCGACCTTACTCATCAAGCTATAGCTGACAACTGAAATTAGATGGTTGTATGTCTAATATTTAAGCCAATAGCCGAAATCCAATTAAAATAATACCAAATATCTCGAACATTGGGGGGGGGGGCGTTGGATCCTGAAAATACCCTATTCCTACGGTGTTTGTGCCTCTCAACACGATCATGATGTCTGTTTATCGATTCCACCTTCCGTCCGGGAGTTGTTAAGGGTGAACAGACACGGACGGACGGACAGAACAAACGCAATAGCTCCCAAATGAATCGCTAACAAGATAGCATTAAAATTAGTGAATGATGAACATTACCAAACAATATATTTACAAATACTCCACGTACCTCATTTTTGTATTTAAAATAGATTTATTAAAAATACTGCAAATTGCGAACTTTCGAGAAGTTTAAATTCGTCTTCTCTTTGATTCATCTTCTCTTTTTCAAGCATAATAACATAAAAGGAATAATATAACAAAAGCAAAAATGGTTAAAAGTTTAAACAAATTTTAAAAATCGTGAATCAAGTAATTTAATTGTTGTTATCAAAATACATTAATATGAAATCATTTAATTATTACAATCAATAAAAACAACAAATAGAAACATTTTTTGAATAATTAAAAATGTTTTTAATTGTTGCCGTTTTTGTACTATTTATTAAGTCTCTCATTATAAAAACAAAGCTTAACGTGCAGCGAAATAAGTAATAAGTCTCTCATTATACTTAATAAATTACTAACCCAGTTGAAGGGTTAACATGAACTCCTTCGCACCTGTTGAAGTTTTTTTCTTTAGGGTTTTTTATAACACTATTTTCTAAGATTTTCCTTAGTTTTAATCACATTGTTTATATAACACTTTCACATTACTGTCCATTATATGCCCTTTTTCCAGACAATGTCTGATAAGTCCAAATTTTTATTTTTTTACTGTAATTCTCTGGTGTTTGACAATTTGTTTCATATTCTTTCGGCAAGCTCTTCCTTTTCACATCTAGATGAATATATTTACAAATACTCCACGTACCTCATTTTAGTATTTAAAATAGATACATTAAAAATTCTGCAAATTGCGAATTAAAGAAATGAATTCGTATGGGCTATTTCAAAAAAAGGCAAAAGTTCTTACGTGACAACGATATTCTGATCGTAATTTTGTTTATTTCCATGCTTATCTGCAGAAATTTTATTGTGTCATTCCAAGGAAATTAAGGAATTTTGTATTCCTATTTTTTTCAAAAAATTATTAAGATCTTGAAAATACCTCTTTTGGAAATTTATTATCTGAAAGCTTCAAAGTCATATATTAAAGTATATAATATTTAATAGAAGCTTATATGTTTCGTGTATTTTACTTCTACATTTCACAGTAACTTAATATTATCTTAAATTAATATTCATCTTTGAAAAAAAGATTGAAGAACCTAATTTTCGTACAAAATAACAATACATTGATTAGGTAACCAGATGTTTAGAAAGCACATAACATAATCTATAATATTCAATACCTGTGCCATTAAAACAGAAATTGCAGAAAGTGAAAAAAAATTGCAACTGTTTAAACTTAAATTAATATCAATATGAATTCCATCATTTCGATTTACAATATGAAAAATATACGGAATGTACAAATATTTCAAAAATATATTAAAATATACAAAATATACAAAAAAAAAATTCCACGAAAATGCAATGTTTCGGAAAAATATTTTAACTTTATTACATGACATTCAAGCTTTATAATACGCTTTCTACTAAGTATGTTGTAGTATTCCTGAATACGACGCAAAGCCAACTTAATTTAAAATATTAATTTTATGGCGTCACATTTAACATGATTCTAATTATGAGGTTTCATAAATCAAATTTGTATTACTGTCTCCTATATCATTCTCATTTCATTTATCAATTAGGCTTAAGTCAAAATTTATTGTTTTGGTGGCAAAATAATTACTGTTTTCACTCTTAAAGCTTAATACACAGTACATAATAATAAAATGATAATAATAATAATAATAATAATAATAATAATAATTTTAATATAAAAATAATTTATATTTATGATGAACTTAATGCCATACTGAATGCCTCAGTAAGTGAATTATTGTAAAAAATCAGTTTCAGTACTTCATGGAATTAAATAATAATACAATTAAACAAATATAACTAAAAATGGTTAAAATTTAGGCCGAACGCACAAATGTTTTAAAAAAATTTTAAAAAATACAAAAGATAAAAGAAACACAACGTTTCGACTTGCCTGCAAGTCATCGACCAAGTGATTTTAACCATTTTTAATTAATTTATGCACGTTAAATAATTGTAAATAAAACAATAATAACTGTTTATAATATAAAAAATACCAAAAAATTCATCTATGAATGAAAACCGAAAGTCCACCTCCCACCCCCACCCCCAAAAAAATGATGGCCTGAGTTTATTACAGTGACCTTGATCTGCGGGATTATTTCAAAAATCACTGTTAACTTCAATAATACTATGAAGTCCATTTTCTCAAAGTTTTAATCTGATTTTCAATTATAAAATAGCAGATCATCGACAAATTGCATTTGTCAAATTGTATTTTGGTAATTTCGCATAAATCGTTTAGAAAGTAGTGATAACATTTTCAACCGAATACTTAAGAATATTTCAATTTCAAAATTAATATTCAGATTAAGATAACAATTGCTTTTATTCTGTAGAAGGTAAAGTAGTGCAACTGGAATCGATATTATAAACATAAAAACATTTAAAATGTGGTATGGATTCATCATAGACAGCATTCAATTGAAGTTGGACTTTAAGTCAAATGGTGATGTTTGCGATCAACAGAAAAGCCATTTATACGAATAATGAATATTATTTATAAATAATAAAGTTTATATATAACAAAACTTTAATAAACAAATGATAATGTACTAAATGTAAAAATATTATCAAAAATAGATGCACTGATACATTGCAATCTCGTTGATCAGATACTGAGCTGTGTTTAAATCAAAATGGCTCAATCTCGTAAATATTTTGAAATTTAATCAATCTATCCTGACCAATTTTACCCCAAACGATAAAAATATTTCTGTACCAGTAGATGTAGAGTGTGCTGAAAGACCTACCCGTAGGAAAGGGATACAATAAAATTTACAAGTGCGAAATAAATATTTTTGAATGTATCTTTAAGAAATACTTGAAATATTATTATCAGAAAAATAATAGTTCTTAGCGAAATAAGTATCAGGTATATTTATCTTGACGTATTCTGCTTTTCATTGCCTTATGTTACATCAACAGTTTATGGTATTTTAGTTGAGCAACGTCTGAATTTGCTAAATGAAGCGTTATTCAATTAGAAAAAAACTAAAACAATCTTAAATCTTAATAGTTCAATAAGTAAATCTGGAATAAAAGACAAAAAAATTTCTACATTTTATTCACCAAACTACAAAATTATTGATTGCCTATCAAGACAATAGTAAAAAGCTTGTTATTAAGAATTTATGTAGATGAAAAGTTAAACAAAGATCAAATAGATCAATTATAATTATAACTGTTGATATCCCTTAAATAATTTTACTAATATCAAAATCACTCATTGTTTTATTAATTAGAATTCTAAATGTTAATTAGTTTTGGTATTACTTTCGGCAGTTTTATAAATGATTTCATTAAATCAAAAGTTAAATTAAAAATGTCCATATCTGATGAAGTATTAAAGTATTTCACATAATTTACTAATGTATTTTTACATAACTACATAATTTACTAATTTAATGTTTTGTTTTCGTTTTTTGTACCTAGCATCCAAAAGACCATCTAATGTAAAAACCATTTAATCTAACATTATATGTAGTAAGTGTAAATTTCACGGAGCACTTTATGACAGTCAAACCACTACAACGCTATCTAATAACTTATATTTATGTTTGTTTAACGGAGCAGATCTGGGGTCAATAAAGGTCAAACCCTTAATAATGGGCAGCAGTTCCTTCTCCTGCTTCATCGACTTTGTCAACTATCCACCTTTGAACTCCGTTACTTATTCACCTTTGAACTTAATGGCAATGTCGTTATATGTGTAAATGGAAATCCCTTCACTTTCAGAAAAAAAAATATAGCAAATATTTGTGAAGATCACATCAATACAGTACATGTTGTGTTGAATTATTTTTTAAGAAATCATTCACTCTAATTAAATGAAGAAAAAGAAGAAAACTTTTACTGAAACGATTCATTGAAACTTAACACATTACAAATTGAGAATATAAGAATATTCAAGAATTGGGTGTATTTCAATCTTTATTTCTCCTACTTTCATTTATGATTTTTTTACTACATGGTTCGTGTAAAGGAAATTATATATATTCAATTTATTTGAAATTTAAAGACCAACAAACATAATCTACAATTTACAGAACAGGTAGTCCTCGTTTTACGACGGTTCAATTTACGCCGATTTACAATTTAGACTAAAACGAGGAAAAGTCTATTTTAAAAAAAAATTAAAAAATTGCGAAAAAAGATAAATTAAATTTCTTGAGCCCTCAACGGTGAACGCAGTCAACTTGGCTCCGACTATTTGGTCCACGTGGCTCCTCCTCTTCTCGCTTTTGTTTCGCTCAGCCATTCCTCATTGATTGTGAATGCTATGATAAATACGTATTACAATTAATAGTCATAAGATTTCAAAATAAACGTGCCCTTGTCTGGTAAAAGGAATGCACTCTGTCACTGTATGCATGTAATAATCAAGTTATTATTTCTTATTTTATGCTAATTTAGTAGGCCTATGAAAGTATATAAATATTTTATATTAATTTTAATTGTAAAAGCTTATATTAACATGGTTTAATTAAATAAAAACAATATATGTTTGGATGTGTGCAACGCCTCCCCTCTTTTTCCATTTTATATAATGGGTTCGTTTTACGTCGATTCGATTTACGACGCCACGGTAGGAACGCAGTACCGGCGTTAACGGAGCTCTGCTTGTATATTACATGAAGGCAGGTATTATTTTTTAAAAGAAAAAAAATATATTTTTTAATTGATTTGAGAATATGATTTTTAAATTCAGAATGTAATTCATTCTACATATTCCAAAAACATCGCTTAATATTTCTAATTTTTTTTCCGGACAGAATTTCTTTTTTAAATCATAGAAATGAACTTGAGACATTCTGCTGGCTAATATACTCAATATTGCTACACTCAATTATTCTGTCACATTTCATTGTTCTAATTGGTTGTTTTTAAGATATGCCTTTGAGGATATTTGTTGGTTGTGGTGATGAGTTTTACTGTACGTGTTGGTTTTCCATGTGTTTGGTTAAATCACGTGGAAATGGCAGGTGTTTTCATTTTAGAATCTTTTCGAAAGCAAGTGTCTGAGACACTAAATTTATTTTCGACTAAGAAGCCTAAAAGCCGTTTGATAGTCAGACAAAGACTTTACAGATTAGGTCCACATGGTACTGACTAAATTTCGATGATAAATGAGGCGCATTTAGGAAAGGATGGAGAAGGATTTATTTACTTAGGAATGGAAGAGAGAGAAAAGTGATAGCGGAATAGAAGAAGCCACAAGATTAGGTAATTAGTGGAGGAGGAGATGTTTGTGAGGTGTAATTATCCAAGACAACAGCGTTGACGGGAAAAATTAACTTGTTCTAGCAAGGAGGAATAACTGCAATTATTCGGCGCCTAACTTTCAAATTTTCAAAGTTTCTTTCTCCTGTTGTTATCCACAGAAACAGTGTTGATAAATAATTCCAAAGTAAATCTGTTTTCAAAAAGGAGAATCTTTCTCATTCTCGTTACCCTTAATCAAGCTCAAAATTTCATAGCTTGAAATTCCAATTAAATAGAAAAGTAATTATTTTTTTTTTTAGTTCCTTCCAACAGAATTAACAATTACAAAATTTTAAATATTTGAAATTTTGACTTTTAACCCTTTTTCCATTTCGAAAAAGGAGACGTGGCATTTATCTTCAGAATATTATTTTCGTTTCGTGTAACGATTGTTTTTTTCCAGTTTCAGAATTAATTTTACTGTACAGCTATCCATTTGATTGTTTCAACTACTATTGTTGCAAACATTGCTTAGACTTTAAAAGAAATATAAAAAAAAAATTGAACTACACTTCAAAACACTTTAGAAATACACTTTTCTTCATTTTTTTCATTTTATTAAAAGTTTCGACTATATATTTGATTCAAATTCCCTCTACAAAATGTAAAGGTAGGTCAGGAATACAAAAACAAACCATATTCACAGTGGAACGTATGTCTGCAATGCCTCCGAATGCGCTAAAGGGCGCTGTTTGGTAGCACATTAGTTTGACAGTGTGAGCCATTGTCATTTGAAATGTTGACTTAGTTGACTTTGTATCGCTTCACTAATGCTGAGAGGGCAGATGTGCACTTAACCTATGAGATAGCGAACGGAAGCGGAAGATTCCCTGTACAATTCTATGCTGAACGTTCCTCAACAGACGTGGGCCCAATCATCAAACCAGAGATTGCACCAGAGATTGTGGGAAGGAACTTTGAGGAACTTACTGTCATATTGGAAACATTAGGCTAATGAACACTTAGTCTACACTTACTTTTTGTCTTTTATGTCGGAACTTTATTCTACGTTCTAGCCCAGTCGGATTGCGTTTGCGGACATACGTTCCACTATGAATACGGTTTGTTTTTGTATTCCTAACCTATCTTGAAAAAGTTTGTACAAGAAAATTTGATATATACATATCACCCTGTGTATTTATATATCAAATATTTGATACATGTATCAAAATTCTCTAAAAAAATATAAAAATATAAATAAAATAGGCGTAATTATCAAACAGAGATTGCTGCCTGTGTCGTTTGATTATATCAGTGTTCTCAATCTTTTTAGCTTCAAAAATACCTGAAATCCTCGTTATGCCAAGCGTTGCTCCTAAGTTCTGAAACTTTTCTTTTTTTATTTGCTGTAATAGAATCTGTTAAAAAACATAAATGATTTATCAATAAACGTAACAGTCTTATTTTTTTTATATATTTAAAGATATCTGAAATATGTTTTGAAGTGCATTTGAATGTGATTTAATATTTTCTTAATCTTAATTATTCGAATGAAACAGAATGTAATATTTCTGCTTGCCCAGATCATTTGACGTCTAGATTTCATTCTAGATACTATATTTGAGTAGTGTGAAGCTAAACGTTACTTAAAGACGAACTCAGAATTTTCTCGCCTCACACCAAAGACATCCTCACAACACACCACTGGAAGGATGAGAAGCTCTGGAATACAGCATTAAAATATCCCTAGATCTGTAATTTAGAACATAAATTTCGAAATACAGTGAAACTTGGATAATTCGAAGCTGAAGGGACCAGTGGAACAGTTCGAATTATCCAAAAAATTCGAATTACATATATTCTCTCAAACAGAAGAGATAAATAAAAAAGATTAACTCCACGATCAAAGATTTAACACATAAACTTTATCTAAGAATACTGCTACATTTTTTTTTCATTAAATCAAACATTTTTTAGTAGCTTAATTTTTCATCACTTTCGAAAAAAAAGGCAGATATTTTTAATTGCTTCATTGAAAGCAATCTTTGAGTCATAGCATATGATTCCAACCTCTGGGTTGCCAAGTCCTCTCGTTCTTTTTCTATTTTTTCCATTGCCATTTTTGCTGCTCAAGATTTTATCTTTGTTCTTCAAATACGTCGATAACGTGTTGGATGGAATTCCAAATTCTTTGGCGATTTCCGATTTCTTTTTAAGGCCTTTTTCCACTTTCTTAATCACCGCTACCTTTTCAGCTAATGTTAATGACTTATAAGGAGCTTTAGCTTTTGACAATGGCATAGTAGGAGCATATAAACAATACTTAAAGCACAAGCACAAAAAACTAAAAATGTATATAACCGCATTAAATCATTTACAGGAAGAACACGTGACTAATACCGAAGGGGTGTGGGAGGGGGGAGGGTAACAACAGAGGGAGGACAGAAAAATCCTCGTAAATCCGCACATAGTGACATTCCAACCCTCGCTTTTGTTGTCCTTAGAAAGACCGTTAAAATAAATAATGTATCTTAGCTGAGAAAAAGTATCAGGAACAATTTTTACCGTAATATTTTAAGGACAATCGTAAGAAAAATTCGAATTATCCACGATTTTTTAACATTATTTTAATACAGAATTCTAGGGACAGAACAAAAAATTCTAATTATCCAGAATTTCGAATTAAACAAGTTCGAATTATCCAAGTTTCACTGTAATATGAATCTTTTGGAAAAAAAAATTGCTAAAGAAATATATCCAGAAAGCAATAAAGAATTGTAATAGCAACAAAGAAAGCTGTTTTGAAATCGCTTGACCTCATTCTGTCAGGGACATTTTGTCGTGGCATTTTTTTTTTATATCTATCTATATATTTAACTCATTTTTTTTGTTCCCTTCCTTATTTATTGTTTTAACTTGGAAACATTTTTTTTTTTAGTTTAATTGTTTTCAGCCTATTTTCTTTTCCTTTCCCTTACTTTTTGTGTAGTCATTATGGCAACCTTCCTTTTGTTTTATTGCACAACCATAGTTTCCCGTGGGAACTTTATCCCTTCTTTCTTTTTGCACTCTTTACTATTTGTCTAATTCTTGCTGTCTTCTGTCATCCTTAACCCATGTATTTTATAGGCTGTTATTTTCTGTGGAAACCCCCTCCTCCCCTTTCGTCTTAAGATTAATTTGAATTGCACACAAGAGATCGTTTCGGCTATCACTTTGTAAACACGAAAAATGTAGTCTCAAAACCTAATAGGAGGATATGAGTATCGTCTAGGTTGGAGACTCCTAGTTTTATGCAGTTTGTAGTAGACAGTTTGATGGACAATGAGAGGACAGGCTCATTTTATCCTACATTGTTTCATCGCCAAGTGGATGTGTTCAGCAAACGCTAGAATTTCTTAAAATTCACTCTGCCGTGTTTATGTTTCAAGAAACAATCTAATCTGGCCAGATGAGTAAAACGCCGGTTCAAACTGCAAGTAACCAGTGACTGTAGGACTAGGACAATACTGGAAGTATCTCCATTTTCCTGCTGATCAGATTGACGAGACTGCTGCTACTGGAACTCTCGAACTCTCGAGTGCTTTCCGTCAACTGCATTTCTCCCAGACATTGATTTTTGTATTAAATCGTGTTTTATTCTTATTACGGATTAAACCGATCATCTTAATATGCATTTCTCTTGCACTAGCTGCAATTTTTTTTTATTTATCTCATTGTGTGTGTAATTTCCTCAGAATACCTTATTTTATTCCCTGTTTAACTTACTCATCATTATCTTGTATGTTAATCCATTTTATTAAACTTGTTTATTGTATATTGAGTCAAGGTTTTGCCTGTTATCTCTTTTATTCATTCATTTGATCATGTTTTATCTTGAACCATTATCTTCTTTTCATTTTTCTTCTGATTCTTTCTTGGTCCCAGTGAATCAAAATATACTTTAATAACTTCCACTGATAATATTCTTAGGTCTAATCGTTACGCGGCTTCTCATCAGTGGCATTTTATTTCTTTAAATTTGTAATTCATGTAACAAGTTTACTTTATGAATGTAAATGTTATCTTTATAATAATTTAAGCAGACTATTTAAAATTTAAAATTTAAATATACATATTTAAACATTCTTAATTTATTGTAAAACTATTTTTTTTCAAGATGTTAAAGGTTTTTATAACCTAAATTTATAAGCAGTTGATAATTAAATTAAAAATAATAAAAATAAACAATAATAAATAAAAAAATAGTATTAATTAATGTCACATCAATCGCTTGACTTCGAAAGAAAGGATTTAATCAGCAAATGTAAATTTAAACAATTTGTCCTATAATTTATTAATGTAACTGTAAATTGAAGTAACTGTATATTTAATTAATTGCATATTTCATTAATGTGTAACAAGAAAATAAATAAATAAATAAATATCAAATTTAATAAGTTGTAAAACTATAAATGAAAATGATTATAATTTTTTTAAATTTTTGTATTTTCTAAATAGTAGAAATATTTTCAATTTAAAAATTTTATTATTTATTTATTTTTTATTTTTTACAATCATATTAATAACATTAATTATATCACTTCAATAAATTATAGGATCGATGTTATTAAGATTTTTAATTTTACATTTATATCTTTTAATCAATAAATATAATTCGATTGCCTTTCAAAAAAAAGGATTTAATCAACAAATATCATATCCTTTTTTTTTGGAAGGCAACCGAATTGATCTGATATTAATTAATACTAATTTTTTATTTATGAGTTTTTATTTTATTATTTTTTTAACTTGGTTATCAACTGTATTTAAAGTTAGATTATAATGATCTTGAACGTATTTTAAAAGCAATAGCTTTAAAATAAATTTACATTTATGTTATGTTAAATTAAGAAACTTATTTATTTATTTATGTACATATATTTACGTAAATTTAAAATATTGGTTATCTTTATATTAATTTTAATAAATAGATAAATGTAAATATACTGAATATGTAAATTTGTATGAACGAAGAGTGGGAGCAGTAGTTGCTAAACTTTTCGGCATCTAGATCCACTTTTATAATTTAACGATATTTATTATACTTTCGCTGAAACTACGAAATCGCTCATTTTTCACACACAAAGTAGAATTATTAGTTCACAACAGCGGTAAGGTTTGTTTCTTTGCGAAAGAGTTGGACATTCCAAGGGCTTGGAATGAAACTAAGTGTAAACCAAAGGAACTGATTACATAGATCACAAAATAAAATAACATTCTTCACCGAATAAAGACAATTAAATTTGTATAAAATAACTTAAATATTAATTATATCGATCATATTAAGATCTCTAATAAGCAGCTGATCACAGAAAATCATCGCAATGTAATTAGCATTTCGTTCCCAACCTTGTCATTAGCTTTTCGGGAATATTTTTTAATTTTATAAAAGCACTTTGGATCGTTGAAATAAGGTCCTTGAAAAGATTTTAAATACTTTAAGTTCATTTCATCATTTGTATAAATTTTTAATAAAATTTCATTTAACTGTAAGATAAATAAGAAGACTTAAAGAGATTTTTAAAATAAAAAAAATACATAATTATAGAAGCTGGAAAAACAAGATAGACATTCTAAAAGAATATTACTGAAATTCTAGTAATGCTTCGTCTGTATTGATTCTACTGTTAAATCTCCACAGACAAATCAAAGAAGCTATGGATGTAGAGGAAAAAAATCCAAACCCAGCAATAACAGCGTTCTTTGGAAGCATCTATTGATTGAAAAGAATTACTGTGAAGAAAAACCAGTAACTACATTCAGCCCAATATAAGCCAAGCTTTTCCGATATGGAATCGTAATCCAATACTTCGAAAACGAATCACAAGAAAAAAAAAATCTCTCAAAAATATACGAATACTGACTCAGTGAATATTATCTTCAGAATCTAAATTTTCTTTTTTTTTTTAATATTAAATTTTAAAAAAATATTTTAAGATTCACATCTGCAGTGAAATCGATTCTTTGATCTTAAAGATTATCAAATAAAAATTGGTTTACTATAACTATATGTTAATTTGTCTAAAAGCTAAGTTAGAAGATAATCAGATTAATCAAGAATTCTCTTAACTTTATTCATTTTACAAATTGTACTACTATCCCATTACTGTCGTTTAAAAGTAAAATGTGTAATATTAGATTGTAACTTTATAAAACAGCAATTATTATGTATTTTTTTTATGTAACACTGCAAGAATAATACATCATTTAATGTAATTTCTTGATAAGATTGTAATGTCATTATTTTAATTGAAGTCAAGTATAAGTAACTTTTCTTTCGGTTAATGAAACTTCAAAAGGAGACAAGTGACATTGGTTTCAATTAATTAGTGATGTAGCGACTGTGTTTAATTAACGAATTAGCGAATGTTTAATTAACAAACTATGATATTAAGGAATCAAATGATATTACTTTTGAGTCATTTCTGAAGTAGAATCCCACAGCAAAGATTCGAAATATTACTGTATCAATTATTTAAAAAGATATTTTATTATTGCTAAAAAGGAATTTAATACTTTCGGTTTAAAAAGGTAAAATATCTCAAATTGTAATTTAGTACCGCTTCCAAATTAAGAAAAATTAAAAAACTAAAAAAATAAGGAAAATTTAATTTCTTAAATGATAAATGACAGTTACAAAACCTTAATTATTCATGATATAAATCGAAAATTATTTCATATCTTTGACTAACAGAAAAGAAATGTACAGTTATACTAGTTATACTTTAAGTTTGTAAAGTTTTTAGATAAGGTACTTAGGATTTAGAACTAAATGCTATAATATAAGTGTATTTTAGTCTAACAAAACGGAGAATTATCAGAAATAAGGTTACTAATGTTATTTTTTTAGAAACTTTTATTTTGTTTTGAACAGCAATTACGTTTTTATTTTACCTGAAGTTCACCAAAAGCGTTAGGAAGAGCTTAAACATTTTCTCAGTGAAATTACTTTTAATTTATTACTTCATTAATAAAAGTTAGAAAACAAAACAGACGCTCTTTCCCTTTCTCTTTTAATCCCTTCATTAGCTTTTGAAATGCGGCATCTTCTTTAAATTCGAATTACAAACTCACGAGAAACACATGCAAATTCATGTCTGGGGTTCTGATAAGATTTACAAGTTTCCTGAGACCGAAAATCGAATGAATCCGAAACTCGGGGTGAAGTAGGTTCCACGCATCACGTTCCTTGTTTTTTTTCTTTTGGGGAAGGTCTTTGTTCATCGATATTCTTTGCAAACGCGAGACAAAATCGATTCACAACACAAGTCCCTTTTGTTATCGAAGGAAATAGCTTAAAGACAATGGTTCATGAGGAACTCTTAGCTCATGAATAAACAGTGATAATAAATTCATTTGAATAAGTTAAAAATTTGAGTTTTGTGATTATCAAGGGAAAAAATAATGTGTTGATGAAACTCTTTAAATGGCAACTCCTTCGCTGTCCTGACGTCTTTGTTTACTTTTAAGAAAATAAACATCTTCGAGGGAAAAAGTATGAATGTTAAAGTTGCAACTGAAAAACTAAATAGTAATATTCTTAGAAACTAAGTATTCTGAATCCCAAAAAATGACAATTATTTAAACAATATAGAATAACGTTTAGTACAGGTAAGTTTTTTGTTTACTGAATTTACGACTATAGATAAATATTAAAAGGTTTTTTTCGCTGTACAATGAATAACACAGCAATTTGTTTCTAAAAATAATCTTGTCCCGATTTACATAATATTAAAATAACAGTCTATGAAGCCTTAAAATCAATTAAAGTTCCAAATGATTCCAACGATCTTTTTTTTAAAAGTATGGAATGTCTTAATGGATTCAAAATAGTTAATAAGAACAAAGTAAATTATAAAACTATTGCACTGTTAATATTTGAGAACAATCTTACGAATGACACAAAACGTCGCCTGTGCATTCAAAGCACAAAAGGAATAATACAACCATATTGTATTTCTTTTTATTAAGTTAAAATATGACTTTGTCCGATTTAGTATTGATGGCGTAACAAAAATACTCCAGATGGATAATGATCAAAAGTGAAGCCAGAGGTGCAAATCCTAAGGTTCTTAAAAAGTATTCCTTCCTTCCTTAAAAAGTTACTAGGTCTTGTATATTAGATTCACGTATTACATAAAATTCTTCGTTATTAATAATACATATATTCCATAATACAAAAAAAACCCTCTGAGATTCCCCCCATAACGGCGATATTTCTTAGAACAAATCTTTCTGCTTTTTCAAGCCCATGCCGAGAATACAAACATAACAATAAGAAGGTTTACCTCCTATATACCATATCAACTCGTTATATCTTAATAAAGTAAAATAATATATAACAATAAATGCATGACAACAAACTCTAATAATAGGAAGAATTATCTCATTTAAATTTTTCTTCCTTTCTTCTAATCATATCTTAAAAATAAGAAAGTGTGTTAGCATTTAGATATATAGTGTCCCTTATCCTTATTAATACAAGGAGATTCACTTATTTGTTTTTATTCAATGACTTTGCATATTAAGATATGTACCTGTATTTTCAGATCTAAGAATAAATAAATAGCAGAAATAAATAATTACATTCATGTAAACTGTTGATATTAATTTAGTGAATCTCCTCTTAAATACTAAGACAGACGGTCTTAAAACAATATTATCCTAAATAATGATCAGACGAGTCAGTCTAGAACAAAGGTCGCCGCCGTAAACCAAGATATTCTGGAAAAGCTTTTTGGGTTCTCTATAAGCAGTTGATTTACAATACTTGCAGTTCAGCGACGTTAAAGTTAGAAAGGTTCAATTATTGACCTTTCTAACTTTAATTTCGCTTAAATGCCTTATTTTCATTTTATTATGTATTTAAATAATTAAAAAATAATACAGTTACATAATTTCTTAGTTTCTCCATCATAGTTTAGTTACAGTGTCTCAACAGAGGGACACCAATTATCTTTCCTTATATTTCCAAGGAGAATAAATTATTCTAAGAATGCTTTATTTCATAAAACATAATCATTACAATTATAATCAATTTTATTATTTAATAACAATTTATTAATAATTACAGTTTATTAAAAAAAAATTTTAAGCTCTTTGTTTGGCAGTTTTTCAGGTGAAGATGATCATGTCGTTTTCCGCAGATCGAAAAGTCCTGGCTTATGGTAATATGTTTTTGTTATTTTTTAAATGTGTGCGATAAATTTTTTATTTGTTGTTCGATTTTTGATAAATATTCCTTCCACACGTAAAAGTTGAATTTATTAAAACATACTTTATAGAAAATCTTATTGAGAAGTAAAAATTAACTAATTTTATTATTTAAAAACTGATTAAAAATTTTATTTTGTATTCTTAATGAACTAATTTTTTAAAATATTCTAGGAATTATAAAAGATCATTCAATGCTCTAGTTTATAATGATAGTTCTTATTTCACTTTCTTTTCTTAATTCTCAGAATTCATTTTATGTTTAAGTAATGTTTTGTTATTTAATTTTATTGTGGTTCTTGTTTAACAATTTCTGCAGATTAATAATAGGGTGTTTTAATGAATTAATGCATTTGAAACCACACGTGTGTGTCAATGCACTCTTCGTTTTGAAGTATTAATCTTGAAGGGAAAGGACTATTTGGTCTGATAGGAAGTCTAGCGCTGACAAGAAAACGTTGGAGAATCAGACGCCAGTAAAATAAAAACGTTATTCTTTCCTTATTTTTAATAATTGACAGAAATAGAAGAATTGTTTTAGTTTATTAGTTCACTTTCGAAGAGAAAAGTGAAATTCATCAAATCAGTTTGTGTGTTGGTGTCCTATTCCCTAATAACTTTTGAATCTTCTTGAATCTTCTGGAAGAATCTTCTTGAAACTTGAAATACATATTTTTAGGACTCGATGTAATGTTTCCAGAACATTTGAAATACTTTTCAAATACTTTTCAAATGCTTTTTAATCAAGAAATCAGCGCGAGAAGGCGACAAAAAGTCACATAAAAAATCATCTAAACACTGGATTTCAATCCATTTCTGTTAATACCTCATAATCTTAAACTGTGAATATTAAATCTTAGCTAATCTTTTGCGCTTAGTTTGATCCAATTCAAATTCATTTATTATTTATACAATTCATATAAAGAAAGCCGACTGAATTCACTTTTTTCGAAATAAAGAACTGTTTGCAGTCAGTAGGCTGACAATAAGAATAGAAATATAGAATTTTGGTTTTTGTCGTTTTTCTCGACTATTAAAAAAAAAGAGATTTAATAAATAACATTTCAAGGAATTTCTATCGAATTTCTTGTATGTTATTATTTTTACAAAATTTTAGGAAGAACTTCTTTTACATTTTCGTTTTATAAGTTTTTAAGTAAATTCCATTATTAATAAATTGTATTTTTTTATTTCTAATACAAAATTGTATTAAAAATTGTAGTAAAATAAAGACATTATTTTCGTTGAACGTTCCAGAAACCACGGGAAGGATCAGATATTTTCATTGGTAATTTACTGTCTTTCAGTACCATTTTTACTTGTTCTACAAATTGTGTTGAAAGAAGGAGATTTTATCAGGCAACCGGGTTCACTTGTACAGGAAGCTGCAATATAGTTTTCCCGAAAACACGACAACGCATTCTTCACCTTAATCCATCCGCTCATCCAAGCTCTGTGGGATTCTCAGCCTCTGATTAAACCGTTGCCTTTTGAAAGCAACTTTGCAACACAGTAAAAAGAACAGTGAACAAAACAGAAGGAGCAGAAATTAATTTAATTAGAGAGAAAATTACTTCGAAATTAATGTGATTATTCAATGAATAAGTGGTTGGAGTGGTTCATTTGTGCGTCTGTCTTAAAAACAGTTGAAGAAGAACTTTCGGCAAATGTTCTTCTAAAAATAGAAACGGAGTAATTTCTGGTAAATTACTTATGAATATTCCTGTAGTTTGAAATACATTTAACTATCCCTACGAATCTATAATTAAGATCTGTTTGATATCTTGAAGGCTTTGTTAACAATAAATACGTTGTTTACGGTTGCAAAAATTTTAAATTTGAATTATAGGTCTTTTTTTCCAAACTGATCATCGCCTTTTCTTTTTCAGTTACGGAAATCCATTTTTGAGTTTTACAACTTTTTTTTCATAGTAACCTTTTCCAATATTTAAACTGTTTAATGAATACAATGAGTCACACATCATAAAACTTAAAATTTAATTGAAAAACAATTATTTTGGATAAAATGACATTGATATTTTTAAATAAGTTAAACGTGTGGAATAGGTAAATAAATAGTATAATTACAACACATTCGTGAAACATTTAAAGACATTTACTATAAAAAACACTTAATTTCGACAGCCAGCCTTTGTCATTTTCAAGGGAAAATTAATAACAGAAGATTCTTTCCACAATACGAAATGATATCATTGTGTTTGGACGTAATTAGGTTAAGAAAACAACTCAACTGTGATTGGTTATTATTTAACTAACTTTAACTAACAAATTGTGATTGGTTGTTGTTTCTTAATGTGTGTGATTGCACTCTTATTTATCTACTTATATTTTTAGCCAATTTTCAATTGCCTTTATAAATGATGACTGATTTTTTTTTCACAATCAAACTGTATTATAAATAATAATATTTCACATAGTTAGTTAGCTTAAAATTAGTAAAAAAGTGAAAATATGAATAATTATCTGGAAAATTTCCTTTATTTTGCTTCATGGCACCTCACAAAATTAGGTTTAGACAGCAGTTTAGACGATTTTTTCATCCAAACAGTTTTTCCTGTTTCATTCTATTCAAATTTACTTAGCAATTGTAAAGTTTCTATCGGGTTTTTCCATAACTTTTTAGCGTAAATATTAGTTGTAAACTAAAGTCACTGTGGATGGTGCACCTTTACTTACACTTCCCACTACCAAGATGTCAGCGCCCTAGCTACACGGTGGCAGGAAATAGAAGCTGTGTGCCAACTGACCCCAGTCTCCCCTACTTATGTAGATACTAATTTTCAGAAGTTGTATTTTAAAGTTTTTATGTAAATCGTGAATTTCTTTTACCAAATTCAAATGCTGATCCTACGTTATGCCAAAGCTTACCTTAAAATTCAAGATTTCTAAGAATTTCTCTTAGGATGACTGCAGAAATTAAAAGTAAATAGTTGTTGAGGCAAAAAAAAAAAAAAAGAGATTTAATAAATCATTAAGATTTATTAAGTATTTCATTTGAACTCCTTCTGTAATTTGCGAAGATTTTCTTTTGAAAATCAAGTGATTAAAATCTTTGGCTATTTCTGTCACATGTAATGTTTGTTTGTACAAATTTTGAAGCCATTTTTCTCATCACTATTGATTATGTCCACTTGAAACAAATGAATGCAGACAATGTTCTCTAATTTTACAGCTCAACTAAATTAATTAGTTGATTTATGGCAAACGAATAAATAAAAAGACTGAAACTTTATTCAGTCTTTTAATGAACACACTTATTTAATGAAAACTAATTTCAACTCAAAACTGTATAGTACTTCAACAAACTAAGAAGTATTTCACACACAGTTGTTTTTATGCAATCTAAACTTGCCTTAACATACTATAAATACAGCATCATTTTAACATCTTCAGAAATATTATAGTCTCATTTCTTAAAAAAAAATCAAGGAAATTTAAACTCATGTGGTTTTTGCTAAAAGATCAAAATTTCAATACCACTGACCCGATCTTGAGTTAGACATCACCAGTGTAAGACATCCACAAGAATGCTTGAATCGTTTTCCAACCTAATATACAAGTTATGTCAACAAAGAATAAACAGAATTTCATCAAAAAATGCCAACTTCGTTATTCCTAGCACTGAAAAATAGGAAGAAAAATAAGCACTTTGTTGTTTCAATATTGTAATGATTTTTATATTCACATTTATCTTTTTATTATAGTTCTATTTATTCTTGTATATGCTTAGTTGTCTTACGTTTTGTATTAATCAGCATTTATTATCTATTATCTATTGTATATATTAATTTTTACTGTTTAAATCTGTTATTCTGTTATTCAATTCAAATTTTTCGTTGACCGTGCTTCTCCTTCCCTGATTCGTTGTTATTTAAAAATACAGTTTAAAAGTCACTTAAAGCCAAGTGTAAATTAAATCCCCCAATCAGTTGTAAAAGCACGCCAACCAATCACAGCCCTTGTAAATAGTCTATTGAAACCCCTGCAGCACACGAATAAACAGTTAGTAGCAGTTCTTGCTAGATCTTATTCAGTCTAATAGTCTATCACCTTACTTCACGAACCAGTGGCCGAAAACACTCACCACAATATCAAATCCTACAGAACATACCTACATTCATCAAAATCGTAAATGGTACAATCATTTCTTGTGCTAATCCTAATAATGAAATTCCGAAAAAAAAAACCCCAGCTGATTTTTGATTATTCAAGCAATATGAATGATTCACGATCGATGAACTTTGAGATGCTTTAAAAATTATTTTACAGAATAGAATAAAGTTTAAAAAATATTACATCTTAATAAAGGGAAATATCTTCTATCTTCTACAAATAGAAAATATTAACCTTTTATTTTAGGAAAAAAGAATAACTTTCAGTTCATTCAAAGCTTACTTTAATAAATAAATAGGAACTCTTATGTTTGGTTATTTCTGCTTCAAAACTAATTTATCTCTACAACACTAAATATGGGTTTGTGTTCACGAAAACTAAAATCTATTCATCGATTTACTGAGGTTACAGAAAGATCTTTAATTTGCTCTATAGCTTTAAAGATTGATGTTAAATAAATCTTACAATTTGACAAGTGGAACTACTGAAAAAAAAACTGATCAACATCATCTCGATTGACGTGATGTGAAAGCTTCCGCCGAAATTCGCTGCGCCAATGAATGTCATGGAATCAAAATATTTGTTGTGGATTATTAAATTATGGTTGGATCAGAAATAATAAATCTGAGGAATTTATTATGAGGACAGACTGAGTTTTACAAAGCAGGGACAGAGTGAATGACATCTGCAATATTCACCCAAAGTGAATAGATACAGGAAAGTCAGAGTGGTCAAGAATAGAATGACGAAATAAAGAAAAGTAAATAGGATACATACAAAAACAGTCAAATTTACATTTTAATTTATCACTAATTTAATGATCGTTTCTTTTCCAAAATAAACAAAAGGTAAAAAAATATAATAAATTAAATCTTCAAGCAGCTTTTATTTATTTTCTACTTTAATTCCCTAATTAATATATATTTTGTTCTTAATTCAAATGAGCTGAAAAGATACTTTAAGTTCTAAAATGTTATATTTGTATGAGTGGTAGGAAGCCAAGCACTGCGGCTCGAGGTCTTTTTATTTATCTATTTATTAATTGTACTAAACCACAGAAGTAACGACATATGGAGAGAAAGACTGAGAAAGTATGTTGGGAGAAGTGCAGAGGAAATGGGAGAACCTCGAAAAAACCTGCTCAGCGCGGATCGTCCACCATCACGAAACCCACGTGAGAACCGAAGCCCGGTTCGGTTGGCCAATGTCATAGCAACAACGCCAACGCGAGGCCTCTCAAATGTTAACTTCGAGTACAGGATAAGAATACAAGAAATCTATTTTTCTCCGTAGACTTCTTTTGTTCATTGAATGGTTGATACAAGCTTTCAGCTGAAGCAGCAACAATTTGGGTTAATTGAGAATTTCTTTACTGTCTGTTTCTTTCTTATTCATCTATATTTCCTCTCAATTCAAATACTGAAACAAAAATTCAAGAGAAAAAAAGAAAAGAAAAAAACAGTTTTGAAATTATGAAACAAATCCACAAGCTTCCGTTTATGTTTTAAATTATTTTATTTGGTCAATTCAAACAATAGAAGTTTTTCACTATCGGAAAAAAGTTATTTAAAACCGCATTTATTTAAAATCACTTAAATCTGATTAAATTTAATTGCATTAAACCTCACGCAGACATTAAGAGGATTAGAGCACGGATTAATATTCAGTTGAAATTCCAGTGTTTCGGTTTTAATACTTATCTACAGAAAGTACTGTCAGTAGGCCACACAGGGTAAGGTTTGGAAGGATATTGTAAAAAGTCCATTCAGATGTAGGCCCATTTAAAAATAAATTATTTCAATGATCACTTTCAAAAATAATAAGATATAGAGCTGTCAGTACTTTAATAAAGGTTTTCATCTCGTTTTTTCTTTCTTCTTTTTTTCTTTTTGGGATCTTTATTTTTGGGTGGGGAACTTCAGCTCCCTTAGCCCTCCTAGTGGTGCGCCACTGATTTCAACCACCGTATTATTTTTATGACAAGGTCTCAAAAGGGGAAAAATTCCAATTTTAAAAGTTGTCTCTCTTTCTACCTTTAAATAAGGACACCAAATTTCCAGAAGATCATCTAGTGGTTTAGATGTTATTACGGACACAGACACTGACTTGATAAACCATACTTTTCTATCAGAAACTAAGGTAAAACTAATGAATATTTCTGAAATATCAATTGTATTCCTATTTGGTAAGACTTCTTAATTTAAAATTGATGCTTTTTTTATGTATTAAATCGTTTACGAAATTAACAACAGTAATATTGTATTAAAATATGTATTACTAATCAGTATCATATTTAAAATTAGGGGTAGAGGAAAACTTCACTGATGGTTTGTATTTGCTAAAAGTGGTAGCACTGCAGAATTAGATTTATCATTCCGGCGTCAGAAAATAGTCTATAAGCTTACCAAAATAATTTCAATAAACACGACTATATTAAAACTCTAAATTTTAAATCGCAAATTCTTAATAAACAAGATATGGATAGTGATTAGTAAACCAATCACAGTGCTTCGCAACGGCTTCTGAGTCACCTTTACTTTAGAATAGACTGCGCCGGAGTGCTCTAGAAAATGCTCGCTCGAGTCTGTTTGCGACTCATGTTATCTTACCCACCCCTATTTATATGGAATAATCGTCATTCTTAACTCAAACCCAGTTAATACACTGGATTCCTAATAATGATTTAAAAAAAAACAACTTAAGTTGATAAGGGGATCGAACCCACGACCTTGGCGTTATTAGCACGATGCTCTAGCCAACTGAGCTAACAGGCCACCTACAACTGAGCTAACAGAAGCCGTTGCGAAGCATTGTGGGATATGTGTTCACAGACAGACAAACCGGGGATATAAGGCGTCTGTCAGAAGCCTAAAACTGTGCATCTTGCACCATCTTATATTTTCTTAAATTTGAGTCAATATTATGTTACGTCTTTCACTTAACATCAAGAAAAGGTAATTAAAACCATTATCTGTTACCAATCAGATTGTCATTGTTATTAATTGCAATGCAGTAAACAATTACTGTATAATTTATTCGCTTTAACATCTTTTCCTTAATGGAATGTCCTGTTATATATTCCAAATTCCAATGCTTGTTAGGGCATAGGTTGTTCATGCCTTGGGGTTCATGATATGAAACTCCAGTGCAATGATTCATCTAGATGCACAAAAATGGCAAATCAAAATTTACAGATTAGTTAATACAAATTATATATTAAGGCAAAGGACATTTAGTGTTAGGAATTAAAATTTATAGATTATATGGGAAAATTTATAGCTTATATGCATTCTATCTGGAAATACACAAATGTTTAAGATTCTTTTTATTTACAAATTAAACACTGAAGAAACTCACTGGGAAATCAGGCTGAATTAATAACAATTTTATATTAATTTATGTAAGAGTAAGAATACTAAGTAGAAATATTTTTTAAATATGAAAATATGAAAAGTATTCAACATAAATATTTTTTTAATGAAAAAAATAAAATAGAAGGAGATACAACTTCGCAAAATAAGAAATTTCAAGAGTAAAACCTTAAATGCAAAAACAGCCACCAAATTACATGAACCAACATTAAAAAATGGAGAATATTAGGCATTTTGTAGATAGATTTTCATTTTATTTTTAATGAAAGCCAGAAATAATCAATAAAAATATGCCTAATGTTTATTATAATCATTAAGAAAGAACAATTATAAAAAAATAAAACTTATTTGCACATTTTCTGAATACTGTCCATAAATAAACATTGTGTATGAATAATATATTTATTTTATTGATGCTTCACTGAAAACAAGCTGAATAAAAAAATAATAGATAAATTAGTTAATAAAAATCTATATTTCTCAGGGGTTTACGTTATGGAACGTTTGTAAGTTTTCAGAGCTTCTCCTAGACAGGATAATATAGAAACCATCATTATGATGATAACATTGAAAATTCGTATTAGGTAATGAGAGCAAAAGCTTTGTCATCTTCCTTAACTTAAGAAAAGGAGTTTTAATCTAAGTCCTTTATTGTGTTAAGCTCTTCATTGTTTCTTTGTTCATAGAATCTTACACAACAGGAGACATTTTTCACGTGACCCATATTCCGAAGTGCCTCAGTCTTGTAAGAAAGAAAATTTTCACTCATAATAGTAACGTCTAAAAACAACATTCAAATAGGAAAACTCTGAACAAAAACATATTGAATAGAATAAAATTACTAATTGATTGAATACTTAATTATAAGATAAACAAATCATTATTGCACGATGGTTGTCTGGTAATGAGTTATTATTGATGTCTTAATTTGTTAATTTCTTTATTTATTTTTGTAATCTCTTATACTTTTCAACATAATTTAAGCATAATTTTTAACATAATTTCAGCTTTATTTTAACATGAACGAATTAAGCCAAACGCACAAGACTAAAAAACAATAATTACAAATTAAAAAAGCTCACATAATCGATTTCTCCAGCGCTCTGGCTGGCTTCATCAGATGCAGTTACAAAATAAAATAAAATAAATACAAAGCTCAGTCTTTTTATACAGAAATAGGCGAGATCCAAAGAGTATTCTAATTTCGGTGAAGTCAATTGTTTCAGGCGGTGAGGGGTGTAGAGAGTCTCGAAGCAGATCATGTTTATTGTCCAGAGTTGGTTATTGCAGGTTGGAATTGGAATAAAAACTGAAAAAGTAATAGGCAATACTTAATAAAATAACATTAACGTGCGTAAAATTATTTTAACATGAACATGTTATTTTATTAAGTATTGCCTATTACTTTTTCAGTCTTTATTCCAATTCCAATAGCAATAACCAACTCTGGACAATAAACATGATCTGCTTCGAGACTCTATACATCCCTCACCGCCTGAAACAATTGACTTCACCGAAATTAGAATACTCTTTGGATCTCGCCTATTTCTGTATAAAAAGACTGAGCTTTATATTTATTTTATTTTATTTTATAACTGCATCTGATGAAGCCAACCAGAGCGCTGGAGAAATCGATTATGTGAGCTTTTTTAATTTGTAATTATTGTTTTTTAGTCTTGTGCGTTTGGCTTAATTTGTTCATGTTAAAATAATTTTACGCACGTTAATGTTATTTTATTCAGCTTTATTTTTAACACAATTTCAGCATAATCTTTAACATAATTTTAGCATTATTTTTAACATAATTTTTAATATAATTTTACAGAAACTTCTGTATTTGTATAATTCTTTAAAAGATATGCCAATTAAGTTAAGCTTTTAATTTCAGATGTTTTCTAAATTCTTAAAGATAAAGTAATTGGGTAACGAACTTCTGTTTACTTTGTTTCTAATCAACAGCATTTCAGTAATTAATTAGTCAAATGTTAAATTCTTCAAAAGTTATTTAAAATATAATGTCTTAAAAATTTACAACTTATAAAAAACGAATTCAATAATCTCTCCATTTTAATAACAAGCCTCAATCAAACTTTACTGAAACTAAAGTTTCTTCTCTCTCTAATTGGAATTCTTGCTTTTGGAAAGTTTCTTCTATAGTCTTCTTAAAAAAATCTGTATTCTAAAGTCTCGGCACGTTTTTCCGCTAATGTGTGTCTAACATGCAACAAAATTCAGATTTCTTCCAGAAGAATAAAAGAAGAAGAAGAAAAGTATGAGCATTAAAGCTCAGAGAAAAGTGTATTACTATTGACAGAACAATTTTATGTAATTCTGGTGGCCTAGAATTCTTCGATCATATTTTTACTGCTCCGACGCCTGCTGTTTTTTGAGCATCCGTTGACTTGACGGTTTTCACATTGCTTTTTATGGCTACGATTCCAGAAGTTAGAAATCTTCAGCCAGAACGGATTCTTAGATGACAAAGAAAACCATAGACTTGAAGAGACAAAAGAGATGCACTTTTTTTCTTTCCCTAAACCATTTTGGATGTATGTCAAGAAAATCAAGGAAACGATGATGAAACGTGGAAAAAAACTTTTAGAGATTTCTACACGAAAACATTAATGATTGATTTCATAAACTTTCCGAATCACATTTGGCACTAAAACTAAGTTTCTGCACGAAATTAAAAACAAACATTAATATGTTTTTTCCCTCCAATGAAGGATAAACTAAAAACATTTTTAATTTCTTTTGCTGACACATTTTCTAACTTTAACAATTTTTTTAATTATATATATATATATATATATAATTAATAATATTTATATTAAAATAAATGACTTATGTAAGCTTCAAGAGATACAAGAGAATTTAATATTATCCAATTGGTGCACAAATAGATAACGATACACAAGAAGAAAGTAAAAGAAAAGAATTTTTATAATTTTAATCATAAATCTATTTTTTTCTTTAAAAAAAAAACATTTGTGAAGAACATTGTCGTTGAAGTTTTAAGTAGATTTTGGTATGTATATATATTAAAATTAAGAATTAAGAAAAAAAGTCTATGTTGAATTTTTTATTTTTGTTTTCTAAAAATTTTATGATAGAGTAAAAGTAATAGAATATTAATTTCTTTAATAGAACTTCATTAGTAAAATTTTATGAATTTGGTTTTAGAATACAAGAGCTGAGGATTAATGATTGAAGGTCTAAATAAATCCATCTCTGAATCCACTAAGTTTGAACTCTTACAGATATGTTATTTTATATGTTATTATAACAAATGAGAATAATAAATCTAATTCCAGTCAGTATTATTTTTCGTTCTTATTGCGATTGACAATGATTCCTATTCGTAACACTGTAGCTAATTATTAGCCTCAGAATAAAACCAAGTAGTGAACAGCTTTGCATTGATTTACGACACCACTCTCCATAATTTACAGTTGCTGTGATGTCTGTTGTTACAAAGGTGAAAATTTAATGAATTTACATGAATAAAAATGAAAGCTTAAGTAATGTCAATGAATACTCGCGGGAAGAGTGTTTTATGGCTGTCAACATTTTCTACATTGCTTGAGTGGAATTAATTTTCTGTCATAGCAACATTTAAAAGTTGTTGTTTTTTTCCATAAATATTCTGGAAATTTATTAATTTTAATTTCCTTATTTTAATAGAATTCAATTCACATGAATTAAATAGCTCTTTGTAATGAAGTAAAAATTAAAGGCATCTTTTGTTAAATCTGAAAAATTTGTAAAAATGTGTAAAACAAAAGATACAAGTTCACTTTCAAAAAATAAAAACAAAACAATAAAAAGACAAGAATAAATTTCTTTAATACCCATAAATCTTCATTAGAAATAGCTATTTCTAAGTAAAAGATATAAACTAACAAAGTAACTCAATAAATAAATAAACGAATATAAAAAGCCTAGAGTTAATTAACAGACCATCACAGTACTTAGTAATAAGCTTAAAGCATCTACTAAAGTGGTTACTATATTTTAGCTATAGGTATTCTTATTCCGAATTCAAAAGGTAGCATTTGGTCACAAGGTCTCGAAACGTCAGTGATTTCATTTTTGTAAACCTTTTAACAAATTACATGAAACCTTAGTTGATTCAAGATCTAATTGATTCTATGATGCCAATTGGATATCGTGATTAAGCTACGTGGGAGGCCATATATAGCAAATGATAAAATGAATCAGATCTAAATGTGATACTGACCCAAGTACATGTCTTTTCTATCATTAAAAAGAAAAAGTTAGCTGAAATGTTTCATTTGTAAAGCTGTTGGGAACGTAAATGAATATTTGAAATGTATGTAACAAATTTACCATTAATTTCAAAATTGGCCACACGTTTCAGTTCACATCACGAAGCATACCTAGAAAAAATTCACTAACTTCCCCGGATAACAGCAGTGAAATTGATAACTAAATAATAAGCATTTCAATATTATCGCTTATGAAGATCATAATCTACCTTCGTAAGCATTCAGAAGGCATTGAAGGCAATAAAATTAGTAATCAAAATTCAGTTTCATACAAACGTATAATGTAATGAATTATGTAATAAGTTACATAATGACTAATGTAACGATATCTGAATGATGTTTAAAGGATTTAAGGCGTATTAATAACGTATCACAGCTATACACACACATAGATATACATACACTTCTTTAATGGCAATTCTTTTCAAATTTATGTACATTTTTGAAAATGATTTGCCGTTAAAGAGGCAATCGAAACTAGTCGTACCTTATCTATTGTTTTAAATGTTTTGTGTAGTTTTTAATTATACAATTGTTATATCTTAATGATCTATTGAGTGCACCAAAACCAAATACACTGAAGCTCGGTTATAACGCGGTCGTTTATATCGCGAATTCGGATATAATGCGATTTGGTCTTGGGCCCCTTCTATTTTGGAAAAGGTGTATAATTGCAAAATTGAAAAATTTATCGTTTTTTCGCCTAAAATAAAATCAAAGGTGCAAATTAATATACTTGTTTCCTTACTATTTACAGTAATTGAGACTCTATACCCACCTACTGTCACGAAAATGCGTCAAATACAATATATTTTTTAAAAAAATACCAGAATCGCGGACTTTTTCGTTTAACCAAAATGAAATATCGAGATCTATTTTTCTGCGAATGACTTCCAGTAAAGAGCCCCATGTAATCTGATAGGCGTATGAATACCTAGATTTGATCCACGTGACTCGTCGTTTGTACAAGATTGCGGCGCCAAATCAATTTTGGCTAATATAGATCACCAACAAAGTGTTGAAAAGGTAATGTATTTATAAATATAAAATTCTCTCACATAGCTCTGAATGATGTAGTTAATCGCCAAATGACCAATTTAAATCAATTTGGAATCGTGTGGGCGATAATAGGGTGCGATGTACGACATTTGACGTCGCGAAGTAATGAGAGTTCGGTTATATTGCGATCTTCGAAATCTTGGATCCGAAAGACCGCGTTATAACCGAGCTTCAGTGTAATAAATAGAATCTTCCATATTTGATTTTTCCATATTGAAGATCAGTAAATTCTTCGGTAGTTCGCAGGCCGTATTACAAATTTCTGTTTTTAGAAAATGCCTGCAACCAGCTCCCTTCCATTTTGAACATCCCCATTCAGAAATTTACAAGAGAAATAGTTCATTAATTCAGAAAACTGCAATTGTTCTGGACAGTTAAATACGACATAATTAACATTTGAAGTTGCCTGATAATAACAATCTAATGAAGATCAAAGAGATCATCAACATAGTCAAAATGCCAGCAGGGGGTGAGCTCGCTTATAGCAACTGCAGAGAGGTGATATCTCTCAACAGATTTCGCTCTAGAAAAAGGTCAGTAAGGACTGACGATCCTCACTTAAAAATTCAGAAAGTAACTACAAATTTTTATATTAAAAATCAATTAAAAAAAATAAGCTTGAAAGATTATCTTCACGTTTATCATTGTTTAACATTTCTTTTCTTTTAAACACATTTTCTTTTGACTTAATTTTCCTGTTTAGATAAGTAGTAGAATTTTAAGGCAAACCTACAACAACAGCAATAAATAACAGAAAAATAATCAGTGTATGTTGCTTTACTACTGCCATTAAGTAACAAAATAATTAGTTTTATACATCTTACAGCTTTGTACTTCCCTTATCTTTATGGTGGAAGTAGCGCATGGCAAAGGGAGAACTCCGATAAAACCTGCTCAGGGAGGATCGTCCACTACCAAGAAACCCATATGAGAACGCCTATCCACAGAGGTGAGAGGCTAATGTCTTAGCGACATGTCAACCGTGTGACCTCTATACTTTCCTTACAACACTACGCTGAATTAAATAAAGAAATTTTTAAGATATAGTAACTAATGAAGTTTATCATTGTCTGCAAGTAACATTCTGCAACTATTCACTTATTATTTACTATCTTACTTTTGATAGTCAAATTAATTTTGCTAAATTATTTATATCTTACACGATTGTTTTGTTTGACAACGAAACTGTCTTTATGTCTCAAGAACCAAGAAAACATTAAAAAAAAACACATTAATAAGTGTATAAAAGCTTAGATCAACTTCTCTAAAGAGAACTTTTTTTTTTTTTTTTGGTTTTTGTTTTTCCATTTGGAAGCTATATAGAAATGTTGTTACATAAAATAACAAATAATACAAACAAAGAATTATATATGGTTTTTAGTTTTACAGTAGTTACGTAGTGATAATGCAGAACAGTAATCATATTCAAGTTTTACTATGTTCAATTTCAGCAACAACTTCAGTTAGGCCTAACCCTCTGAATTCTTAGTTTCTTTAAGGAGTTTATGCGTTACATATATATAATTTTACCAAAAGATATCGTTGGTAAAATAAGCCATCTTTTTCCTTCCCCCCCCCTCCCATTTTGTGTTAATTTATTTTAGCTTAAGAATATGAAATATTTCTTTACTAAAGAATTTCGAAAATTGCTGTCTTTATTTAAATTATTATTGTTTCCAATTCCATTAATTCCTAAATTTTTTTACCAGTTAATTCATCCGAAACTTCATTTTTCAATATTCCCCTGGGCTTGTTGGTGATTAGGTGTAATGATTTCCAATCCATTTTAATTAATAATGAAGCACTTACCAATGATAGTCTTGTGACATGAAAATTTATCAAGCTTCATGGAAACAATAATTTAAGGCTATTTCCGAAACAACCTTTCAAATTGATTGTAAACATTTCAATTGACACTCAATAGTTACATTGAGATCATATCGATTGACCTCCATTCAACGGTTGATTGGTTATGTAAAAAGGCCTCAAATTTCGTAATTCAATTTAATTTCCATTTTATTAACGCCAATTCTGATAATGTCTTTAAATTCGAGAAAAGAATAAAATCTTCCACATTCATCAAATTGTAAAAATCCGATTTGAATTATCATTATCATATCTAGTTTCATTTCTTTTGTTAAAAATGATTCTACTTTAGGTGCTCCTTCTATCTAGACGTTTTCAGCTTTTGTTCCTTAAATCCATGCCACCACATCTAGCTGTAGGAAGCTGCTAGCAATTCTTTTTCTTAATAAAATCAGATTTTAGAGGACACTGTACAAGTGATTCTCAAACTGCAATTTCTAATTCATTTTCTAATTGTAAACATTCATGATTAGCTAACCTAGTGTCGTATTTTGGCAAAGGCAATCTAGGCAGCTGCCAAAGGCGGCACTCTCATAGGGGGCGGCGATGATCATTGCACCTTTTGAATTTTTAACAAAGAGCTACATAAAACAGACTCAACAATGGTTAGTTGGGTCTAAATATGCTAAAAATCTTGAAAAAAATTATCCACAGGACACTGAAGATTCTTTCATAAACGAATGCCTTCATCCATATCTTTATCTAATAAATGAATGTCTGATCTCATTCTTGATGTCACGAAAGTGAAGTGGGTGAAAAACTGTCCATATTGCAGTTATACAGCGTGCTTCGAAAGAAAGGTATATTAGATATTTATCCAAACATTGAAGTGAGCTTACGTATTTTTCATTGTACACCAATCACCGACTGTTTCTCCTAAAGGTCTTTTTCGGTTCTCAAAAGAATGAAGTTATATCTTCGTTCTTCTGTCGAGGAGAACAGATTAAATTCCCTATCTGTGCTGTTTAGTGAATCTGATGTGATGATAAGAAAACTACAAAATGCCTGCAACTTACATTTCTCCGCACCTTCACTTGAGCGAAGTCATTGATGATGTCGTCATAGTCATCGACTAGATTATGACGACATCAATAACTTCGCCCAAGTGAAGGTGCGAAGAAATGTAAGTTGCATGCATTTTGTAGTTTTCTTATAAGTGACGACTGCGGTACCGTATATATGAGTGTGCATTTTCATATCGTAAATGGGAGAATTTTATGCAGGGGTGGTAAAAGTAGCGCTGCGTAGGGGCGGCCATACTTCTTAATCCTACCCTGGGCTAACCATCAATTCTTTACTTAGTGTTTTTCATTAAGCGTCGTCTGGTGTCACAGTCGTTCTTATGTCAAAAAGCCAGTCTATTTTTTTTAAAAGTGATAAACATTTTTAAATCTGCATGGCTCTACAGATTTAATCTAATATTTGTAACATCCATCGGAGAGAAAAAAAGAATTAGAACAAAAAGTAATAAAATCTAATTTTTAATAAAAATATCCTTCCATCTGAAACGTTGATAGTCCATACCTTGTTCGGAAAATTATGTAAAACTTTCAACATAAATATTGGCATTAGATATAATAATAAAATTAAAATTTTGCTTTGTAAAAAAGTAAATCAACATGATTATCAGAACGAAATGGGTTTAATCTATAAAATTACTCGCAAAACTTGCCAGAATTTTTACTTAGGAGAGACCAAAAGGACCTTAACGGAGCGGGTCTCCGAACACGGTAGGACCTTAAAGAGTAAAAACAAAGACATCTCCGACATAGCTTATCACTGTATAAAGAAGGGCCACATTATGGACACAAATGTTCAAATTTTATATAAAGAAACACAATTAAATTTAAGAAAAATATTAGAAAGTTGTATCATTAAAAACTCAAAAGAAAAAAATTTCAATAGATATGAAGGAGCATTAGTAAACGTTAATACCGTTGTTCTCATTAAAGATTACTTACATTTTGATACCCAAAAAGTAGCTAACATTGTAGAGCTAAATTATTAACAATTCTTTTGAATGATTATTATTAAGAAATTATAGTTAATAATTGTCTCCATTTGATACTAAATTTATAATTGTAAACAACAATTAAATTTGTTGTATATCTATGTTTCTTATTTATTTTGTTATGCAATTTGTAACAACAATTAAAATTGTTGATATTACACGTTTTTATTTTATTTGCTACCAAAACTTATTTTTAAGTTATTTGAGATATCATGTATATTGTAACAACAATCAAATTTGTTGATAGTCCATGTTTTTATTTATTTGCTGCCATACTTATTCTTAATTTGTTTGTGACTTTATTTCTATTATTGACTTGAAAAAAGGAAGATGCATACTTCCTGAAAATTTGTCTCTTACATTTATTATTTTTAATAAATTTTTAAATACTAATGTCATGTGTGGAGGAGAGTATTGATTTATCTCTTACATTTAGTATTTTTAATAAATTTTTAAATACTAATGTCATGTGTGGAAGAGAGTATTTTTATTTAACGTTTTCAAATGGAAAGAAAAAAGATTATTGAGGAGTTTGGAACATCCTTCCATCGTAGATCATGATACATGAAAATCCATTTCTCCACAAAGCTAAAATATTAGTAATGATTCAGAGGAAGATCATTTTTTTTTATTTGAGGAGCTTAGTTTCAAAACCCGCCATCTCCAAAAATTGCAAATTCCGAGGCTATAGAGTTTTTGCTAAGTTCAAATCAAAACCCGCCGTTAACATACAGTTTAACTTCAAAAACAACCATAACAATGTATTGCGATATGATTTCGATACGAGTGCTGTTTCAAAGCCCGCCACATCCAATGCGAATGCATTATCAAACCCCGCCATATCCAAAACTATTATCCACGCGTGTTGGCGCCGCAGTAGTTTCAAGTAGATCGTTTCAATAGATCGCATTTTGGGATATATCGAACAGGAAATCAGAAAACGTGAAGTAATGCTGAAACCGGAAGACTACCACAAAATATACGAACATTTCGGAATGGTAAAGAAACTTCCCACAGACTGGAAAACTACGACTAGTGGAGTTCTCAAAACCCCAGCATTCTACCGTTCAAGTTGAGCAAACTGAAACGCATATACTTTAAGAAAAAGAATAACAACATGTTGGTCAAAGGTGAAGTTATTTACAATATCGATTTCACGCAGTTCAGTTCGATTACGAAGAGTGAAGGAAGCTACAGTCGATTACACCGAATCATGTATCCCTTGCAGTTCAAATAAATCAGAAAAAATATCCAGGATGTTCGCAAACTCCTCGTTACAAGGTACGGCAAATAATGGGAAGAAAACCTAGATCGGGAATTCTACAAGGGAATACTGGTGACTGATGAGGCAGAATATTCAGATTCCAGAACCGACAGTGAATGCGATTGCACGCTACGGATGAGGAAACTACTTAAAATAAATTCTCTAGAGTGGGAGTGTGATTATGTAAAACACGTTTATTGCAATAAAAGAGTGTATTATTATGAATGGTGATATTACTAGTTAGTGCGAAAATTATTTTAAAAAGTTATTGCCCTAAGGGGTAGCTATGTTTTTGTATTAGTCTTGTTAGATCGATAATTTTTACCAGATGGGACCAAACCCAGCGCCTTTGGACTTAGCAGGAACAGCGGTGAGTAGGAACTGCAATGTTTCTAGTAAGAAATTGTATTTCCGAGATATAGGTGGCACAATCTTACTTCAAAACCCCTAACTCCAATACTTTATATCAAACACCGCCTTCTCCGCATAAAAATAGGATATAATGCTGTCAGTATCAGATTTTTTTTCACTTGGGTCACTTCATTACTCTTTCTATAACCTGCAATACAAACAAAAGTTCATTTGTAAATTCGAAGTAATAACGTAGGTACAATTTTTCCTCTTTTCCGAAAATTTTTAATTTTGGAGATGACGGATTTTGAAACTAAGCTCCTCATTTGATAAAAATAGAATCAGTAGAAAAAGAATTAGCTTTAACTTAAATAAATGTATAATTTTATTTAAGCATTTTTTTGTGTTCTTTGAGATGGTCGACGCAATTGTACCTTATTTAAACGTCACAGTAAGTACAATAACAGTTACTCTGCACGCAGAATAATCGAAAGTTATTTATAATGTAACAAATTGTGCTTGTTAAATTTGTATATTTTATGTTCTTTTAATATTGGTGTGGTGATGCAGTGGATAGAAGCACTGCAAGAGCCAATGTTCAATGCAAGGAAATTTTTTGTTAATATAACTTCAACATTATTTTTATTCTCGAAAACTTTCCTTCCTGTTCTCGAAACTTTCAGAACAGTCTTAAAAACTGTATAATATCCTATTGCTGGATTGCTATTTGACAGGGCAATTATTGTTCCTGTTGTAGTGAAAAAAAAACTGACCCACAGCAATGGAATAACAAGCTTGCTGGTTAGAATAACAGTACCATCCGTGTATATGAGCCGTAACAATATTTCTAAAATAACTTGTAATTCCCTAAAGAATGAGGAAATGCAATGACTGGTAGCTGTTATTTTTAATTTGGAATGAAATTAATTAATTTGAAAAGAGCATTTTAAAGAGTTTTGCAATACAAAATTTCAGTTTTCGTCGTCAACCATAAGTGTCAACCCCGCAATGTATACAAGGTATCATAGGAGAAAAGATAAATACAGTAGAAACTCGATTAACCGTCACCTTCGAGACCACCGGGACTGTGGCGGTTAATCGATTAGACGGATAACAGAAATTTCGCAATAAACATGTACAGTAACGAAATTTCAATGCTGGTTTGGGACGAAAGGCAAACAATAAATTAATATAAAGAAAAATCTATCGGTAACAAATAGATATCGTCAAACACAAAACAAATAATAATAATAATAATAATAGAAACATAAAACAGTAGGCCTACTAGATAATAAGGTTTATATGTTGAAGCTGTAATCAGTCATCTTCTTCTGTTTCTTCGAGGCTCGAGCTTTTTTTCGCGGCAATGTCCCTTATTTTACGGAGAAGTAGGTTTTGCGATCGATGACGGATAACAGAGAGTGATGGTTAATCGAGTTTCCACTGTATTCTGAAAAGTTATAACACCCGTCATTCTAAGAAAAAAAGTTTATATGAAAATGTGTCCTATTCTGAACTGTTTTCAAGAATAGAGTTACTTGAATGTATAATTGCAAAATTACTGTTAAGGAAAAAAAAATGAAATACCATTCCTAGTACTTCTTGTTCAAATGTCAAATTTCTTACAGTATTCACATAAACTCACTTCACCATCAATGAAAATGACGTTTCAGCCAATTCACGTGCTTCAGACAGTACGGCTCATTACGGCGATAGGTAAAAACATTATTGTATACCTAATTCCAAATATTGTACATTCAAGCAGCTGAAACTGTTCGGAATAAGACTCATGTTTATATAAACTTTTTTTTTTGAAATGACCAATTTTATGACTTCCCAGAAGTCTTAAAACTTTTTAAAACTTAAGATTTTCCTCCGGGAAACCTTATACATAAAAATCTTATAGATGCTACAAACAAAATCTTATAAATATGGTAAAAGAGTTTTCTTTTTTAAAAAATATTACATACTACCTGAAAATAAAATATAAAAGACGTCATAAATTTGACCGTATGAGATCAATGCTTTTTATTCATTTTTTTTCTTATAAGCATAACGTATGTAGTAAAAACTTACTTCTTCTCTTCTATTTATAATAAAATTTATTATGAATATTATTTACTTCTATATTTTATTGAACTTCACTAGCTTGTGTTTTTATTTTCTATGAATATTTATACTTTTTTAGCAATGCATCCATTTTTTTCCCATTTGATTAAGTGATCATTTCTTTCGTTGCTTCTTTGCAAATAATAATTAAAATTATCTTTATTTTTCTTTTTTAGATTTTATACTATAATTTAAGAATTTTTATTAAACTCTCTTACTTATTTAAATTATCAAGTTATTTTGCTGAAAATATGTTCATTATAAGGCAGCTTTAATTAAAAAAAGCTTTGTATTTTATGTAAATCACGAAGATAAAGACTACAGCCTTAAGGAAGATACAAACCATTCTCTAACAAAAGCCAAAATGCTAGTTTAGTAAAGAAAGAAATTCAATTTAGATAATAGATTTTTCTTTACTTTAGTAGATAAGGTAGTTTTATTTTTAATGGGCTCCCATCACTAGATCTGGAAGAATGTTAAAGATTAAACTTTTGATTAAATCCATAATACGGAACATAAAGCATAAAAGTGAAATTGCTTTTCTTCAACAGATGCTCCCAATTGCAATTAAAAAAACTCAAATATTTTATTACTTCTTCCCTCTTTACGATGTAAGAAAAGTTATGTTTTACGGCATTGAGTTTGAAGCTGTTTACTGTAGAATCAGTGTATTTTTTCATATTTTCTTTTTTAATTACCAGACAAATAATTAGCGATATACTGATAGTTTTCAAGTTTTATTATCCAAACTATTGAAAGACTGATTAAGAATGTTAAATACATTGATTACGAAGAAAACTACACTCTCTGAACTAACACTGAAGTTGTATGGGAAGATTGAAATGAATGCGCTGAATAAAAGCTTAGAGCTATTATCTTTAGAGAGCTCATTCAGGCAGTATATTCAAATGTTGATGGTGAAGAACTGTTAAGAAATCGGACGATAACTGTAGAATTCAACTGCAACAGAAAAGAGAACAGCAGTAACAATGGTAGATGCAAAATCAGGACTAATTGCTGAAATTGAACACCCCGAACGGAGTTTGTTCTTAGGATAGACTGCTTAAAGGTTAAGAAAGTCGTGCTAAGAATGTTATTGATACAATAAAAAACTAAAGAAAATACAGATGAACAATATACAGAGGAAACCTGTATCTGTAAAAAATAGAAATGCTGTTTATATGACTTTGATCCAGAAAAATGGCAGAGAGTAAGGTCTACTTAGCTATATTCTAAGTCAGCAGTTAAAATTATTACTTCTTGCCAAAGACAGATCTTTCATCATTACTTTGTCTAATATCACAGAATTAAATGCAAACTGTAATTTAATTGTCTTGTTGGAAACATGTCGAAATGCAAGCGACATGTTTCCAACAGTCTTCGTATTTTTCTGTAAAACTGTGAATTCATGCATGAAAAACAGTTCCTGACACTAGGGTACGGGAGAAAGAACGCAAACAGGGCTGATGTACCTTGGTGGCTATTTTATTTGTGAGCGGCACATGAACTGTTTCAGTAGTCTTAGCTGTTTTGCTTGGATTTCGCAGATTCCTTTTCAACAAAAGAAAAAGGCCAAACTGTATATTGAAATAATGTTTTAGCAATTCTGTATGGAAATCGGTGCTTTTTCAGGGATTGGTTAAACAGTCTGGCTTTTGCTAAAGGTCATGACTAAAGGAGATGCTGAAGCCTTCCTTCTAGAGAATTGATGGTGAACTCAGTATTGTAATAGAGTATCTTACTTATAAGAATGATTAAGAATTATTATCCAAGTACTAAATTAGAGTCTTAAATATTTATTTAAGTTTTTATTTTAAACTAAAAACAATGAAGATTGTAACTTTTCTATAGAGATAAAGATGAAAGATATAAATAAATGTTTTATACCAGTTCTCGGGTTCTCGCTACTGATAGGCCATTGCCTCGATCTTCTTGGAACAGATATTTACAGACAAAGAGATGATCTAATGTATTAAAAAATTTCTTTGTATTCCTTGTATTCATGAATATAATAAAAATTCCCCTACAGAAGCATTAAAACACAGTTGTTAGCTATAAATAAATAATGAACTTCTTTCTAAGTTGAGCTAACATGTTCTAAACGATTTAACAAGGACGTATTTTGATTTAAATAATTCGAAGATGCTTAATTTAATAAACACAACTGAACGAAATTGAAGAAAGAATTAAGTTTCAGTAAGTACAAAATTTAAATGTAATACATTTCTTATTATAAGATCCCAACCATCTTCAACATCAAATATATTAAAAACATATAATTATTAAAGAATTTTCGGAAAGAGTTCTTCTTTCCTTTGTCAAGTTTTAAATAATATAAGTAATTTACAGATATTAATTACCATGCCATATTACACATCCTGGACATTGTTACAATTATAATCAAATAATGCTCCTTTCATATGACAATGAAACTTAACTTTCCATTATTAATCGGAGTTAGCAGAACATTGCTGCAATTTAAAATCATAGTATGAGTACGGAAGTAAAAATGCTGAAACAAAAAAAAAATTATTGAAATACAAAGAATGAAAATATCATTAGAAATGAGGGTTATAAAATAAATAAAGAATCAGAAAAATTGGCTAGAGATATAATATTATTTAGTATAGCCTAAATAAGAGATAGAAAATTTGAAATTTGAAGAATTGGTTTTTAATGAATGAATAAAATTGTTGAAATTAAGTTATAATGGAAAGTTAAGGTTCGTTTTCGTATGAAAGGAGTATTATTTTTATTGTTATTTTGTAACAACGTCCAGGATGTGTAACATGACAGGGTAATTAATATCTGTAAATTGCTTATGTTATTTGAAGCATGACAAAGGAAAGAAGAAGAACGTTCCGAAAATTAGTTAATAAATATATATGTTTTTTATACATTGATGTCGAAGATGTTTTGGATCTTATGATATGATAAGAAGAAACGATATAAGAAAGAGATATTGACTTAAGTTATATAATACTTTTCTATTGTTCAGATATTATAATTTGAAGTTCGGAGATTTTCTTTTATATTCTTTTGAAACTTCAGGAAACAAAAGTAAAATATGATTTAAGTTCTGTTAGAAACTGTTTTTAGAACAACCTTTCTAGAATTTCATAAAAACAAAATATAGACAATAATACTTGAAAGAATAACGAAATTTATCTTTTTTTACCTTAAAAGCTTTTAAATTGCCCTTAAATTGCATTACATCTCAGAACTAATAGTAAACATAATCGTTCATTACTGCTTTAATATGTTTATTTGTAAGATCAAACGGATGTTATTTACGTTAGTGTATTATCGCATTATCGTCTGCGCTGGAAAACAAAAGGCATCTGGTTGATTTTATTGGCAGTTGTCATGGTTACAGATGCTGTTTTGAAACAACGAGGCTTAATGAACAACAGTCGAAATGGATCAGCACGGTACCTAGAATCAGTAAATTCTTATCGAAAGAACATTATGTGATGCAGAAAAGGTTTATCTAGCAACTAATGTCCAAAGTGGTAGGAAAGTTTCCTCCGAACTCTAAAAGCAGTCTTGAAGCACTGCCAAAATACTAATTCTCTAATTTAATTAATGATTACAAAGAAGGTTTCATTACAAGTTTTAACAGAAAAATTTATTAAAATCACGGATTAGTTAACCTTACTTCACCCTAACTAAAATAAGACCAAAAACAGAAGAGAAATCAAAAGTTTTATATGAAATATCACAAGATACTTTTCATGATCCATTACAAAAGGATTCATGTACTTTGCTAAAGTTCAATGTTTAAATATTATTTTTTTAAGTCACAGTTATGAAAATGTATTTAGCTCGAATTAAGAGGAAAAGCTGAATGAATATACTATTAAGGAATGTTTATTTCTTCCATCTTCATTATAAATGCAATTTTTCTTGTTGGATTTATTTTGTTGGTTGGTAATATCTTAATTGTTAATGGCATAATTTTTGTAATAGCTTACTTAGTTTTGGATTTATTGTTGCTATAACCGTTTGGAAATTTTCAAAACGTTAAAGTGACCTGAAGAAGCGGAGTAATCCACTCTACGAAATACTGTATTTGTAATGAAGATAGAAGAAATAAACTTTTATGGAAATAAATTGATATTGGGGTTTTGCTTAAGTTAAATTGAAAGAGTATTCATGAGCATTGCTTATAGTTAGAAAACTAAATACTTTATTTAAATTAAAGTTATACAAATAATTTTAGCTAAAGACTAAAACAGAATGAACACAATTTCATCAAAATAAAGTAGTCTATTTAAGACACTAAATAAAAGTTGAATAATTTACTGAATTAATTTTCTTTCGAGTGACACTGAAGATAAGAAAAACCCTTCTTAGTGGATAAAGATGAGAGTAACTGGATATTTACATACCGGTCTAGAAGTTCAGCATCCATCAAATCAGGGGTCATTGTGAAGCTGTCTGACAGGGTAATAGTGTTATTCTCTTTAAGAAATATAGGGAAAAAATTCTTTTTGTTTTTCGCTGGGTAAGGAGAGTTTCTAATGAAACTAAAATTTCATTCTGTTTCCTAAAGATTCTTAAAAATACTTCATTGAAAACTTAATTAACAAACGACATTATTAATCATTTTTAATTAAAAATGTTTCATTTACTTGTAAGCAGCTGCAGTAGTTTATTTTTGTACAAGACAAACTTTATCTGATGCCAATAACATGTCATTCTATTGTATCTTCGCCTCTTTATTAGATGACTGATTTTCAATTTTTTTTGAAGGCTGTGTTTGTCTTTTCTGCAATAAGATTCTCTTCAACTAAATAAGTACGACTGCCAATACTTATTTTTGATATTAGCTTTCACCAGAAAACACACGAGCCCATGTCTCACGAGGACAGCGAAGTACTTTCAGCTAACTTTAATTATTAATTTGATAAGAATTATTAAGCATATATTTTCCATGTTAAGATGCGTTTAATGGAAATGATTATTTGGAATTAATAATTTAACAAAGAAATGTCACATTTAATGGATTTTGTTTTTAAAATTTTAGAGAAATCAATAAAATGTAGCAGGAGCCGTTCCGCCATGGCCGAGCGGTCTAGACGGCGGTCTGCCGTGTAGTGGATGTGTCGGAACCCGGGTTCGAATCCCGGCATGGGCATGGCTGTTTCTTTCTTCTTCTGTGTTTCGTCCGTTTCTCCCTGGAACATACAATTTCAGGGTTATTTCTGGCTGAGATGTGAATCTCGCCCCCCTTCTTCAATTTCCTAGCCTCATCCTGACGTTGTCAGGTTGGGCTAGCTCGTGGTCCAAAGTTGGCCGTTGTCGATAAAAGAAGAAAATGTAGCAGGAAAAGAGATTTCCACAAATCTATTATTAACAAAGACATCTAAAAAAGTTGAACCAACAAAATCTCTGCAACTTAAAGAGAACATAAACTTCGCAGATACAAATATGTAAGATATAAAGTTAATCAAACAGTTCTATATTGCTGTAGAACAGAGTAAGATGAATTTTATAGTAAGATAAATTGGTAAATAATTAATGGAAAGCTACTGATTAAATTTAATAGTAAATTAAACAAAGAATGAAATTTTAAACCTGTAGTTAATTGAAAATGTTTAATAAGCAATTTATTCAGTTTCAAAACATTATTCTCTGCACTGCAAAACTTTACGCATCGTTTCCAATTCCAATTTTATAAATTTGTTTTCGGTCATGTTATGAGATTCTAACCTTGACATTAAATCCAATCTAATCACTTTTACGTAAATAATGTTCTACGCTACTAGTTCCTAATTTTTTTATATCAAAACATAACAAAAATATTATCATTTTTCACAATAAAAAAAAAACATATTCATATTTATATAAATATAAATATTTATATATTTTTATAAAATATTTGTAATAAACATTTTATTTTCATACTCGTATTATTTTGATAATTTTGTATTTTTCTATTTATGTTTGAGTACCGAGATTTATATTAGGAAAAAATTTTAAAATCTGTCGCACCTAAGCTTGTTCTTAGATTATTTAGATTAATTGAAAGTGGGTGGCTTGACAGCCGATCACGTCGACCTGAAAGATCTTTAGTGCTATCCCACGGAAAGAAGGACAGACGGAGAGAAAGACTCAGAAAGGATGGTGTGAGAAATGCAGGGGAAACGGGAGAACTCCGGGAAAACCTGACCAGCGCGGATCGCCACCATCAAGAAAACCCACATGAGAGCCGAACCCGGGACTCAGAGGTGAGAGGCCAGTGTCTTAGCGACATCGCCAACCGCGCGGCCTAAGCATGTTCTTACTTCTTACTCACTGTTTTTCTTCCTGTTTTGGGTTTTTTCCAAATTGATTTATTCCAGACTTTCGTTATTTTTCATAAAATCATGTAGGTATGTTTTGATTTTTTTAATGAATACTATAAATTATAAACATTGTAAAATTTCTTAGAGCAACGAGAGAAAAACAGGCAAACAATGTAAAATGTTATTGGGAAAGTAAATTTAAATTGTTGAAATTTAAATAATAATAATTAAAAAAACTTAAGTCATGTGTTCGAATCTTGATATTTTCATTGAAATATTAAGATTAACCGTGATACTACAGTAACCACATTCCTAATTCTTAGAATTGTTACATCTTCACTCATACGGCAGCTAATATAAATTCATTCGAGTTTTGGGAGTGCAAGAAAGATCACGTATCACAGGAAAGTATATATTGAACTGTAATAATTTTCAAAATTTAATGCAGTTTCTATATTAATCTTTGAGCTTATTCTAACTTTCTTGGATATTTAATGTTATAAAAGAATTACACATAATTTACATGAATTTTTTCCCGTGTTTTTCATAATGAACAAAAAGACATCAGTTTTGGTACTTCTATTTGCATAAGTTCAATCTCCCATGCAATCATCCAAGACAAAAAAAAATATTCATCTAATATAGGTCGAACAATACGACAGTTTTTGTTTGTTTGTTTTTTTTTTATTTTTTTCTTGTTTATTTTTTCATCCTTTCATCTCCCTTGAACCTCTCTCCACGGTAGTATTTGGTTGGATATGATAATTTATTTTACTATCTATTTTCTTTAGGCACTCTTATCTTCTTATTTTTCACTCATTTGGAGAAGATTTACAGTTGCTAACTACTCATATACTATCAAAATATATTTATATTCGTAAGTCTCTCTGTGTTAAGAAAGAAATCCAAGAGAAACATTAATTCATTCTAACTTTGAATTTGTTTAAATGAAATATGAAATTCACAGTCAATTTTAAAACTCGATAACTGAAAATGGGAAATTGTAGAAATCTAAATAAGCTTTTTCTTTTATCTTTTTTTTAAGCCATGTCGAATGAAAGTGACTTCTTTGCAATTCCTTCATTTCCCTAAACAGAAAAAAAGGACCCAAAATACCAAAACAATAGAGAAAAATATGTATTTATGCTGGGGAAGCAGCGAATCTCATTACGTGAAGAGGTCTCTAGAAACCCGACGTTAATTTGGAGACCTGTCTGATAACCTGGTGGTGCTCATTTAAATTAATAATAGCGGTCGTGTTCATTCCTCCTGACTCAGTGCTAATTATCCAGCAAGGATGGAAATCTTTCCTCACCCACTTAGATAGAAGGAAATGCTCTATCATTCAATCGATTCCACACTCAGTGAAAACTATTTCTCTCTCAATTATATTTATATTTTCAAAATTAAACAACAAAACCTAAAAGTTTGAACTAAAATCTGAAGAAAATTATATCCAAAAGAAATATTCTTTCAATTCTAATAAAATGACTGTAAGATTTATTATTACAGTCATTTTATTAGAATTGAAGAATATTTCTTTTGGCCTTAAATTTACTTCAGATTTCACTTCAGATTAGAATTGGAAAAATATTTCTTTTGGTCTTAAATTTACTTCAGATTTCACTTCAGATTA
>JAFIDM010005346.1:17746551-17764907 GCA_023159025.1 Thereuonema tuberculata
CAGATTAGAATTGGAAGAATATTTCTTTTGGTCTTAAATTTACTTCACATTTCACTTCAGATTAGAATTGGAAGAATATTTTTTTTGAACTTAAATTTACTTCAGATTTTACTTCAGATTAACTTTAAGATCCATAAATTAGTATATACTGTGAAAATAGTGAATTAATATCGAACCTTCCTCATACTTTCTTAGTCTCAAGTCTTCGAGCTGGAAGAAAGCAACTTTATTTCTTAATCTTTTATTTAGAACTTGTTCTAATGTAATCTTATTTTATGAGTTCGCAATTCCTTCAGCATTTTTTTTTATTTCTAACAAAGATATCTACAATCGAACGGCTTTTCAGTTCTGATTACGGTAAAGAATTTCCAATTTATGCAGTTGACATTTCAGACAATGAATGTAATTATGAACTTTCTTTTCATTTTTCTTCTAAAAGCTGAATTTCAAAGCAAAAAAAAATATATATTTTCCTTTTAAAAAAGACGTTAAAAGCTAAATGAATTAGAGAATTTGGAAAACAAGTGCTACGATTGTTTTGAACAGCTTTTACAATTAATGATAATCAAGCAGTAATCATTGTGTTAATAGGGACTAACTTAAGAGTGCTTTTTTCTTATCAATTAGTGGATGAATTTTTAAGTCATCGAAACAGGAAAACTGAATCCAATTCCAAAACTACTCTAAAAATAATTCAAATCATAAAAATCCAATTTCTTAAAAATAAAGACACAATACAGTAAAAATAATACAATATTTTTTAGCTATGTATATAGCTTTTGAGTATATATTTTTTTAATAGATTACATAGATTGTTATTGTTCTGCTCCATTTCTTAAAAGAAACTAAAAGATTCCAGAGATATTTAGTTTTACTGACTTGGTGGTTGTTAACATTATCTCGCTGTAAAGGTTTATGGGTTTCTTGAGTTAATGAAATGTCTCCAGGAAAGAAACGAAAATAAAGGACCCTCATGAAATCCAGAGTCTATGCAAAGCGGACAGTTCTTTCTCTTTGGATTTAAGCAAAAAGAAACATCTATAGAAGTATAAGAAAATATATGATCGCGGAAAAACGTCAACAATATTCGCAGTTTCCAAATAAGTAAAGATGAATGTTATTCCTACAGAACAATATTTTCTTATGTTCTTTACTTTCTACTTTTATTGCTATTAGAATATGCGAACGAAGCAAATAAGTTACTGTAATCAAGTTGACATTTCAGTTCATGGTAAGTAAATAATCACAATTTTTCGTTTCTCATTCAAAGAACCGACTCCTATAGTCGTTTTGAATTCTCGAAATAATATATGATGAATAACAATAACATTAACACCTGCTTTTTTTCTTAGAATAATATAGAAACGAGTTTTATGTAAATATCACTATTCGTTTTTGTGTGGCATAACAGCATACATCGTTTCCTTTATTTTTAACGAACTACAATAAAAACTAGATGTTTAGATGGATGATAATAAATAAGATGTCCAAATCCTAAGCCAAATAAAATTCATGAATTGGTTCTAATGCTTTTATCTTATTTTAGTTATTACTTCAACAGGCTTGAATAAAGCTAAAGAATTAAATCATGTAATTTACTTTAACTCAGTTGGTAACAGATTGTGGAAGAATATAAATCTCTGGAATAGGAATTCAACTTTAGTAACTTAATCCTCACTTTAAATACCCAAATACAAAGGTCCATAATTAAACTTAGGCTATTAGATAAATTAACTTAAAATATGTACTCGTAAATAATATTCTCAACACAGATAAGAACTTCAAATCAGATTTATAATTTCTATAAAATAATTTCTATTATTTACAATGACTAGAGTACAAATTTATCTTTGGATCAATTCATCAGAATGGCAAAACTCTTTCCTGTTCCTCAAAATTAAAGTTATTCATGAATCGATTAATAAACACAGTTCTTGGTAAGCATATAAACACAGGAAACTAAATATTAAAACTTTATGTTTAATCATCGGACGAATCGAACATTAATGTTCCATTAGACTGAGTTCATTTGTTATACATGGATTTTCTTCTACGTCGATCACGTTCGATCGGTACAGTCCTATTAGTCTAAATTTTTCCTTAAATGACAGAATTCGTTAATTCCATTCATACTGCTTTGTATTTGAAATCAGATGCCTTCTCTGACAAACTAAAATATTTAGTTCTAATGAAATAGTAAAACCGATTCCAAAGACTTATCGATTAGATGAATCTTATTATTAAACCTTACTTCGACGTCGAACTCGTCTTGTCCGGAATTATAAACCTACTTATCCACCCAATGAATACTAGCTATATTTCTTCTTCTACGTCGAACTCGTCTTGTTCGGTTCTACTTTTAGAAATCCTGACCTAAATTAAATTCTCTCTTAAATTAGTTCACAGGATTCTAACTTAAAATATTCGGTTAACTTTATTTACATTACAAACGAAAATATCATGCTGACTGTCCATTTGAAAAACAAGGTTCCATGATGACTGGTTAGGTTTAAACTTTGTTCTTCCTAATTTCCTAACTAACTCTTAATATCTCGTTCTTCTAATATTTAACTGCGTAGGCTTCTCTATTCTTTAGGCCGACAAATGTACTTAAAATTTTACCTTACCGAAGAACTAGAACATCTGAACTTTGCATACGAACATAATATCACAGGTATTGATCTGTCATAATTCCTTTTGCAATACCAATAATCAGATGACGTCAGAAAACTAATCGTATCGATGCTTTTTCTGGTTTCTATCTTGCATCCTCGACGAACACAAAACAACCATAATTACTTTACTTCGTCAAATCAATATCACTTAAAACAGTCGATGTATGCTTTATCGAACCCTTGGACGAACAGCAAATCGTATCAACTTCGGATGAAATCCAAAGTCAGAAGATAACAGCATAAATTCACAAGGCCGTTTCCAAAACACAACCAACGGTCTCAACGCCCTTGACTGCAATCTACGCTAAGTGCATTTTATTGTATTGTTAGCACGGCTCACGGCTTACATTGTTGCCAAACACAAGAACGTTACTCTGATAAGCAAATAAACTAATACTTGAAATCAACTTCAAAAGAAGTTTATTAACTTAATCTAAATACGGTAGGTATTTTTTTTCACCCAAAGTTTATATTTCAGTTTTCTATGAGGAAAAAGTATTAGATTATATATTCATATATTCTTAAAACTTTTCTAATCACTCACTTTCCAGGTAGATGATGACATAGGAATGTAAGCTAAAATGTTACAATTGATTTACAAGAATGTAAGGAAAAAGAATCAAACTGGCTTTTAAAAAATATAATCTTGATTTTCAAATAACTTTCAAATGACTACTATTACTAAATTAAAATAAGCTATATAAAAGTTTCTTTCTATTTCTAATCATCACTATAATTTAAAAATTTTGATGATATTATAAAGACAAAGCTGCAATTAATTCCCACTGTTAGTCAACGAATAAAAGAAGCAACATATTTGAAATGGATTAGAAACAACGAAGCCTCAATCAACTATCAATTAACATTAATAAATATTTACTTTTTAAAATGAAATAAAAAGCTACGAAACTGTCATTTTGTTCTACATTCTAAGAACTTTAGTGGAGAAGGCTTGAGGTGACAAAGTAGCGATGCTTTGAATAATTGTAAAATGTAACCAGTAATGTAAGCGGGAAAAAACATACTTTATGCATCTTCTAGTTACATAAAATTATTGATTCGCATTTGCGAAGCACATTATTTAAATCAGATAAAATAGATTTACAAATTATTTTTCATTACTCATTGTAAGTAATAAGAAATATTCAGTAAGTTTAGGGTGACTGCTAAGCTGCAGTTAACATTAGACCATAGGGAAGGTTTATGGTTTTCCTCTAGTCTTAATGAATCGTTTCAACGTTAGGAAACGAAATAAAAGAATCTTCATGAAAGCCAGATGTCTAAGCATATCAGTCAATTCCTATGCTTTGGATTAACATCCTGAATTCATTAAGTTTAAAAGAAGGCAGTAATCCTGTAGGAGAACTGGAATTACCTAAATAAACTGGAAAATCCTATCAGATGGAATGGTTTCTTTAAGGCTAATTGTCACCTATTCTTACTTTCTGTTTCTTTATTTCTCTACATTTAAATAATAGCACAACCTAAAACTGAGCTGACGAATAAAAACGTAATCTCTTTCCAACAGCATTTAATTTACTCATGTTTTAAAGAGAACATCTTTTTTGTTTCGACAAATAGCAACATCAAGTAATCAAAACCTTACAAAAACGTATGAGGTATTGGAAGTAAATAGAAATGTTTGCCATTTTTAATTTTTTTATTGCTTCTTTTGATTCTTAAATAAAACTTTTAGAAGAAATTAGAGCATTTAATTCAAGATCATATTTTATAAACAAATCAATAGACGGAAATAAGCAGCACGAAAATAAGTTTTCAAATTAAGAATACTTTTTTTTTTCTTTTTATTTCATTCGTAGAATAAAAAGATCCGAACAGTGGGGGAGGGTGATTTTTTTTTCATTTAATTTACCTTTCGGGTAAAGTTGTTTAACTAAAGTTCGTACTGATGAGAAGATATATGGGAACGCGAGCCCTATCTAGAGTTATTATATTTACAAAAAAAACTATTGAAATTTGCAGAAAAGCACTGCGTTTACCCATTTGTCATTTAAACAAAAAAAAATTCCAACAATTTTGACGTATTTTTATGGCTAGGGTAAAGTAATCCGTTCTGTATTCTCTCCATCTTGAACAGAATTTTGATGAAGAAATCGCAGAAGTGTCGATATCGGAAGAGCCAATCTTTTCATTGCCAAGATAGCGAAACCCATATGAAATTCAAGTCAGTTCCCTTTTATGAGTCAATCGTAAACGACTTAGTTGGCCATCAATCTGGCTCGGAGGTCATCAGCACTTGATGAATGGTCAGTGTGGATCCAACCACTTTAGACTTATTTTTCTTAGAGAAAGAATAAAGGAGAGAAAGCGATTCGTCAAATAATAAATAACTTTATACGAAATGTAATTCAACATTAATATGAAAGAGAAAATTCATTAACCTTTCATTCTACAATAAATCAGAAAGAAAAAGAAAGTCTATAAGAAAAAGATCTTTTAGTAGACTATCTTAATATGTGTGATTATTTTATGAGTTAACTATTTGCTAGCTAACCATCAACATAATCTAAATGATTATTCACTTTCAAAAGGCCAAACAACATTCATCTAAAAAATAGTAAATAAATATTAAAACAATTTAACCTGCCGCTAAAATAAATTTAAAGAATGAAGACCAATAACGCACTGTTTAAACATAAAAATTTAAAACATTAAAAACGTATTGTCATTCAAACGGCACTTATCTTCAGAATAAACACAAGGAAATAGTATTTGCTGTTGGCTTATATAGAATCCATAAGATATTTAAGTAGTTAATTTTTTAAATTTGTATTCAATAGAAAAAAAAATTGAATAGCTTCCAAAGTATGAATTAAAGTGTTTTAAATTGTTAAATTATAGAGATTTGCAATTTTTTTCACTTTATTTCTTGATCGTAGAAAGCATTGGAAGTGGATTTCTAAAAAAAAATTAAGAAAGAAATATAAAATCATTGCAAAACAGAAGCACATAAATCCCGGGTAATAATCACAGTGAACTACAGTGTCTCAGCTTATTAATGATTTTATTTTTTTTTCTTAATCTTTTGCATGATCAATGTCCTTTCTAGGACAGATATCTGTTGTAGACTTAGTATTGCAGTCTTAGGCGTTCAGAAGTAACTGGATCTGACTGACGTGCACCCAAAAGCAGCTGTCTCACAATCCTTTCCTAACTGAAAATAAGCTGGCGTTTATAATTATTATTTTCTTTTACTTTCTGATTGAAAAATCAAACGATATCGGGAATAGGATTATTAAACCTTTTCTTTTCAGAGTTGCATGAAATTGTTTGCTTTATTGGTAAACTTAAGTTGAATTTAGTTGAAGTTACTTTAACAATATTGGAAGCTAAAATCTAGAAATAAAATTTTTTGTGAAAAATTATTACCTTAGTTTTAATCTCTATGTGGAAGAGGTCTTTAGAAAAAAAAGATGATCTTGTTATATACGGCTCTAAATTGATTATTTCTATGTTTCATTTATTAGTTATAATTATTATTTACTTATTACTTATTAATTTTACTTCAAGTTTGCTAGTTTTGCCATCTTTAGTGAAGTGTGATTCCCTAAAACTATTGTTGCTGGATTTGTTTTTAAATTGTTACTGAAAATTAAAGCATCTATTGTGATTCATGTTTAAGTCATATATGTTGAAGCCAAATTGAACAACTATTTCAACTGTACGAAGGTTGAAGGTGACAGTCTTGTGAAAGGATAAACATGAGATTCACATGATCGCTTTTATTTATTTTTGTCTTCCTGAGAAAATATCCCGGAATGAAAATTGAAATTTTCAATTTTGTTGGATGGTAGAAAACACTTATGGAGAACAACCTGCAGATTCAAATGAGTTCATAAAAGGTTTTCCTCTCGAATTAAACTGGTAATCTTTAAAATGTGGCTTTGATATAAAGAAACCATTGTTAGTGAATAACAATGGTTTCCCTTATATCAAAGCCACATTTTAAAGATTACCAGTTCACTCAGATTTTTCAAATGCCTGTACATGTCATTTTAACATCGTTCGAAATTTAAATTCAAATAGGTTTTGAAGAATTATGAAGAAATAGTTTCTATTTTTTTTATCTGCGTAATACATAGCACATTTCAAATATCTGCACTAATATTCACTTGAAAGCAAATAGGTTTGAAGTAAGGATAAAACGTTTATCCTTTATAACATACTTTGGCGTCATCGTATATTTATTTGCATTAATGTATGGTTCATTCTACAGATCTTAACTTCAGATCCTAGCAATCGGCAAAGAAATTTCACACATCTATTACGGTTAGCTCTTTTACTGGCGTCAATAAACAAAGCTCCTTCACTTAAACAACATTTTAAATAAATGTTGTCACATTAACAACAACAAAATATTCTGAATTGGACGTAAAACTAATACTTGCAACATCATCTTATATTTTAACTAATATTAACGATTAGTTCAATAGTTTATTGACTTTTATTATTGTCTATTATTAATTCAAATGTAAGAAAATGTTATAAATCTTACTTTTTATCCAATTATTAGTTAAATCTTACCATCGTTGCTCATTTGAGTAGTTTAGTGAAGAATGATTGTCTGATACACAAGAGCAGACTGATTTTAGTATTACAAGATAGAGCTGTCGGGAACTTTAGTTCGATTTCGTTGTACGTGTAAGTACATTCCTTCGGTCGTATTCTTTATTTCGTACTTTTTCTTTCTGCTCTATGATTGATCCCTGTTACTTCTATTTCTCCAGCTAATGCCACCTGTTCATCGAGTTCAGTCACGTGCAACCATATAAAAAAATTGATTTCCAATGATGGTTTGGAGTGTTAGATTCCAGCAATCCTTCTTTCCTTATCGAGACAGGTAGACTCATTGATTGGCAAACCACAGGGGAAAAGGAAACTCAAGAGGAAATTTCAACACTACCGTTTCACCTCAGAACATTTAGAAATCAAGATTATAAGTTAGAAATAGAAGTCGTAAAAAGCGATCAAAAGTTCATTGGTGCAAAGTAAATGCTTCACTGAAATCAAGAATAGGCTTATGTGAAAAATCGATATATCTAAGTTAGGACTAGTCTTCAGTTGTGAAACAACTTTTTCAATGAAAGTTCTAGTATTCTACTTAGAAAGAAACTTAAGCGAACGGTCAAAGCAAAATAAACTTAAAAACATATCTTAGATATTAATTATCCTTTTCCTAAATTAAAATCCAAATAAATACTTACAGCTTAAACTTTTGATAAAATTCAAAATATTTAAAATATGATTACAAACAGTATCCTCTTCTACTTAATATTAAAATTCGAATATTTTTATATTTAAATAAAATAGTTAAATTTGTTAAACATCGCACTATAATTTTGTGATTAATAAGTGTAATTAATTATAATTATTACACCATCTTTGCCAACAGTGTTATACTGTATAATGTAAGGCATAATATTTAGACGGTTCCTTAAAGCTCTAAGGGAAAGCACAAGACTTACCACAAAAACTCTGTTGTAAATCTTTATTTTAAATTCACAGATACGTCCATCTTGTCCATGCATCTAGAATCTAGATATTTGTCCTATAAAAATGATAAGGTTTAGGTTGATATAAAGAAGATTTCTGTAGCTTTCCGTAATTGCAGGATCAACAAGTAAAAAAATATAGACTTCGGCAAAAACTGCCGAATGCGTTTGCGCAATTCAGTTGTATTATTACAGAATATGAGAAAAAAAGTTCGCTTCCCAGTCTACTCTAATTTGTCCTTTGAATGTTTATTTTCATCTTCGATCGACCACAAACGGCTTCTTCTTATTTCCTGTCTTCACTATTCTTTTTTGGTCAATGAACAATTGGTGGGTTTGTTTTTTGTTTTTTTATTAACTTTTTTTTCCGATCTTAGTTTGTGGGTATTCGAAAATTGCCATACGAATTTTTGTTTTTCTCAAGTTAATTTATGAGGATTTCAAGGAATATTTCAAGATTCAAAAAGAAATAGCATTTATAAATAAGGAAGCATTAAAAAAAATTGTGGAAAAGCTACACCAAAATGAAACTTATAGACAAGAATAAAAAGCAGTCACAATTTTGTATTAACACAAAACAAAGCGACAACGCAATGGCATGCATTGTTATAAATAACTACTATACCTTGGTGCGCAAAACTCTTATTTTATCCGTTGTGATACAAGTCTCAAGTTCAATTTCAAGCGATGTCCTCATTGAGTTCATTTAGTAAATCTACATTTCATTTTTCAGAAGAAGGTGACTGAGTAAGTGGCCACATTTGAGTCATGGGTAACATAGTCGTTCTCAGATTAGCAGGTTCAATATGGATAGACTCTTAATTTGTTTACCACAATTCCCAAACCTGGTCGGTAGATGTCGCTAGCACCGTATTAAATCGCGCCACAGATCTCAATGAAAAACTTCCATCGTATATTCTCCGATCTCGATACTAATTTGCTAAATAAATAAAGCAAGGCTTCCGGAGCGAAGAGATGGTAGTAGATTTGTACCAAATAAAGCCAAATTAGCAAATTAAAACAAAAACACAAATAAGGATGATTTATTCTCTCAATTCACTTATAATAATATCCTAATAATTCACTAGACCACGGATAATTCCTCCCGAACACAACAACAGCAAAGCCTTAAATAAAGGCTTAATAATGACTGAAAGATAAGCTAGTAAACTATAAACCATAGATAAAATAAACATTAGTAATCCTAACTGAATTTAGAATAATTTCATTTAAGCCTATTTTTAATTTAAATTGATGCTTTTCCTATATTTCTAAGCTAAAAAGAATTTCTTTATTTTTGAAAAACTCAGAAGAAACAATGAGCTTCAAAATAAAAGAAATAACATTTCAGAAATGGTACTAGATGATTTTTTTTTTACGGTAATGATATAAGCAATGAATTTATGAAACACATTTTCTTACTTTATTTCTTGCTTACTTTTTTTCCGTCTTGCTTGACAAACTTAAATTAACTTTTATATTATTTTGTGGTTTGTGAAAATTTTACTCGAGATCATTCAAAATTGTACTTTTCCATTTAATTCTGAAACGCACATAATTCAAACGACCACAAGTAATGGCTTGCATATTTTTAAAAGCCTCTGCGCTATCGTTATTACTAAATCAAGTTGTCATTTAAGCAGGCTACAATACAATGCAAAATCTCTGCTGGTGAATTATGAGGAACAATCTTCGAACGTGTGTTCCTTATAAGGTTTTTTTTTATTTTTAAAAGAGATGAATTGCTTTTCGGTTGCTTACATGAATAGAGTTGTCTTTCTGTGAGATTATTTATGTCTTTTGAAAACCACGTTCGCAGGAGGAAATCAAAGTTTGAAGGAGATTTCAAGTCAGTCTTCTCAATTCATGTAGTACAGTAATAATAATAATAAAAAAAGATAGCAAGTGCTGATGGACTGAAGGTTATGACGTTTTTAGATAAAATTTTTCTTATATCTAGATTTGATGTTTGTCTTGTCTAGCTGTCATTTTAGTGAATTGCTTTCTTGTTACTAATTTATAATCATTTTGATGGCTTTTACAGTTTTTTTGATAATTCAGAGTGTAATGTTAATTACATTTGTTTAATATTACAGAAAATTTATAACATTCTTTATTTAGTTTAAATCTGATGATCTTAAGACCGAATAGTTTTACGTAGGCATTATCAATCAATTAATTGTGGAGAAGGGCAGAAGGGGGTGGGAAATCTTATATTCTCCGATCTCTATTTCATTGATATGTAGGGTTATCCAGTTACAAATTACGAATATAACATTAAATTTGTAACTAACTCGTGACTTTTTTTAACAACTGGGAAACGACGTTTTCTAGCAATTACACTTTCTTTCTCATCCACTTCATTACAACTCTTTTTTTTTGTAACTCGCGCGAAGCAGGATATTTTTGATAGGACACTGTAAGGTTAAGAATGACATAACAACTGTGGCAGCCACATTTTGTGTATAATGTCAACGAACTCTGTGTGCCAAAGCCGTTATGGTAAGCAGGGTTCGATGACGTAATACATAAATATTGGTTGCCAGAATCCTAATTTTAGAGCTAACATAATAGGCTTACTCCTCCTTCAGTCCACGGAAGTTTTATTGAAATTCTTTTCTGGCCGAAAAACTGTTGTAGTGAGGAACTGAAAAATTGCAGTGAAAAGTCAAAGATCTATGTATTGTAAACTAATCTTCGCTATTCTCCTTTCAAAAAGTTTTATAATGATGATGATAATAAATTTGACTGCATATCTTGCAAATCGATTTTAGTTCAAATGACACTTCTTTTAAAATAAAAACTTCGATAGAATAAAAAGCATTGTAATTTAAGAAAATAAAAAGTAACAAATAATTTGTCTTTGTGATTCTGAAAACAGTAACAATGAGAACATTATTTGAAATTCATTGATTGAAATTCATTGATATATAAATGGCTACTGAATAATGGATTTCCATAAAACTTCCTGCATTTTAAGTGCCTGAAGATTTTACGATCTGGCTTTTTTTGTTTTGGGTTTTTGTCATTTGCTGTTCTAACAAACACAAAACGAACAGTAACTTCCAACAAAATATTCAGTATCACAATTGTAAAGCGTAAAGTTATTCCTCATCTAATTTTTGATTAACTTAGAATTGAATTTATTTCTATTTTATTTGTATTTAATTAATAGTATTTGTATTTCTATTTTTTGTAAAGTTTTACATTTTAAATTTTTTGAATAAATTTCAATTCTCTCTATGCTGGAATTTAAATGTGTTAATGTACAGTCCTCCTCTACTTTCCACGATCAAGGTAAATCACTACGGACTGATCCAGTTTTCTAGAGCGTTTAGGAAGTCAAAAAAATAATACATTGAATGAGTTATATAATGAACAAATCCAATATACATAATCAAAAGAAAAAGCAAAGTTATATCTTATAAGACTTTAGATATAGAAATAGACTTTATTCTTTATAAGTATGCTATATCCAAAAAGTAGAGATTACAAAAACAAAAATTTGAATTGTAAATGACTAAGTGAAGTCAGTTCGTTAATAACTTTATTTTGCATCTTTGTTATTAAGATTGTTCTTATTTGCAATAGTAATATATGATGACAGAATTTACCTAAGACGATCTTGAAGGAGAAACAAAATTAGAAACAATGTTGTTTTTTTAAAAATTTGAAAGAATTAGATTTCCTTAAATAAAAAAAAATCTTAAGATTGTTTCTCTTTTAAGTTGTGACTTAAATACCTCTATTAAAAGATGTGTTGCAGTGGCTAATAGAAGGAAGGAATCATGTTTCTTATAAAGATGTTTACTTTAATATTTTGTTATCATTAAACTTTATACAAACATGAGTTTTAAGTGATGCTACTGAAGTTAAAGATTATTCATAAAGTGAATGCTTTTATCTAGTCTTTGAGTCTTGATTCTTAAGTAGTTAAAGAATCATAACAAAATCCCAAATTGGATTTATCAGCAATGTGAAACCAATGTAAATAGAACAATGTAACTTAACTTGCACAATAAGTAATATAATGAAGTCCAATGATGCACAGTTCGAATAAAATTTTTAATGATTTATAAACATGTTATAGCAGTCCTACTAGCACTTGTACTACGTGGGGAAAATGAACAGAAAATTAAAAGTAAGAATTTATGAGCATAACAATGCATTACAAAATAAATATACACAATACATGACCTACACTCATTCCCAAAGTGAAGATCATATACTTCATGTAAACAATCTGATAATATCCGGGAAATAAACTGATATATACTTACGTAAATTTAGGGAATCCTTAATCATCAAACAAAGGATTATCCTACAATAATGAAATTTTCATAAACGTGCGAAATAATACGGAATTACTGATATGTAATTTCCTTTTCACATCATATATCAAATCCCCTCTTATAATAAGTGAACTTTACTGATCACCCACATTATGTCGGCGCTTGCGTCAATGGTGAAGGATGAAGAAGATCGTCCTCAACGCTTGGGGATTTAAGGACTTTTTAACTTTAATTCCTTGTGTTTTTTCTTATATCCTTAATAAAGAAATCTGATAATCTACTGGGACTTTGAAACATTTAGGATAGATTATTAAAAAAGTTATTCGAACTGTGCATCGTTGGACATCATTACATAAAACTAACATGTTTCGGATGTATTTCATCAATGTTCAAAGTTTAATTAAATGACAATTTAAAGAAACAATGAGAAATAAAAATAAAATAAGCATGATTATAATATCTTAGTATCAATATCATCAATGATTACATACAACAAATGTAAATAAGAATTAAACATTATAAACATCATTCTTTAGTATGCTATTTCAGGGATCTCAGTCTTCTAAATATAAAATACAATTTCTAAAGCTGTTACCTAAATAACTTAAAAAGCTTATTATAATTTTTTCAATTTTTTTTTTTTGTAAATATGTGTTTTGATGAAAACTATTTCAAACTATTTTAGTGTCTTAATGGATAAAAAAAATTATTTCAATTAAAAGAATGTTTTTAATTAATTACGAAAGAAGTTCCGGAAAGAAAAGGAAATATTTTCATTTTCTTCCAAAACAGAATTCATATCAACGATTATAGAAAAGCAATTACCGATGAGTGATTATGAACTGCAATTGCTTTTCCAATATCGCTGCAATGACATTAATGTGTTGCCTAAGGCGATAAATGGCCCTAAAAAAAATTACCACAGACGCTGGAGTGAATTACCAGGTAGACTTTCTCCTACAGATTCGTTAATAGGTTTTCGAATATTCATGGGATCTTATGGCTTTTGGTGACACTACTAAGTTTTTTTGATGATATCTTCGGAAAAAGTGGAAATTAATTTTCTTCTAATTATGAAGTTTCATCAATTAACTTAATGCTGATCATAAGAAAAAAGAAATATCTGAAATCCAGCAGAAAAAAACTGACAATTTTCTTTTTACTAAGAAAGTACGGTAGTTATTAAGTTTTGAATTAAATTTTTCTCATTTTAAACTAATGATTTCTGAGATTCTGTATGCAACTAAAATGCAAAAGAAAAAAACCCAATGGAATTTTGAATTAAAACTTTAATTCAAATGTTACGGGCTAAGTCATATACATTATCCAAACTAAGAATTAAAAAGCAACCTAATCAATTATTATTATGAAGTAATTTAATGTAGTTAGGTTTCTTCTATAGTTTTTGGGATGACTAAAGACTAATTGTGATTTTGTTCCACGCCAAAGTCATACTGAAATGATGATCTTGATAGGATATTTAAATGATTTCTGAAGGTTTTGTCCTAGTCAACCTATTTCCACTAGTTCCCACTGGCTCCTGAAACATCGGACACTAAACATTGAAGACCCATAAGGACAATGGGAAGAGTTGGTAAGTTCAATGCTTACCCGCCTTCAATTCTGAAAGGATGGAGTTCACATCTTCACATTTTTCTATGAACGGAACAGAACGAGGTCAGAATTCCGCCAATGTGGACTTCCGTACGTACGAACCGAATGAGCCGAACAACTTTTCACTGCTTGTCGGTAAAATGCCTTGCTCAAAAGGGATGAGTTGTTCAGGTGTGAACGGGTTTTCGCTAGATTCGGCTTATTCGGCAAAAGAGGGAGAGTATAAGAAAAGATGTTCAAAGGCTAAAATAACTTAACTATAAGTAAAAAAATAATTAACATACACTTCTTATAATAAAAAATACATTATATAAAAAGTAAATAATTTTATTTATAATTGATAACAAGAGTCCTTTTTCAGTCCTGCAAATTCTGATTATTCTTTTTTTTCTAAATTTAAATAAATAAATAATTATTATTATTATGTAAAGGTTCTAAACCTTGGATTTCCCCAGCAAAGACAACATGGCGGGTCAAGGACCAAAGCACATATTGCCAAGTATGAAAAAAAATGTGCAAGAACATGGTTAGGGATGTGTGGTTGTTTCCATAACTTTCCTAACTATGCGTGTTGTGTTAAGTACCACAGCCTTCTGGAGTTGTGAATAAGTGATTTTGTTAAGTCCTGGTGTGCTGAGGCTGTAATGCAATTATTATTATCATTATTATTGTTGTTGTTTTATATTCCTTCAAATATTCTACATTCGGACAATATGGTATAACGATTTATGAAATAAAATCGAAATATTAGATCTAACTGTTCCTTTAACTCTAAAAAAATATATTATCATTACTTTGCTATTAAAATTTAATATTGAAATTAATACTTTTATGTGAAAGTTTCAAACATTGACTGTTTTTCATCAAACAATCTGATGAAGATCAGTCAACGTTCGAAAGTGTCACTTGCATATATAAATATCAATATTAATTGTTATGTTACCAAAGTGTGCTGTCTTATTTTATAATATAGTTAATAATCACACGTTAAATGAAGACCTATCGCTACTTTAAATGAGTGAATGTTAATAAGTGATAAAAGATTAATAAAAATAGTAAGAAAGAAAGAAAATGTAAAATGATTTACCGTATTTACTCGCATATTTTCCCCACCCCAGTTTTTGTGGATTACAAAATTCAATTTTTATTTTTATCGCATAATTTCCCCACCTCTACTTCAACGCGTTTCCAACATGACCTTGACTGGCGGTCAACTCACGACGACGCGACAATGTACCGTTACTTCCGCATTTCTCTATCCCACGCTACTTTAGGGGAAGATTCCACCCCCACCCCGGTCAGTACAAGAGCAGACTCCTTCTGAATCAGTACAACAATAACTGTACTTTGAAGTAAAAACAAATGTTGAGATGTGATTTCTTATATTTTAAATGTTGCGTGTTAATAAAATTGTTGTTAATTACATGTCTTGCTTTAAAAATCAATATTTAACATGGTTTTCCTTACACTTTCACCATATTTTTTTTCCTCAAATTGAAAAACATCGCATAATTTCCCCACCCCCCTTTTTTTTTTCAAAATATTGATGAAAAAAAAGGGGAAATTATGCGAGTAAATACGGTAGTTAGACCGTTTCTAAATTTCGTCATTGTTTTTTTTTTTCGTTAGTCAAAGAATTTTCCTTCAAGAATTTAGTAAATCCAATTTTTCTTCTTTCTTTTCTTTTTATATTTTATTTTCATTTTTTGTTTTTGTTTATTTTTTTTGAGAGGGTATTTGAAGTCTACGTATCGTAACATTGTAAGGTTTATCTGCCACCTTTTTATTTAATTTTTTCATTAATCTTTGAAGTATTTTTTTTTATTATTGTTATTTACATTTTTATATTCTGGTTCCTTCTTTTCTTTCTATTGTCTTGATTTAAGCTTTATTTTTATACAATTTGTATGTTTGCTTGTTTTCCTTTTTTTTTTAATAATTTTCCTAATTTTTTACTTTTTTATCTCTGTATTTATTACTAAATAAAATGGTTTTTTTTTTTTTGTTTTTTTTTAATTGCGAAGAATGTATCTGCTGTTACTGAGAAACATGATCGGGAAAAAGATGAATAAGCTGAGCGTTCTGTTCGTCCACTTTGTTCTACTCGTTCTGTTCTTTCGGAGAAAATGTTCAGATATGGAAGCGAACTATGGTCCGTTTGAAACAGAATTAACTCCATCGAAAATCAAGAGGAAAAAAATTATGTGAATTAGCCTATTACCGCTAGGCCTTTTTTCATAATTACATCTACATTTTATAAAAATTACATTCAAATATTCTGTAATTTTGATAAAATGAGCCCGTTACTGCATTTGGTATCTGGATCCTGAACAACGAAGCGTGTATGTTTTTTATCGTGATGTTAATATTTGTCAAGTTATCAAGTTAAATTTGTTGTTATGTATATTCTTTTTATATAAGTTAATCCTTTACTAAGCTAAGCGGCTGCTAGTATGGATTGAATGTCTGCCCTTTTTTATTTTTAATTTATATATTGTTGTCTTTTAAAATGGAGGGCCATTATTTTGTTGTAATTTGTTTACTTTATATGTTTCTTGAGATCACTGAGCTGTTAGATACTGGGCGAATCCAATTGATGACTGTTATGACACCAAAAACAGCTGTCCTGGATTCCCGGTATCAAAAATACTAAAAGCTGCTCAATGAATCCTTACTTATCTGGGTGTATGTTTTTTATTGTGATGTTAATAACAGCAATGGCAAAAAAGTATTATTATTTAAGTGAAAAATCCTCATAAGTTTTACAATACAAAACTTAAGGGTTTATTTCGAAAAGTGAATTCTTTTTGTCAGATTTATTAAATCAAAAATAAAATTTTAAACTAAAAAAAAATGACCTAGCAATAATAACCGAATAGAAATAGCCCAAATGTTATTCCTAAACAATTAACTTTCTGTTTTAAGAAAAACTGCAAAGAATGGATTTATGAGATTTAATTTAATATGAATGGCACAGTACTGTTTTTTTTTCGGATAAGAAATTAGGATTTCTCAAAAGTAAACAATAACGGAGAGAAACCTTGAAAATTGTATTTTCCATCTATTTTTAAGTTTTGTTTTTATTTTATCATTTTTAGTTTTTATTTAAATGTTATTAAAATAAAAAATGAGACCTTACAAAAGTAATTCCATAAGAAATTTTACAATATAGTTAAAGTACTCATAATTGAAATTAGGAAGCCTTTGAGTCAAGCTCAGACCCTGGGACGGCCGTTTCGAGATTGTTGAGTTGGCGTCAGCCAGTACTACTCAGCCACTGTAAACTGAAAAAGCGAACGAGGAGAAGAATAAGGCATTTAACGGCACAGTAACCCCTCAAAGACTAAAAACAAAAAAAGAAAAGCTTTAGCATTCACAATTTGTACTTGATTTTTATTTTCTTATTTTTAATCTTTGAGGGATTACTACATAGATTAAGGTGGCTTAAATGCCTTATTCTTCCCCTCGTTCGCCTTTTGAGTTCTGCACTAAGTCTTAGGGTCTCAACTTGACTCAAATGTCTCAATTTGGCATCCTAATTTCAATTATGAATTGCTTTCTTTAAAGGGTTTATTATTTATTTATTATTTTTTTTCTATTTGATTTCTGTTCTTGTGGTCAAATACTTCTTGACGCAGCCATAGTGTTCTCCAAAGTCTTGCATTCCACAATTTGTTGTTAGTTTTTTTATTTTCTTGTTTTTAATCTTGAAGAATCACTGTATCCACCTTAAATGGTTAAACAACAGTTACAGCATTTTTTTTTCTCGTTTTTTGCAGAATTATAAAAGAATAATTTTCATTTTCAAATAACAAGACTTTTACGAAAGATATTCTGTGGATATTTCTCAGGATATTTATATTGAAAGTCATTAACAGTTTTCATGTAATTATAATAATTTATGTAGAAATTTAATCTGTGTTAAATTTAATGCTGAAGTTGTAAGAAAGGCCAGACACACAATAATCTCGACCAGGTTTCGATCAGACTTGCCGATCTTTTTCAAGTGAATTCCAATAAGATACAAGCTGCATATAACAAAAATGTCACTGCTACATGTCTGCAGTTCCTGACACCAGAGGACGTTGAGGACAACATATTTGCATTCGTTTATCATTGGTTCAAATTTTTGTTATAAGCAGCTTACATCTTGTTGGAATTCACTTGAAAAAGATCGGCAGCTCCGATCGAAACCTGTATCGAGATTTTAATGTGTAACAAACAATATAATCAAGCCAACGCACATGACTAAAATTAAAAAA
>JAFIDM010005346.1:17764917-17775284 GCA_023159025.1 Thereuonema tuberculata
TTGTTTGTTAAATAATTTCACGCACGTTAATGCTGTTTATTATTATTTTAATGTGTTTTTATGTTTTTTAATTATTGTATGTCTGGCTTTTTTAAAAACTTCACCTATAATAATTTACTTGACAAAAATCATTTTGCTTTCACAAAAACATACCAGAACAGATGGTTTATTTCAAAGGTTGCCAAATTGAAATTCATATTTTTCCAAACTAAAAGTTTTGATATAAAGTGATTATTTTTCGTAGAATGACATTATCTTGTCAAAAACAAAAATCCGCTGATGGAAGTTACAAAATGAATAAAGTAAGTATAATATTAATTGACTGTTTTTATAGAGATGTTACTGTATTTTACACATAGAACGCGATGGGAGGATTAAAAACTACTGTTTTTTTGAAGAAATTGAACCGTTCTCTCAAGTTCGCCACGTTTCTTTATACAGATTTCCCACAATTCACTGCGTCTACGAGCTGAAGTAAAGAAAATGCCCAACCGTTTTCCCAGCAGTAAGGGTTGAAAAAAAAATGAAATTAAGCGAAAAGTATATTAATCAAGATTAAAACCAAATTTTACTCGTATTAACGGAAAACAGCTTAAATTGCTTCAAAAAAAAATCCTTCATTAATTGAGAACTGATTTCTACTTTCGTCTTATGCAACATCAGCACTGCGAACCTTTTGATAGTCAATGAGGTTGTCTGATTTTAAACTGCTAGAACATGATAATCTAACGAAGAAAGAGCAGATAGGGAAATTGCTTCAGTTTCGATACTTAACACCGAACTCCAGTAAATCGATTTCAAGCACGACAATCTGTAAGAAAATTATTCTGAGATGAAAGTTAGTTAGAACATATATCCTATTTTCATGTGTCTGGCATTTATATAGCATCGAACGCTTTATTTTCTATACCATAAGGAATAGAAAAACTTGACAATTTTATACAAAATGAGTAGCTAGATATGCCTAGTGGTCATTATTAAGAAAAATACTGAAGTTTAGAAAATAATTTCGATAAAAAATAATAAAAATATTAATACAGAGTTTAACTTTTTATATTGCAGTAAAAGTTTACAAAATTTAAAAGACTTAATTAGAACATCTAGAAGTTGTATTTTCTGAATTTATGAAACACCTTTAGGTTCGAACAAACAAATACGCACAAAAATTCAGGAATGATAATTTTCTGACCTTTGAATTTACTGGTGATAGTCGTTTTTCTGTAAACATGTGCAGTTGTCCACTCGAGTTCTCTGTTGTGGTCACACCTCCAACCCTTCGCTCGTCTGTTGCTACGCCAGTCGAGACTGTGCAGATGTCTGTATCGCATTACTTAAGGTTGCTTATGTAGTGAAACGAAAAATGCTTTGAAGGTTGGTGATCAAACTAACTAATGTATTGCCAACCCTTCTCCGATAAAAAGAAGTCTAAAGTTCCAAATATCATCACAATGTTTGATGACAAGACATTAGAGAATATCTTCGACGATTATTATCATTTCCGATACTACGACACGTTCTAAAAAAAATTACCATTAGTAATGAAGTCAGATATTATCTTTAACAATTAATCAAGTGTACCGGCTAATTATTTATGACAGCAAATTATTATCAGTACACGTAAAAAACTTTTATTTGTTATTGTACTTACTAATTTGATTATATTTATCCTACAATTAATAATAAATAAAGCAATAAAATGTAATTTTTCATCTCTTTGTTGGACGATCAGCAAAAATTTACAAGTGCATCAGTTCCGAAATTTTCGGAGGCTAGTGTATTTTTTTAAGGTTTCTTATGATATCGATGATTTTTTTTTAACAATAAAAAAAACACCGAAGCAAAACAAACGCATATACCAGTTTTCACTATAAAGTCGCGGTTAATGAAATGTCTTCAATTTTATCATTTTTATGGTGAAAGACAAAAGACGTCGAATAAAAACTCAAATCCCTCGGAAGTATTTGGTGAATTACTGACATTAGTATCTGTCATTCCGTAGACACAGTGGGATTGGGTATGCCAAACGTTTTACGACGAATGGCCCAAATCCTCTGCGGCCAAATGAATGTAAACTGTTCTGGCCGTCAGCCAGATATCAATGGAAAACACTTGGTAAATGGTTAGGATGATCAGAATGGGTCTCATTCCAACAAACACAAAGCAGATGGGAATCGTCAAGAAATTGAACAGAATTATTTCACAATTCAAGGATTAGTGTGGATTTTTATATTTACATTCATATATTTTAGGAAAAAACATTGAACTGACATTATCCACTTTTTCCGCAAACGAGGTATTGTATTACTTATTTAACAAACTTCCTTCATCATATTTAAATGGGAATATCATTATCCTAAAGAATTTAAGTCCTATATACAGGACTTTCTTCATAAAGCAGCATTCTTAAAAAGTGCATTATTATAAACAGGAAGATCGAATTTGATCAAGTAATATCAACTCGATGGTAGAATGTCACGTATTTTTTCATAGCTGTGACTCTAGAAACTTTCTTATTTTCTAATGCCTATAGAATGAAAAAAACGAATCATTGACGTAAATATTAAACGAATTGTAGATTTTTTTCTCATTTTTTCTAAATTTTTGTAAAAAGGAAATAATGGCAATTTCGTAAATGTATATCATAATTCAGATAAATTTTAATAAGACAATATTCCAGTTTTGAATTTTAAGTTGCGATTCTATTTATTGGCAAGCATCAGAACATTCTACGTTCTATCACTGTTCTGATTTCATTTCTGAATCTTGTAAAGATTATGAATTGAAAGATTCTTCGTAGTAGAATTGGAGAGATCTTCTCACAAGTGAAATGAGTGTCCTCGAACGCTGAGAACCGTACGAAAATATGCTTAGAATATAAATAGCTCATCCCAAAAACAGTGGTATGAGTCATTCCAATGAAAAACTCAGTTATTGTCTGCAAACGCACTTTGAAGATCTGCACTTTGAAGACTGAATAGCTGTGCAACACTATCAGGGCAGTAGGAAAAGTTTATTGTTCCGATAGCGTAATTATTTTAAGCAGAGGGAAATATTTGTCACAACATTGAAATATGTGTGTTTTTGGTCCTATTATATCGATATTTTGTTTCTTCGCGTTACCAAAGTTCCTCTCTTGGACCTTCAATAGGTGATCATTCAAATGTCTCTCGTGGTAAGACGTGCAGTTTTGAATAGAATGACTCATACTACTGTGTTTAGGATGAGCGATTTATATTCTAAGCACATTTTCGTGCGTTTCTCAGCGTTCGAGGTCACGCACTGTCAGTATAAATGTCTGATTGCAATACTGTCTTCTTGTAAAATATTGAGTTCACTGCTGAATAATAGTTTACAGCCTTTTAAAATTTGAAGTTGAATAAGTGTCTCAAGCTGTTGGTATATTACAATAACATAAATCAGAGAAAGTTGCTAATCAAGGGACTTAAACCACTTCCTAAAATGCAAACAATCTTTTTGATAAATATCTTAATTCCCTTTTTACCCATGTCTCATTCTTAAATTCCCTAAAGTCACTGAGAGTTCAATGAAACGACAGATCCGTTTAATCGTCTCATTACAAGTAGTCATAAGTGTTCGAAAGATTTCGAAAATATTGGCAAATAATAATTAATATCAGATTTATTTTCTTTAGTATTGTTACAAAAGTTTATAAATAGTAAAAAAATAGTTTAAAAAAATAGTTAAAACACGTACTTCAGTTTGGTTTTCTGTCGATTTGAATTATGTTGATCTAATTTGCACTAAAATACCGAAATCATAATTGATTATTCAATTAATTCCTAAATCCTAATAATAACGACAAGTATAAGTGGGTGAAAAATAAATTCTCTATCATCATTTCGACAGCCACTCAATTTGGGAACATTCGACTGCAGGAATTTACGATATAAACATACTAATTCTTATTACTTATGCCTCAATGGGTAAAATTCGGAAGTTCTGCTCGTAAATTACGGGTCTTTAGGCGGCATATAACGGGAATGACATGTATTCCGGCCGATTGAGTATCCGTTGTTTCGAATGAACCAGCTCACTCTTCGGGTAATTAACACAACATCGATCTGTCCCAATTTCGATTTCATCCCTGACAAGTTATCAGTTTCCTCTGCAATCAGGCCACTTGCTGTTACAGCCAAGTCATCACTGCTAATTTACAAACCTAATTTGCTTTTGAAAATTCAATATCCTCGATCAGATAATGAAAGCAGAACTATTTCTAAGATCATTTTCTGCTTATTTCTCAATTTTAGTGCTCCACTAACTTTAAAGTGAACGTGGAACAATACATTTGAAGTGAAGCAATAAAAATCTAGATCAACTCAAGAGTCATTCGATTTCCTATATTTCTGCATTATTATTACCTATCCAAGTAGGCTACAAAGTAAGTAGCAGGCATTGTTTCCATAATAACCAAAATTACATCGAGAAAAAAACTATTACACAACCGTTTTTGGTAAGTTTTTCCGGTAGTCTTTGGTCGTCCCCATATCACTGCAGTTTCGCCTTCTACTCGAGTGCTTTAAATCGTTTGAGTAGTGAATATTTCTTTCTGATGAAGAACTCAATATTAAAAAAAAAAGACTCAGGTTAATATTATTACTGGAACGAAAGTACAGTATATCATCATCATCATCATCATTGTCCCTGGCTGGCGGGTGGTAGGGGTTTTCCTCTCAACCAGTACGCTGCTGTGGGTGCCTTTGAACTTTGAACTTTGCGTATGATCTTCCTCCAATCATGGCGGTTTGGGGCTAGGACTTTGGCTTCGTCTGTTGATATGTGAAGGCTCTTCAAGTCTTCCTTGATGATTCCAATCCAAGTTTTCTTTTGGGCACTTCTCTGGGTTTTCCAACTCGTTGGTCTTTCTTTCCATAAAGCGTTGTTTGAAAACCGGGCATTGTTCATACGACAAACGTGTCCAAACCACTGTAACCTTTTCTTTTGGATTTGTTCTTGAATGGTTGCCTGATGATCACAACTGTCTCGAATGGATTCGTTTCTGATTTGATCTTTTACTGACACTCTCATTATTCGTCTCAGGCACTTATCTGGAAAATTTCGAGTTTGTTGATGTCGGCTTTGAGGACAAAGCCAAGCAACAATTGCTTTCGCTTCCTTTAACTGGTGTCTCTGGAAGAAAAACAAACATCTCACTGAAGACGAAATTACGTATTTTCCGAACATCAATAATCCCAATACTTCTCTATGGCGCTGAGACCTGAACACTCCTCAAAGCCGACAGTATATACAAATTAGAATTTGATTTCAAGAGCATTCTACTTGATTCTGCAAAAAAAAAATAAGAAGTAAAGAAATCTGCTTTTACATTTTAGCAATACCATTTGTAGTAGTTGATCATCTACTTGTCACGTTTAATACAGTTATAAGAGGAAGAAAACATTTTTGTTATCTTCATCGATTAAAAATTTCCTAAAGACCTGTAACTTTGAACGTGGCACAATCATAAGATACTATTTTTGCAAAAAGCGCAAAAATAGTGCAATCAAGAATTAGCGGGAAACATAAAATACAGAGCGAATCATGAAGCGGAAAGAATTGACTGTCCTCAATTAAAGCAATCGTTGCCGAGCTCCGAAAGTCCTTTATAAGCAACATCAGCACCATTACTGTTCATTGAGAGTAAAAGAACTTAAGTTTCCAAGGTCTCATGGCTGCGCACAAGCTTACGATCAACAAGGGCAACACCAAGCATCGCGTGAAATGGTGGCGAACAGTGGGAATGAGTTCTCGGGAGTAATGAATCACGCTTCACCATTTGTAATGCGACGGATGAATCTGGGTTTACCTGGAGAACACTATCTGCTCGAATGAGCTGCGCCACCCATAAAGTTTGGTGAGGAGACCGATATTTAGAACTGGTTCGAGTGGTCCTCGTAATTGAAGTGACGGAGAATCGTGTCCCTTCTGCTGATGTCTACATAATTGTGTGATTCTAACTTTATAGCAAATTTGGTGAACATCCTTTCCTATATCCACATAACAATGTTCCCATCCAAAAAGTGAGTTATTTGAAAAAAATGTTTGATGAGAAGGGTTTTGAAGAAATTCAATTACCTGTTTAGAGACCTGACCTGAACCCATCGCACACCTTTGGGATGAATGGGAATCGATTGCTGTTAACCAAATCGCTTACTAACGTTGACCCACGTCATTAATGTGTTCTATATGCAGCAGAATTCTCATAGGAATGGAATTACAAAATCTACTGGAAATCAATTGCTGTTCTTTTGTTAAATTTAAATTGCACCAATCATCATTTAATCTTTTGTTCGTAATTGTTTATTTAAACCTGTGTTTTGTAAATAAATCAGTTAGATCTTGTTTTGTCAGTCATTGACTTCGAGCTTTACCCTGCTCTCCCTGTCACATCCCGTGAAAACATTTTACGGAACTAAAAATATTGTGACTTTTGTTTCCGTAGATTATCTTTTTCTTCCGTTGTCACAACAACATTTCCCACGCTTCTGTTGTTCATTGTTTCAAAGATAATCAAGAGCTTTTCTCTTTTTAAAACAATACTATTTAACTATAACACAATCGATCTTACAAATTATTAATGCAATTATTGAAACTTATTTTACACAGAATTCAGAAATGAAAATCTGAGAGATTCTTGGCTAAAATGATCAGTAATGTTAATTTCTAAGGAAGTTTTCTGTCGAAACATTTGTGTAATCCATTAACGTAAATTTCTTTAAAAATCCACAAGGACTTATTCTTACCTTTAAGGAAAGATAAGTCATTTATAAATGATTTATAAATTGATATAGGAGTACATTCTCCACCTCTAAAATGCCTACATACAGATGTATTTATAGTATTTTACTTTTTAAATACTAAAGGTTGAGTAAGTGATGAATTAATTTCTGTAGTCAAATTCGAAAAAGAAAATGTTTCCTTATACTCTTAAAAAATTTCGAAAGTTGATTAAATAAACAGTTTTAAAATAAATAAAAAAAATTCCCTTTCCTGCTGACAAAGTTTCAGGCGCAATTGTTAATAACTTCATTTACTTCTTCTGACAAAACCAGGGAAAGATCTTTAAAAAAAAGAAATAGACAAGAAATATTGCAACCGCAAAGTTTACTTAAGCCAACAGAGCATGTTTTATGTAAACATCGCCAAACATTATTGTCATAACCAGGAGGTAACATTTTAAAGTAGAGAAGAAAATGCGATAGCTGAGACTTACACAAGGCAAACACTGTTCTGATAGCAAATCACTTCAATTCACAGAAAACCAGCAGAGTTGAGATGGGAGTCTTTTTTACAGATGGTCCAGAAGGACTTTCTATTGCTATTATATAGTAACCAACAAAAGAACGAAACGAATTTCCAGAACTTTCTTCTGAAAATTCAAAGAAAACTACAGAACTATAGTCATTTAAAAAATACATAAATATGGATATTTTTGATATTACAATATTTAGTAATTTAATTTTACAAAATTAGTATCAATGACGTTTTAGTTGTGTAATAGTTGAATGTTACATTCCTTTTTAATATGTTTTAAAAGATATTAAGGTTTGCATAGTCATTGCTGTTTAGACGTAACCTAATTTCTTTAAATGTTTCATATGCATTTAAATATAATTAAAATAATTAAAATAAATAATAAGAAACGTCAAATGCTGCATAATTTCAACACAAATAAGTTAAATGAAATGACAAGAAACTGAAGAAAATTTTGAGAACTAAATATGACTATCAAAAATTCCAAAAGACCAGCGCTTTTTTCCGATTTAATGAATAAATTTATTACTTTTGATTTCGTGACAAATCTTATCTATAACAAAATGAAGATCTTTGTTTTGTTATTGTGTTACGTTATCTCAATTTTCAATTTTTAAATGATTGGTATTTTGATTAATCATTGCATCCTTAATCTCTTCGGAAAATTAAATTACAACATAATTCCTAATTCCTATCCTTTTCGAGGCTAAGGCATCCAAACACTCTTAAGGAAAAAAACAAAACTATAGCATAGCTTCAAAACTACTGAAAAGGAAAAAAGTATATAAAAGAAATTACTGAAAGGAAATCTAAAAATTTATAAAATTATGAAAAGTGTTTCTTAAACATTCAAAATTTTACAATAAAGAAAATGTATGTATTAGAAGTTTACTCTTAAGGTAGGTTCTGAGAAAAGCGCTGTGGTAGAACACTATACGAAATGACATAAAAGTAGACAAAGTTACTTAAAGTTTATTTGTACTCTAATAGTCCCTTAGTTAAATAGTTCAACTGTAGATAGTTCAGAGCATTGCCTGAAGAGAATTGCCGAAGCGAGTTAAGAGCATTAACGAACAAAATTAACTAAAATTCATTAGTTAAGAAGAAAACAATTCACGCGATAAAGAAAATTATCTTCTTTCTTTCTTTTTGGATTAAATGAAAATCACCCCCACACAAAATTTCATTAAAAATATATAATAAAATCTAAAAATACATTACAAGAACTTTCGGAGACCTTATGCGGCTCCCTTGTCAATTGGACGATAAAGCAAAAGTTCCATGACTATTTACAATTGGAGGAGTGAGAGTGGAAGAAAGTACAGCATTCGTTGACGCTGGATAATACTGATCCTTCCAATTCACTGAGATAGTATTTTAAATTGAATCATATCACCTTTACTTTCTGTAGTGCAACTAACACTTGTTGAAACGGTGATGGTAATATCTTCTGCTATCTATTCAGTGTCATTATGTTTTTATATGTGAAATGAAGATGCTATCTTAGTGGCGATAAAAACTTCTAGGTTAATAACAAGGATAGAAGTTATTTTAAATTGTGGTAATGTAGGCTATGTAAGTTTTATCAACTCTTTGCCATTTTTAACCCCGCTTACTGCAGTAACAACACTTTTCTTGAGTTCTGTAAACATTGCGTTTAATTCACGTGACGTCTTTTTCATTCACAGTTTTTCTTTAATATTTTCATCAATTTACTGCTGCAATATTCTAATATCGGATTTATAACCAAAGTAATAGTAAGGATCACTTAAGTCAAAGATGTAGTAAAATATCCTTCCACATTTTCGGACTTATTACTCCATCCAGTGTCAGAACGAATCTAAAAGCTTTACATTCATTTTGACCATTTGAGGATAATTTCTGCTTCCATTTATTATTTGACAATTTTCATTTTTGTATTGAGTTCTATGTTGAAGCCCCTAATTTCGTAAACAGTCCGGCTTATAGCGATATCCATTTTGTTATTTTTTTAATGTGTCCAATATTTTTTATTTGTTATTCAATTTTTTGAAAAATTTTCATTCTAGATGTTAAAGTGAAATTTATATGTAGTACTTTCGAGGTTCTTTTGACTGGAGTTGTGACTGCTGCTTATCTTGAAAATCAACTTGCAAGTTTAGATTTAGTTTAAAGATGACTTTACGTTTTGTAGATATTTAATAGATACAACCTCTTAATATAAAATTAAGAGAATCAAGAAAACTGCGTCCAACTTGTGAACTCATTAGCTGCAGATGTATCTGGGGGCACGGCAGTGCCCCCGCCAAGACGAGCCGAAGGCAGGAAGGGCACTACGTACCTTTACTGGAGTGTTTCGTCGTATTTTCGAACCCTCATAGCTTCGGCCTGGATAATACTAGAGAGCTCAAATTTTCAGGATAAGATGCAGTAAGCAGACTAATGAAATACGCTAAGTTTCATTTATTTAGCTTTTATACTTTGGATTTTATTAATACCTAAAATACGTCGATTTCGTCACTGACTCACTCACTCATGATCATCAAAACCTCTAGGGTACTTCCTGAAGTCCTAGAAAGCTGAAATTTGGTATGCAGGCTAGGATTAGCACACAAACAACAAAAAAATTAAGAAATCCGTAACTTTCCCTTCCAACCCCTCAAAAGGGGTGGGTCTGGTTATGTATTATCGAACCCTCATAGCTTCGGCCTGGATAATACTAGAGAGCTCAAATTTTCAGGATAAGATGCAGTTACCATACTAATGAAATACGCTAAGTTTCATTTATCTAGCTTTTATACTTTGGATTTTATTAAGATCTGAAATGCGTCGTACCCTCAATGCTTCGGCCTAAATAATACTGTGTAATAATGTGATTTCTTACAAAAGTGCAAACAGCTTGTATATACAAGTTGACCAATAGAAAAACAGAAAAGTAGGGTATTGAAAAAAAATCCATTTTTTAAATAATCTTAAAACTAAATTTAGTTGTAATAGATAATCCCACCCAAAACATTTCATGTAAAATAAGTTGCCAAGACTCACATGCTCATAACGCTTTCACTGTTAAAAAGTTATCAGATCTCATCTTACAAAAAGAAATGAAATCCCAC
>JAFIDM010005346.1:17780284-17845918 GCA_023159025.1 Thereuonema tuberculata
ACAAATTTCACAGATTAGATATAAAGTTTAACATGCATATTATTAACCAAAAAAACAAAAATTAGTAATGCACAATGCTGAAAGATTTTCACTCAGAGCTATCATGGACAGGAAACTGGGACGGCTGTTTCTGTCTTATTAGGAGTCCTCAGCCAGATTTACCCTCCATGATAACCTCAGAGTACGTGCAACGGTTAAAGATTCCACGTCCGCAAGTCCTCAACCAAAAAAAGTAAACAATACATAAATTACTGTAAACCGCTTGTTCTGACAACATCAAATTCCTTTTCAATTTGAAAACAAGGAAACGATAAAACTATCAAGTAATATCTTCTTAAGATACCAAATCTAAAACATATTGTAACTTATTAGAAAAAATACTCAAAACATCTTTGGCTATATAAATCACAGCAGGGAAAATTGATTTGGACAGCCTGATACCGAAGCATTCAAAGTAGGCTGAGAAAACATCAGGATACAAAAGCAAGACGTCGAAGTGTCCAAACCCGAAACCCAGCAGGGTCAAGAAAGCGAAGATGATGATTAATCCACACACACACCTTGTAACAATGTACTATTGACCAATCTCCTGTCAAAGATTTTCTTTTATCACTGCTTTTCTCAATTTTGCTATCAAACATACTGTGGCATTTGTTTGCTTTACTTTTCCCTGTAAATTTATTAAAAAAACATTAAAACCAAAATTTCACTAAATTTGTAAAGTTAGCCCAAAGAAAAAAGTTATCTATAAAAGTGTTTTTTCTAATAAGTTATGAGATGATAAGTTAAAATTTGAGACCAATGTTCATCTGACACCTCAAGACAAGCCTGTTTCACGCTTATTAGGCGATCATCAGTTGAGGGTAGTCAGACTGAACATTTGCAGGTCTCATAACGGAGGTGACTTGGAAGTTGAATAGGAAGAGCAGTGGGACCTCCATAACTATAAACTAAAAACATAAAAACACATTAAAAATAAAGAGAAAGAAAATTCATGTGCTGGGCTCTGCCAGCCTCAAATGAATTTGTTATCGCATCAAAATAAAGAAAAAATGCCTAAAAGATTTGTAAACACATTAAAATTTGAGACCAATGTTCAAACTGGCAATTCAAGACAGCCTGTTTCACGCTAACTTGGCGATCATTAGTTGAGAGTAATCAGAATGAACAAAGCAGGTCTCATAATGAAGGTGTATTTGAAGTTGAGTGGGAAAAGAAATGGAACCTTCTTGAATATAAACTAAAACATTCTTTTCCCACACTACTTCGAATACACCTCCGTTATGAAACCTGCTTTGTTTATTCTGACTTCTCTCAACTGATGATCGCCAAGTTAGCGTGAAACAGGCTGTCTTAAGATGTCAGTTTGAAAATTGGTCATAAATTTTAACGTGTTTAGTCAATGGTATTAATTTGGTATTTTTCATTTTTTTTTCTTTTACCGCTTAAATCTGTATTCACTAGAATTCGAAGTCTTATTGATAAGATAACAAAGTAATCTCTTTTGTAGATCCTTGAAATACTTAATTTTTATTTTCTTTCACTGAAGTAACTGAAGGTATTTAAAATTTCTTCACTTTAGGCATCTATTCAGAGCGTAGCTCATAGCAGATGAAGCCTTATATCTTCGCTCTGTCTGTCCGTCTGTCGCGAGAAATTCATATCTCAGGAACGACATATGCTAGAGACATGATCTATACCTCGTTAAACAGGTCTTGCCAAGACTAGCTCATAGCCGTTGAGAGCTCGTTTCTAGCTTGTGTGATTTTCAAATTATAGGTCTCCTCTAAAATTTGATCTTAATTTGTAAGTTTTTTTAAATCTTGTATATTATGAAATTTATTTCTTCATTTTTATATTGATTTTCAACTAGACTTTTATTATATGAATTAGTTTTTTAAAGATATCGTTACTGATAAATTTTTTCTTTGAAAGCTAAAAGCCAATTTTCATTTTCTCTTGTTGAAATACATCTTACAATGATTGGTCTTTTTTTATTATAATGGGATCTCCCAAATCTATAGAAACCTTCTATTTTTTTCTGTGAGCTTTGAAGTTGTAAAGTTTCCGAGATTTTAACATTCACTCTGTGTAGAAGCCGCGGGGCATTATGCAATCGCTACTGGGATTACTGCTCTTACCGTGTATAGTTATTTCTAGATATTTCTTCTAATATTTATTATAAAACCTACACTTTCTTAATTGAAATGGATTCAAAGTCGCTTTCAACTTTTTGATATAGGCAAAAAATATTTCAAAATCCCCATAGTTGACATTATTGTGCCACGTTTTATTACAACGCATTAAATTTGCAAGAAAAAATAATAATAAAATTTGCAATAAAATCATTATTGTTTGGATAAAGTTTCTAAATGTATGTACAGGTCAATGATTACCACTGCTAACTATGCAATGCTCTAATATTTCTGCTTAATTTATTCCAAGGTAAAGGACATTTTCAAATATAATTTTATTGTGAATAGTTGTAAATTTGGACTTGTTCCACCAAATGAAAATCATCGTTTGCTTTCCAACCGAAACCAATCAATAAGTCTCGCACCAAAAATAAAGTTCATTAACCATTCGCAAAGATATTGTGTTTCTAAATTTTATTTATGATATCTTAAAATTATTTACGTATTTCAAAACTTTCCAAGTTGGAATATATTCGCTAGAAATGCCCTTCAATCTATTTCATATAGAAGTTATTTACTCATAGAACAAAAATACTAGAAAATTCAGTTTCTTTGATTAGGCCTCTGTTCACTTATGTACTTTACCGAAAGAAAGATGAACAGTGACTACATTGTTGATTTGCTTTCATTAATAATCCAAATACATTTCAAATTACAACTTACAAATGATTAAAATAGAAACTTTTATGTAATATTTTTGATGGTATTATTAAGTGGAGTCACCAATCCTTTTTCTATAAATTTATAAGGGGAAATTTTACAATTAATTCTAAGCTACTGATCTAACTTTTGGATCATATAATCTTTAATTTTTGTTTTACATATATAGATTGTTTCATTAATCAGTTTCTCTGTACGAAGCTGCTGTTGTAAACTTTTTGGTGTATATAACTTTAAATTATGTATAAAATTGGATTGGTCATCTTTCTATATTTATGTTAATCACACGTACATTACAGATTTTTTTACTTAACGCACAAAATAATAAATAAAAAATAACATAAAAACACGCTAATTTACAACTCGGAGTAGAATGTTATCGGTAAAAGATACATAGTTTATTTCCTGGAACATCCATTAAATGGGGTAAAATGGCTTCCAAAAATTTTCAAAACACATGGAGCAAGGTAAGGATAAGTAAAGAAAATTAAAGAATTAATAATAAAAATGATACAAAACTGTAATGAAACCGATAAAAGGTATTTGTGCTTCTACCCTATAGATCCAGCATAGAAGATACAGAGAACAGAGTGTAACACCAATTACTTAAACATCTATTAATCTACATTTTATATGAATTTCTGTGAAAACATTAAATACGAATGAAATGAAAAACACTTGTTTCTAATTTTCTGAATTCAGCAGAAGAGAACCTGTTAGTTCATTATAGTTTTTGTTCAAAAGAACTTTAAAGGTATATTATTTCTTCTCATAAAATCTTTTACAGCCATGCATCTGCTCATTTAAGTCAAGTCTCTACTAATTTCCTAACTTTAATACATTCACAGTTTTAGAAACATGCTGCCTTCAGTTGCTGCTTGGGTTAAGGAGTCTTGTCTAAATGGTTAAGAGAATAATCAAGATCTCCGCATTAAGATTATCAAAGAGGCAAAGTCCATGTTTAGCAAGAGTCTGCTTAGAACAATTTAGATGACATTTTACGTTTCGGGGACAAACGCAACATTAATGTAGTTCTGACCTTTGCTGTTAAATGCAAAAGTCACAAACCGCGAACTTTCCGTAATTCTTCTTCCAGGTGAAAGCAATTAAGTACTAATTACATTCCACGGAATAAAGAACTGCTAACAGAGAAAGCACTGTCGAGAAATGACAAGTAGAGTTTATCCCACGACAAGTCACGGTAATTAAGATTCACAGTCGCGCAAAGAAAACTTCACAATGGACTATATGAAGCCAGAAAAAAACAAAAAGAACTAAAGGAAACCGCAAGAAATCTTGCAGCAGATTTGGTCTTATTAAAGCAAAACAACCGCTTAGAAAAACTGGTTGTACAAAACACAGGATATTAATTAGGAAATAGAATATATTTTTTGCAAACAGACAAACATTCTCTGAAACTGAATATATTCTCTCACTGGTAAAGTCTTCAACCCAGCTTCTGCTTCTGAGAAAAAGTAATGTTGGTTTTATTTTTATTCTATACTTTACTTAATTTTTTTTCAACCTTGAATAATATTGGAAATTTAAACAATTCAATTTATCCATGAACATTCATATGATAAATTATAGAAATAATGAAAAACATACTGAAAGAGTTCAAACAACTCTGCAAGAGAATATTGAATAACCAAAACAAAAAAAAGATTCTGAAGATTTTTCTGACGATTTTTCCTTTTCTGAGGGCAAAAAGCCTAAATACTACAGATTTTAAACATTTTTTAATTCAGTTGCAGTGCAAATCCAATGTTGGAAAAATATCAGTTTTTAGTAGATATTTAACTCAAAATCTACAAATTCCATTATTTAAAAAGAAAGAAGAGTTTTTCTTTGTACAATTAATTTTTTAATGGTATTTAAAGGTCGTGTAATGTATTTTTGTCAAGCATTGTTAATAAAATGTATTTATTATACCTCTGTAGTATACCTTCCAAATAACAAAAAAATTTAAATGTTATTTGTAATAATCATATTATAATAACATTTTCTTCTTATATTTACTGGATATTTTTGGAAAGTTTACCCGTTTTATTTTAAGGTGGATGTATCATCTTTTTTTATTTCTGCTTTGTTTTAATAATCTGTAATTAGTCCAGCAAATGTACAAATACTCATAACAAAATCATTCTTTTTTCAATGTTATTTCATATTCAGACAATATGAGTGTAAAGGTTCAGTTTCTCCACTAGCATATTGAGTACTTTCTGTAAAATTTGGGTGACATCAGTCAAGACTGGAAGATTTCATCAGGACATTAAGGATATGGAAAAGCGTTAACAGGGTAAACAGGGTAAATATATTGGCGGATTATTGTTTCATGTTGCAAAGAAACTTTACACAATGAGAAGTGCAATTAAAGAAAAAAACTAGGAAATTTAACCACGTTTAAATTAACAGTATTGATTTAACTTAAATTTGTTTGTTTGCTTGTTTGTATTTTTTTTTTGGGGGGGGGGGAAAGTTTTTTATTATTATTATTTCTTTCTTTTTCTTTTTTAATTTTTTTCTTTTTGTTTCCCCCTATGCTTTTTTTTATTCTTTCTTTAAGATAATACCGGGCTTTTTTTCGGTTTTTTTTTTCTCAGTTATGTTAGAATATTACGAGGAAAAGTAATGTACAATTCAATTAAATAAATAAATAAATAATATTCTCCTTAACTTATTTCTTATTAGTAGTATTTTAATATAAAATAAGATACATTTTCTCTTTAACATAACATGATATATGGGAGGTACTTTAATAGTCCCTTACACTGCGGTCTCATAAGACCTATTGTGTATAAATAAGCCACATATAAATTCATACAAAGTTATTGCCAGTGCTAACATAAGAAGCAGAGATATGGATGTTGACCAGGGAAGCAATTCAGAGACTCCGGCCAACTCACAGAACCATGAGAAGATGTATGTTAAGAATTACGCGACGTGACCGTAAAAGAAATGCATAGATGGAAGAGCAAACCAGAGTGTCTGATATTATCACTATAAAGCAGCTCAAACGGAATTGGGTGTTCACGTAACAAGGCGCAATGATAATAATAGATGGTCAACAGAAATTCTAAATCATCAAAACATTCCGAGGAATGAAAGGAGGCCGAGAAAGCGTCCACAACATAGATGGATGGATGAAATCAAAAGTTTTGTTGGTTTCGATTGGAAGAGAAACGCTTTCGACCGAAAGAACTGGAAAAAACTTGAAAAGACCTTCATCGTGAAGTGGATTGATAATGATTGCAAATGATGATGATATAAGTAAACTTTCTTTTTTTCATCTTGTCTTTTTTCTTTACTATTCTAATACGCTTTTCTATATACGTTTTCTTAATATAATTAAAATTGAAAGCATTAAAATTGACGGATAAGAATTCTAAAAAGTATTCACCTACCTATATAAAAAGAAAAGTCATGACTCACTCACTGACTCATCAACGCCCAGCCCAAACTCTTGGACCTAGAAAGCTGAAATATTGCACAGAGGTTCCATTTATGATGTAGACAAGGAATAAGGCCGGATGTTTTGAAATTCCCTCGGGATAGGGAATAAAGAGGATTTATATTTTCGCTTTAAAAGTTGCCTTATCGATATATAGGTGTGTCACGCCAACCCGCATTACATCTGAGCTATCCGGAGCAGGCTGGGAACTCGTATTTTTTCCGATCTCGATATTAATTTGCTAAATAAATGAAGTTGTTTTTTTTTTAGGCTATGTATGCAAGGGTTGCAGAGCGAAGTGACGGTACCCGGCTAGTTTATTATATAATTTAATACCATACGCATAAATATTTCTGTAATCAAATTTTCTAAATTCATCAGATTGTAGCATTTATCTGGATAATTCTTTAATGACCATACCTTTTTTAATTAAAATTATTTTAGTTCTAATTTCATTTAGAAAAATTATTTTTTTTATGTTCATGCTTTATACGTAATACTTAACAAACAAAATAATTATTTGAGGCTTTTTATTGCACAATTGAACAGAGGTGTAATTAGTACAGTTACATTTGTTTAAAAGGGTTGATGATTTTTATAGGGGAAATCTCAGAAAACATGATGAGTTCAAACTTTAAAACATGTTGAAACATTAAACAATTTCGATTAAGGACAAAAATCGAAATTGAATGTAACATGACTTGTAAAGTAACTGAATGGGAATAAATTCTAATTTCGGTACTTGAGGGCCGTGAAAAGAAGAAGGAATTAAAAATATTTTGTCATTACTCAAGAGTTTCGAGTAATGACAAAATATTTTTAATTCCTTCTTCTTCTGTATTTGTCCAACAGAATATTTTATGAATAATAATAAACTGATCAGTAACTAGCACAGATGAAACATCGAAATATAGCAACAGCCTTGACAATCTTTAATTTTATTTTTGTCTTCAATAATTTCCTTTAATTAATAAGCTGTTAGTTTTAATGTTGTAAGAAATATGTCTTTTGGAGATCTTGTCTTTTTTCTTTTGCATCCATTCCCAAATTCCAGATGTTTAGTATTTTCTTGTCTTACAATAAGCTTAGATTGAGAAGTTTCAGAAAAGCGAAAAATAACTTACTGATATTCCTATTTATAGTGAAAATGCCTAAATGTTCAAAGAAAAAATTATTTTCATTTTTAGTTAGGCAATTTTATAACCTTCAACTTGTAGGCGTTGTCTTTCACTTCCTTCAATGATTACGTAAATTTAACACAGCTTTAATAGCATTGAAGCAAATAATTATACTTCTCTGTTGGTTTTCTGCTTTCTAGAGTCCCAGAGCTTCATTTAGCTTTTCATGATTCGTAAAGTTTTTACGGTTAATGTACAGGAAGATTTCCTTCATTAGCTTTCTAGCAAATTTGTGAACACTTACGTAAATACATAATTTACTTAATAAGCTTTCACATTTATATTTTTCAATATCCAGCTAGAATGTAATACAAAACTTTTATAATTTGAAAAGCATTACTCTTTACTTTTTATATTTTTTCTTTTATTCTCCGAGTGTTTAAAAGTAATTTAGGAAATACTAAACAAAACAGCAACAGAACAATGACACAATTCCCAAATTTCAGGGAACGCTAAGCGAATTAAAGCAATTAATTAAATTACACTGAACCCCCCGCAGACTTTCCATCTGAGATTTACAATTACATTAAAAGAAAAAGCAACGAACTGGTCTACAAATTAAATCCCAAAAAACGAGGGTCTTTATGAGAAGTATTAATTTCTGAGAACCACAAACATTAAAAAAAATCTTTTTAATTCAGCGAAAAGCAAAAAAAGGAGAGAATTGAGGTTGTTGGTTTATTCCTAAAGGAGAGGAGTGAGTATTAAGTTAATAAGAAAGAAGACACAGAGGAAAGAAAGTCCTTAAAGAAATAAATGGAGAATTTATGAAATCATGGTGATAAACTTACAAAAAAAACGATTATTTATTCCATTTTTTTTCCTAAAAATTGGATTTATAAAAAAAATTAAAACTTAGGAAAATCAAAGAAATTACTATATAATTTTATCGTCTATTGTAACCGCATATTTATAATACAGTAAAACCCCGTTATTACGCTCCCGCTTATAGCACTATCCCGTTCTTTACGCTCTTTTTATTCGGTCCCTGGAATTTTCTATATATCTCTGTAGACTTTTACCCTCTTATAACGCTTCAAATCCCGCTTGTAGCGCTTTTTTATATCGGAAATTTTGTATCGAAAAGAAATGTAACACTGTAAAGATTCTTTTTTTTTCCCTAGTAGGAGGGAATCTTTGAACTCTGTGAAGTGCGGGTCTGTGATACAGTTGTGCAAAATGTCGAAACGGAAATCCCTTTTTCTATAAGTGAAAAATTGCAAATTCTCCGTAAGTACGACGAGAATTCTACAGAAGTCAGAAGGATTTCGCAGAATCTCTAGGAATTCCCTCGTCCAGTCTGTGAACAATAATAAAAAATAGGGATACAATTACCGATGCAGCGAAGGGTTGTTGCAAACGTAAAAAAGTAAAGTATGCACTAAATGTGCTCCGAAAATATATTAGTATTGCTCCTAGGGGTGTATCAATTGACGTTAATAGTTACCTGAACCACATTGAAAATGTCATAATTCATAACAGTAGCACACAAACACACGGCAAACCACAATCAAAGATTTTTATTTCAATAGGAAATAAGCTCATATTTGCACTATATCTATTGCAGAATCAAGTATGACACCTGTAAAATGGTGTCCAAATCTTTCCCCATCAAATAAATCATTTAGCGTCTATAGCGCTATCCCGCTTATAACGCTTGTAGGTCATGGTCCCTTGACGAGCGTAATAACGGGGTTTTACTGTAATTAATATTACTGCGATACAGATAATATTAGTAGTTGCTGTAAATGGTTCACATACAGAAAAAAAATATTACAATAAATTTAAGAGAAAAATGTTATTAGTAAACAGATAGCAGCATTAGAAAATAGATAGTGTTTATAGTAGATAGATGCTAATCATCGTGAATGGACTAATATGAAAAAGGATATGAGACAAAAGATTCAGTAAATACGAAGAAGCATAAAATCATAGAAATCAGCAAATGCTACTGGCAAAAAAAAAAACAATTGGGAACATGTTAATACTAATGGGTGACAGAGAGTATTATTAAGAAAATAAGATGGTAAGAAAGCAGCTGCTGGAAAGTAATTTAAGTAAAAGACAGAAAAAAAGGTAATTTTAGTAGAAAAAAAAAAGATAGTACAAGGGTACGAATAGTAGTATTAGTATTAAAGTTACAGTATTATTAGAAGATAGTCATTGTATTTGATTTACTCTAGAATGGAAAAGTAAGTATATGTCGTTAAACGATTCTGTAAGTGAAAAGGCAAATTTACTAAAATGCAATAGAATAAGAGGGAGAAAGCAAGTATTAGTAGGAGACAAATATTATTAATAGTAAGTAACTACTCTTATCTGCCTTGCAGCTAAAGTAAGTGGATCCACTCGGCAGTTGTACAACACTACAAATGTCATATCTTAAATGAAGTTTCCAAGAAAACGTCCACCGGTGAAGGTTAAGCCCTTTCAAACTGGATTTGGGCAGGCATTTATGCAGCGTTAGGGGTTATTTTTCTTATGTTAACCGTGCATGAAGATCCGAAATGAAAGATAATGGGATCCAAATCCTTGAGTTCAAGTCGTGGAGTTATTTCTTACTTCGTTTCGCCTAAAACGGATTATCTAGTTTTACGACAGATGCGCTACTGAAAGATCCTCCCCAGGACGTCATTTGGTGCCCGGTTCTGCAATGTTACCGGAAGGGAAACCTGGAAATCTACCGTAATGTTATCCTTTGCGAATAGGGTTGCTATCCTGCAGTGCCCCTTATTCAGGCCTTCCGGTTGATGCCATTCTGAAAGCACGAATACCGGCATTTAGTTGAAGACCTGGTTTCCACTGCGCTGTCATCTAAACAGAATTTACAGTACGTATGCGATTATGGATTCTACTTCGCTTCAACGGGGAGACTCAGATGATCTTCTCTTCGACAGTTGGATGACAAGTAGCTCTCTTCTCCAGGAGGCTATCTTTGTATCTCTTCCTCAAAACAAACAAATTTCAAATGATAGAATCTAAGTGAATAAGTGCAATCAATCTAATTCAAAATCTTCTATTACTTCCGTAACACATTACACTTTTGCAACGTCCATTGACTTTTTTTCTCTACTTACCATAGCTGTGACCGGACTAAGAACAACCATTTCATTGTAATGCCACTGTCTGCTGTAACTATTAGCTCTGTTTCGCCTCTATTCAAGTTTTCGAGAAATATGTACTTTAAACTAATGTAAGTTTACGGAAAAAACGTATCTGTTATCTTCTGAGAATATTTGCTATTTGCTATTAATAGTACCAGTAACTGCCTTAAGTACATATTAATTTGTGTCGCACATAGTATTATTTAGATTTCTACCAATACTAGTTGTTTTCAATAAGACTAAATGTTCTCTACTTAATCATCGTCCCGTTTTTGCACCGACCTTTCACCGACAACTGATATATTCTTCTTTCTCCACAGTCCTATCCACTTACTACTATCAGTATTCTATAAATATTGCCTGTCTTCCAATTTTGCTAATTGTTTTCTAGTATTCTATGCCGATTTAAATTTCTACAACCCTTCATAGACATCTACTTCCTTTTTACTATTAACAAAAGCTTTGACCGACAAAGAATAATTCAAAGATTTCTATAAATATTACCTCTCTCCGATTACATCATCATTTACTACAACTAATATTGTCTATTCAGAATCAGCTTACGTACTGGGTGGCCATATTTAAAGAGGTGTTTTAGAACCCAATTACCAAAAAACTTTTGGGCCAGACTCCAACAAATTTCGTGTGAACAATATTTAGACGATGGGTTTTTTTTTATTTCTAAAGAAAACAAAATAATTCAAAATTTGGCCACCAGGGGAACAAATGGCGCTGGAAGCTACATGTATAAAGAAAATTGGGCGTAATAAATATAGAAAGTTTACAATCAATAGTAATTTTTATTTGGCATCATTTACAGATGTGATTCAATATATTTACCTTGCAACTGTTCCGATTACAGCATTGTAGGAACTGTATTTCCTACAGAAGAACGCAACAGATCTCCAGTGATTTGCGGTACATTATTCGGTCCTTTTACGTTACTAAGCTATTCACGCCTTCTTGTTACACCAAGCTTTTCAAATATCTCCATAACCAAATATCATAAGAAGTAAAATCAAGTGAACGAGCTGGCCAACTCGTAGGAAATACTCGACTAATTTTTGTCTTCTGTGAAACGCTAACGTAAGACTTGATGTTCATCCAATCCCATTTGAGGGGGTGCTCCATGCTGCATAAATGTAGTGGTTCCCAGGCATCCACGCTATTGAAGTTGTGGAATAACAAAATCATGCAGCATTCGTTGATACCTCACAGCTTTGGCCCAGCAAGTCAGAGGACCGTTTGGTGTTATTTCTTCAAAAACGTAAAGCCTGATCACATAAATTTAGCATAGCGAAGGTTTATTGTGAAAGCACTTCACGCAACCATAGCACATCAGTCCAACCAAACACCCGCTATTCGTTTTTATCTTTTTAAATCCTTCAATATATCCTATGTATGGATATCCAATATATCCTTCTTTTTATATCCTATGTCGCAGTTTACCGCAATCTCCATAATTCCGGGCGTTAGCGACATTTCTTCCCCTGGTGGCGAAATTTTTAACTATTTTTTTTCTCTTTAGAAATTAAAACTCCATGGTTTAAATAGTGTTCAGAGCAAATTTGGTGGAGTTTGGCCCAATAGAGTTTTGATAATTGCGCTCTAAACACCCCTGTTCAATTATGGCCACCAGGTATTAGCTTTCCCCCATAGACTACACTTGCGACCGATTTACAAGTCAATTTTCTTATAAATATAAATTGACTCTTACTTGTATTTATTTGATATTCAATACTACTTGGTTTTACTAATACTAGCTGTTCTCTATTATTTTATAACTTTATACTTTTTGTAGACTATCGCTGGCGATTTATACTTTTCCCTACTTACTGTAGATATGGCGGAGAATATTAGCAGTTATTTCCTGCTAATATTGTCTGTCTCCTATAAATATTAACTTGCTCTCACTTGGCTAATATTAATACAAAGCAAATATGACGATATCTATTATCTTCCTTCCGTTTTCATTAAGGCTGATTGTTTTCTAGTAACAATATCGGTCTCTTACAAATATTGACTGACTCTCCCTTCTACTTTATTTGTTTTCTACTGACCAAGGGCTCTTTATAATTTTGCCAACATATTTTACTTTGCAGCTATGAGCGATTTATAATAATAAGGTTCTAATAATATAATCTATATTACTTTTGTATCTTCCAAATCCAGCTTTTTTTTATTAATTCTTTATATTCTTCAATAAGGCTCTTTACACTTTACAACTTTTCTCTGACATCTACTTTTCTTTACTTTCTCTACTATACCCACTTACAATACCCATTTCCCATTAATATTATCAGTCTTTTATAAACACTAATTATATTTTTGTAAGAACTACTTATTTTCTACTAATTGAGTGTTGTTTTTTTTTTGTTACTTTTGGAAAATTTCCTTGATATCGACCACTTTCCTATCAGCTCCTATAGTTGTGATTAATTTAAAGCAGTCATTTCCTAGTAAAACTATCTGTCTTCAACTACCAATAACTATTAGTAAGGAACCTAAATGTAACCTTAGACATATGTACCACTGATAAATAATACTCTTAAGTTACTTTATTTTACTTTTGTAGCCTATACCTGGGCTAAAGTAAAATATTTTCATGAGATAATACAAGGCTAACTTACTATTGATTTTTTAAAGTTATATAAATGCATATTTTTTTTTCTAAAATAATATTTAAGTATCTATTTGAGCTTCAATAAGTTTAATTCTTGCTTTTAGTTAACACTAAAGAATGACTTGAACAGAGGCTGTATACAGTATATATCTATATAGATGAAACACTACTGAAGTAACTTTAAGAATTCTTTATTTTCTTTTATGCAAAATAAGTTTATTTTCCTTTTCCAATATTAAGAAAAAAATTCCGACTTCATCTCCATGGTTTCTGCGAAGTTTCAAAGTTGATGGATGGCTCCAACCCAACTGTAACCGAACTTCCAATTCCAAACAGCGCAGAAGATACTAAGTCATTTCCTTCTTCTTGCAACGCATATACAAACAGGGGATTTGCCTTGGAGAGGACAAGCCCGCTCATTCATCCGACTATCGCACCATTCAGTCCTTCAGTGTGTCCATTCCGACGCGACGATGTCAAGAATCAATGACACATCGAAATCCACCCTCGCTCCTAAGGGAATGGAACGAAGAGAGAAAGAAGAAAAACCAAGAAACTCAGATTTATAGCCTTTACTTTATCGATCATAGAAGACACCCAACAACAAAGAAAACAGTTCAGTAAATAATTTGAGGTATCCCAAGAAATTATTAATATTTGCTGAACAACACAGAACTGAAATAGAGAGAAAGTTTTAACATTTCTTAAGTAAATCTCTATTAAAAACTAATTTTTAAAAAGTTACGAATTCTTTTGGACATGATTTGTTTCATATTGATAATAAGAATTCTAAAAACTCCACTCCATGCATTTCTTTACTGGAAATCAGGGCTGCGGAGGAGGAATCGGAGTGAGAAATAAAATTACCATTACCTAACATTAAAACGGCTGTGACTATGAGTAGTGAAACTGGTTGTTTTGGCGAAGTTGTAGTCGGAGTTTGGAGTTATAGTCGAAAAATAGTTTTTGCGATCAACAGGACTGCTAGAAACTGTGTACTAATTGTAAACCAATCTTATAATTCAACTGTTAAGCTTCTCAAATGTTATTATATACACATATATATCAAAATTAATAACGGATTAACTGCTAAAGCATAAAATAATTAATAAGAAAGCACTACAATAATATTAATAACATTAATGAATTAATAAACAAAAGTTGAAAGAAAATGCAATTATATTTAAGTAGTTTTTATAAACTTTGAAAAAGTTTTAATTGCTTGAATCGTAGTACTCCAAAAATTCCTAAATATTTGTTAAAAAAGAAAAAAAAAATAGCATAAAAGTTAGTTAAAAATAGAAAATTTAGAATTATTTAAAAAAAAAATACCAAAATGAACAGAAGAGCAATCGTATAGGGGATCGATAAAAAAACTCGGTGATAAAATCAAAAAATAAATCAACTAATGTAATCTTTGATGATTTTTTAGAAAGTATGATTAATAATAATTTCAGGAGATAAAAATGTAGGGATTTAAAAAAAAATTTGTTATTTAAATTCTTAGATATTGAATGATGTATTTATTTTGTTTAATGTGATAATTATACACTGAAATACCACTTAATTAGGTACATCACACATCCTCATTTGAACAGTTTCTTCCATCATGTGAGGCAGGGGCGTATATAAGGGGGGGGGGCGGGGGGGGCCCGGGCCCCATCCCAAAAAAAAAAAAATATCTACCCCCAACGTTTTTTTTTTTTTTTTTTAATTTAAAAGAAATGTTTTCCTTGGTTTTTTTATTTAATTTATTTATTTTGGGCCCCCCCCCCCCGAAAATATATTCTATATACGCCACTGATGTGAGGTGATTTGTTTTATTTTGTATAAATAAGGCAGAACAGGTGTTTAATGTTACGTCAGCGTAGAAAAATAGAGAGAAAGTGAGTGCTCTGAATGACTTTGAACGCGCATTCGAGTTGGTGCTAGGCATATTTGCTTGAGCATTTCTCAAACGGCTGTCGTCATGGGCTTTTCACGCACCAGATTCGAAAGTGGTACGAAAAACATTCTGCCGATCCTGTGCTTATCATTATCATGCAATCATTATTTTTTACACAGGAAAAAAGTACTCTTTAAATTTTAATTAAATAAGTTTTTATTTCAATATTTCGTAGTATGTTCGTCTACCAAAACAATAATTCCTAATTTCCGGCTTAAACTGTATTGAAATTAAAATCCTACCACAACTATAAAACCCCAACATACTTCTGCCACGGTCATTAATTTGTTCCAAGAATTTCATTTATATTATAAATAAACATTCCATATTTCTTCTTCAAATCTTTTCTACTGTAAAGTATACTATTAATCATCTTCCCTACTACACCAGAAAATAAATGTTAAACACTACATTTATTTCCAGAAAAAAACATTTATTTCTATAATTTCATTTATAGTTGTTATTTTTTGTTGTTGACAGTTAAAAAAAATTGTCTTTAAGATAAACTACTCAATTTTAAGATCTAATCCATTTTGAATATTTCCAATTGAAATTAATTTCTCTGGAAATTCTTCTTTGACTTTCAATAAATTCAATTAACGTTTATAAATTTACAAAACAGAAAGATGGAAATATTAGCTCAGCAGAAAATATCAATATCAATTATCAAAAATAGGAAATATCAAAAATCTCACATACATCTTCTTGAAATCGACGAGCAACGTTAAGAATAATTTCCCTACTTGATTTTTGAGACCTTTTCCTCGTCGAAATGCTGAATGTGAATCAACGACCACCATTTTCTCTTACATTTGAATGTGACCGACAGGCCAGGAAAGGAAAATCTATCATCTGCATTGCATTCTGGGAGGTTCATCTGTGGGCGTGCGGATAATAGTGGTCTAGGCGATGACCTGTCGTTAGGCAGATGTGTTGGAACCTGTGTTCAAATCCCGGTATCGGCATGGATGTAAGTTGATTTAATAAGCCTATCACTTGGAACCGATGGTTTATTTTTATATCTATTTTTAGGTTATTTATCCATAAGAAGATATAAATCAAACATGTTATGTATGAATATAAAAAAAAAGTTGTTGCGTCTTTGTCAATCTATTCTATGTGTAACGAGATATTAAAAAAAAAAAAAAGACAGTGCCTTCAAGGAATAAAATTAAAATTTCAGAATATTTAGAACTATTTAGGAGGATTTCTTCCATAAGAATCAAAAGTTAATAATTTTATCTAGAAAATGTTTAGAATTATAATCTATAATGTAACAGTGGATTGAACGGTAATCATTGCCCAACTGCGCGGATTGGTGGTGAAATAATATTGACATTAGAAAATATTATATGAATATGACATAGAGCATAGAGAAGAATCTAGATCAGTCTAGAAAAGGTTTTTTTAAAAGGAAAGCAAATTATAAAATTTATTTTCCTCTCCTATATAAAAGATAATTGTCAATAAATACGAAATACTAAAACTTAAAAGTTTTACAATAAATATCCTCCAAGCAGTGTTAATCCAATATTCATTAACATGCATCAGAATAATGAGAAGAGAATCGATTTATCTGAGCTACTTTCATATCATCAGCATTGTTGTTTCCTGGTACAGAGTTTACATCTCGGTAATCTTCCTTTTGATTGCAAACTCCTTAAAGGACTCAAAACAACTGTCCTAATATCTCTTTCTAAATAACTTCTCAGTGATTTATTTAATGCCACGTTGATGCTCTGATCTTCCGTTTACGTAAAGCACATTCAGCTTAAACCCTGATCTTTATGTATTGCACCAACTAGAATAAAGTCAACCAACAATTTTAATTATTTTAATTAACTATATCTTGTTTTCGTTTTTAATTTTTTGTGTGTAATTGTTATGGAATTTGAAAGCTATGTTTCAATTATTTTTTGAGCACTAAAAATAAAATTATAACAATTTCATTAAAAAAGCAGTATTAAAACAATAATTTTATAGGATAATACAAAGAGCACATCGTAAAAACCATTAAAAATTTTTTAAGTTAAAAAACTTTAAAAAAGCATATACAATACATTAAAAATGGTTCCTTGAACGGTTTCCGAGAATTAAGTTCTCCATAATCAGCAAGATCTTACAATCTATATGTTTATATATGTATATGTTTTTTTAAAGTTTTTTTAACTTAAAAAATTTTTAATGGTTTTTACGGTGTGCTCTTTATATCGAGGGCTCTATGACATAAAGGCCTAAGTGACATTTTTGTAAAAATTGAGTTACATGTCTTAAGTGAAATCCTAGAACCATACCTTTTATATGAAAAAGAGACCTAACTGAAAATTTCATTGCAACTGGTAGAATTCTCCTTCCATAAAAAGCCTAACTGATAGAACTGTAAAGGCAATATCAACATAAAACCCTTAATATCTCGGAATGGAGATTTTGTCACTTAGGCCTTTATGTCATAGAGCCCTCGATATTATCCTATCAAATTTTCTAACAATAATTTTAGTAACTTTAAATTGTTGTTTATTCATTACATTACCTCGTGAAATAGCCAAATTGATAGTTGTTCTGTGGTTCGACATCAATTCAAACTAATCTCATTCGAATAGTTAAATTAAATTACAGTAATATGAAATTAAATTAGAAATGTTCATCCATTCAGGTTTCTATTACATAATGAAATTTTCTATTATTTGAGAATGAATCTGCCCGTTGTTTTTTCCAAAGGAATCTGAACTCGTAAACATCAGCCGATATAAATTCTGAATGATCGACAACAAAATTTAAAGTGCGTGGGAACAATAACATCAAAATATAAAAACATAAACGCACATAACTAAAGATTCACGGAGCTGTTTTTGTAAATTTGTGATACCGGGAATCCAAGACAGTCTGTTTCAGATTACAAGACCATCATCAGTTGGATCTTCCCAATATTTGCAGCTCAGTGACCATAGAGGACATATAAACAAAATTCAAGTAAGCACAATAACTGCCCTTCATATTAAAAAACATCAAAACATAAGTAAAGAATAAAAAGGCCAATTTTTGTTGTTGTTTAGCTATTGTGCGGTTTTGTATTGTTTTCTTTGAAGCTTTAAAATCTTTTATTTCTGTCTGTCCAGCGCAATTGTTCCCTCGCAGTCAGGAACGCTAACCATTGGACTACTGCTGGTCCCCCGATACCCAATCCTACTTTTATTCTAATTGTTCGCGTTATCAAATAATGAGTTCATTCAAAAAGGAATAATATATCCCTTTTTGCCTTAACAGCTTGGAATCGATTCTTCTTGGATTATCTCATACTTACCAGGGGGAGATAGGGGAGTGGCCTAGTAACATCAAAATATAAAAACATATATGTACTTAACTAAAGATTCTGAAAGCATCTAACTCGGATTGAAACTTGACTAGGCTTTTGCAATAGCATTAAAACGGATCTTTGGTTTTCTTCGTCATTAACCAAGGTTCAGCTATCAAACTTAATTGGTTCAACCGGACATAAGACATTTCAGACTGGATTACTTTTGGAAATATAGGTAAGTCCTTTAAAATTTAATAATAATAATACATTGTCTAAATTTTGTTAATTCTTTTAGAAATTAGCTTTGATAAATATTTTCAAGGAATAAAGGATGGCTGCAATGAAGTAAGATTTCTACTTTAAGCAAATAAAGCGAATTGTATAAAATTTAGATAAATAAAAAAAGAAATTAGATAAAAAATAAGAAATAAAATAAAGGTATCTTTAAGCTATTTAAATTTCACTAATTAATACAAATTTAAAAGATGTAACATATATCGATAGAATATCTATCTATCATCAATCTACACAACAAGAAGCAAAAGAGCATCGTTGAAAACCTTTTATTATCTAAAAAACGCCTCATACGAGATAATAAATAGGATTTTAATATAAATAAAGAAGAAGAAAAATCAGACGAAAAGTTGAAATAATTGTTGATTTCTAAAGGTGGACTTTTCCTTTCTCTACGTTCAATATAAATTTAAACTAACCATGTGGAAAAAATAACCAAGTGGTAATTGCAAATAACCCTAATCAATCACGCTGACATTCTCCCTTTCCGCCGGAAAGAAAGGTTTAGAAATCAAATTAATGGAAAGGCTAAGTCAAACGGAGAGGTTTGTTTTCTATTTTTGTTCCTCTTAATTACAATTCATTCAATTTCATGTTCAAGCAATTTTTATTTGGCGTAAGATAATATTTTTCACTTTTCATTGAAAATGAATTTCATTTCATAATCGCCCTATTTCTGGAATTGTATATCTCGGATTAAGTGCGCCAATCACGTTTTTTAATGTGTATTAAATTTAAATAGCTCCCTAATCTACTTAAAAACATAAAAAGAAAAATTAACTAAAGTTTCATCAATAACATAAACTATCATTATATTTCAAAACTAATTAAATTACAGAAATATTGGCGTCGGAAGCGCTTTTGGCATAAATAATGCGGCACTGTTTTATTGCCTTGCAATTCAGTCATTTCAGTAGAGTTGATGGGAATTGTGAATCTCCATTAGAGATATTAGATAATTGGATGATATTATAGATACAGTGAGGGAACAGAGAACCTATACGCAATTCGTTAATTTATTAGAGTGACAGTGAATCAAACTGACATGACTTTCAAGCTTAAGCAATGAGTTTATTATTTTAATATTTATTTGGAATTTAGCTTTTTAATTTCTGGAATACTCCCACAGTCCAACTGAAAAATAAAATAAGAAAAAAAGCCTGACAAACAAAAAGGCCTATGAAATAAAATTTAACATGGATACAACGTGGAAATAAAGAGCCAACACCCACAATAAAAAGCATAAAAACACTTTAGAACACGACATGTTTCGCTCAGTCGTAACCGACCATTTACAAGGGACACAAAAAGGCTTTTTCTTGATAGAAAAGTTTAACGTTCTTAAAACTTTTTTTTCAATTTTAATCCAGATAACCTAAAATAACTCATATTTTAATAACTATAAATTTGTAATTATACATAATTTATATCTATTAAAATTAAAAATCAGATCTTTAATAATCGTGACACTAAAACTCTTAGATCTGATATATTTAAATATGCTTATCGTGAAAACAACAAAAATAGAAAAGTCATTGTGTATTTTTAAATTAAAATATTTGAAATTTCTATTTGCTAAAAAAAAAATCATGAATTCGTCAAATATAGAGTTATCTTTATTCACAATCATGTAAACATGAGCTAATGACAGTTGATAACTCAAGTAAGTTTTGTTACAAGTCCTTAAGAATCGTTGTAACGGTTCTTTCCTTGTGAATTTATAACTAAAGAGTGAATGACTTTATAAACTTATGCCATTCTATAACAAATTACCACAAATTATCTGAAAGAGGATACAATCAGTATATCTTTATCACAGAAATAAAGTGTTTTACCAAATTTATCAAGAAGTAATATGAACCGATCCTATCTCTAGGGAATGATATGTTAGAAAGTATCAATATCATATCCATTCTCTAAGATAAGGTCCTCTGAATTCTAAGAGGTCTTCTTACATGGGGAAAAATCTACGGAACTTACCTTTGGAAATGTTTTAACTTTTATCACATACCATATTCTCAGCATACTAATGGTAAACAGATGAACCTATAAGAATATTGCAGACTATATTTTTGACGAATCCTGCTTTGTTATCTATTATTGGTCAAGTCTTATTCTATTCAATAGGCGGTAAAAAGAATCTCAAAGCACACGATTTGAAATAAGGAATTTTTATTATGAAACGCAAAATCTCCGCTACCAGTTACATCAAATAATTTCTGAGAAATAAAAGTTTTCTTTTCTAATTAAAGGAATATTTCCCTTTAAATCGATGATAATCTCAGTGGCAAAGACAAATCACTGCTACAATCATTAGTTCGAATTATTACCTAAATATTTGAAAGTCTAAAAAGTTTATTTGCTATTAAAAGTCAAATTAGGATATTTAACTTTATTATAATTTATTGGAGTGAGTTTGTGTAGACGGATAAATATGTTTATAACTTAGCATTTTCATGCTAACAAATAAGGAAAAGAATAAAAAAAAATTGAAAATTTCTGAAAAACATATTTTAAAAAAAAGAAACTTTTAAACTTTTGAGACATTATTCAGAAACTGTTGAATAAAACTTTTTTAATTATTGTAATTATTAGAAATTACAAGAATGAGTTTACATGTACATGAGTTTACATATTTACATGTACTGAACTCATAGTAATGGATAATGAATTTATTTAGCTTTCTATAGAATTACAACTCCTAAATTGAAAATAAAACTTATAGTTAAACAACAAATAATTTAAATAAAACGATAAAGATAGTAAAGACCATTAATTACTATGATCTGTTTAAAATATCTTCAGAAATTGTCTAATGACTGAACTCAAAGGATGTCGATTAAAAACTTTTCTTCACCACAAAAAAGATAGATTACTGTTCGTTTTTGTTTACGAGAACCTTCAGCACTTTTGCGCATGCGTCAGGTCTCCTTCGATTTCATCAAAAATAGGGATGAGGAGAAATAAAGAGAGGATGTTTACTTTTATCAGTGTTAGTTTACTGGTAGCTGCGTTCTATTTGCGCTTTTCGGGAAAGAATTATGGAAAATTATAGGGTTTTTTTTTATGGGGGCGGGGGATGGCTGAAAGTTCCAGATCCAGTCAACAGGTCTTAGGAAAGTTCCCATCTTAGCATATCACCCCTCTGCGGAGTAGAATCATCCACGAGTGGCGGGTCTGGCTTTTGAAAACGAACAGTAGTTGCTTAATACAAATTTTGTAAACAAAGATCGGCATAAACCAAATTGTAAATTAAAATTCAACTCCTTTTTACAATAAGTTTTAATAACGAAATGAATAATTATGCTCTAAATTTAAATGCACTAAGTTATTAAACTATTAAGACATACTGTTTGTTAGGTTTATGTGTCACTACCTAGTAAGCTATCAATATTTTATGTATACTTCCTGTATATGGTTTCTAAATGTCAACCACCTTATAAGAAAAATGTTTTATATTTTACTTAGTATTTCTTTTTTTTACAATCACTGAACTGCGATACTACGTTCATTCAATGTGGGTTTTGAATGTCAGAGGTTGGAGTTTCATATTTTGTCAGAGGTTGGAGTTCCAGAAAGGACTGCAAAGAAAAGGAAGAGGGGAAAAAAAAGTGAGAACAGACAGAAGGACAAAAGGAAGGAAAGCGATCGGAAGGAAGGAAGGAAAAATTGATTTTGGCCAAAGTTGAAAGTATTGCTCGCGGAGAAAAGAAAAAAAAAGGAAGAAGAAAAAGGTGTAAAAGAAGGAGAAGGGATGGAGAATTGTAAGCGGACCTTGAAATCACGCAGTGACACTTCAGAATAAATGACTTCAATTAATTATCCACGACAAACTATCGCGGATTCAAGAATGAAGGATCGCCATTGGACCAAACACCAGAGGATCTTAGATTTGATGGCCATCTATCATTCGCAACGCTTGTGAAATGTAAATGACGCGAAAATATTTACCGATTTCTTCCATCAATAAATTAAACGAAGGGAACACTAGAGAAAACTGATATCGATCTGGAAGATCTCCGCGATTCAATGTACTTGCTCTGTTACTGCATTTAGCTTCGTAAATCTTTCAAATCTCAAACTCATCAAATTTGATTAAGAAAATTATTAGGATTCAACATTAACACCGAGTGCTTAAAGCTGAGAGGCATTTCTTAGATGATATAGATTAAAAGTTTGAAATTTGTGGACAGACTTCATCAGTGGTTTTCTAACTTTTCTGCATTACAATCGTTTTTTGATATTTCACCTCATATCATATTTAAAATACAATGAAAAATAGTTATAAAAAATTATTCTTATTTCTAATTGTTGAAATGTAACCACCAGACTTTTTTTTTCTAAAGCTATATGTTATCCGGAGCTATAGTTTTATGTAGTGAAGTATTCTACACAAACAACTATACAACGTCCATTTGTTTCGAAATGAACTTCATAATTATAATATAGAAAACCAGGAAACACAAGTTCTTCACTAAACATCGCTATATCAAAGAACGTATAAGGAACTCCTTAAGAACTCCTTATACGTTCTTTGGATATATTTCGCAAAAAGCTGCTTTTTCTGCTTCTTCGGGGCTTAACTACAAAGCAAAATAGAAACAAACGTAGAATAAATTAAACAAACAAATATATGCTATGTTTACAATGTTTACAATTATTGAAAAATTTCAAACTTCAGTTAGTTTTTTTTTGTAGGTTTTTTTTTTCTTTTTTGGTTGTTTTGTTTTTTTGAAGGCAGAAGATATGTTTTTCTCAAAAACAAAAGAATGTACATAAACAACCTCATTTTTATCCAACGGCAATATCAATTTAGAAAATGATGGTTAGATAGAAGAAGATTTGAAAATAGTTTCTTTTAAATTACTGGTTCTCACACTGCAATTTAGCAATCCGTAAAACTTCCGAAATTGGAAACTTTTCAAAATGATGTTCTGTCCTTTTGGTGAATGCATTTAATCCGCTTCCGGTATGGGATAGTTTCCTCAAAGAAGTATTTGAAAGATAAACGGATGTTAATTGCTTGGGATCAGAAAGTCGAGAAATTTCTATCAACGGGGGATCCATGGTATTCCTATATGCCTTCTATAATGTTTTGTAGTCTACTTCAATTAAATCCTAACTCTTTACAAAACTTGAATTAACAACTTGAAGTTGGAATAAAGTTTATTTTTTTTCTTCAAATTATCAATCTTTGAGAGTTTTCAAATTGAAGATTGATATTATTTCGAATTTGATTGTGAAAATACTTGAGAGCAATTACTCTGCTGTCTTAGCAGACATAATTCGTTAAACCTTCCTTCTTGAGTTACGAAACATCAAATGTACTGGGTGGGTCATTCGGATGTTTTATATTGTGAGCTGCAAAAAATAATGAAATAAGAAAATCAATTCAAAACCTCATGAACAATAATAGCATTCATATTGATGTCATTGCGTCCCTCAGTCGTCCAACTTGTCGATGTGTTCAGTCATTTTCTTTGAACAGCTGGATTCACCGCGATCTGCATCCGCTCACCGCCAGAGCATTCGAGAGTGCTCGTCATGGAGGGAATCTTTCCTAGTAACAGAGTTCATCTGAATCCTACGAAGCTTTTTCTTGACGTAGGAGCACAATAAGGTGTTGCACGTTGTTAGGGTCAGCACTTCGAAAGGTCACTGGGAGGCCCACTTCGTCCGATCCAGATTGGAAATTGGGTGCCCAGCCATTCTGGAACGAGAATTTAGTAAAGTCTTACAGCCTATTACACGGCGACAGTATTAAGAAGACCAACTTTGTCTAGTTCCGAAACCAGCAACTGTGACAACATGTTGAGGTAAGATGCACCAGTCACAGGCGTTTTGAAAACAAATGGCCCACTGATAATTTCAGTAGTAACTCCAGCTCATATCAAGGCATGAGAGGGATATTGTTGAACTTCTTCAACAAAAAACGAACTGTACAGATGCGTTGTATCGTAATAGTTCATTCCGTTTCCGATAGGGTGCAATTTATTTCTAAATCAAGAACAATTCTCATTTACTTGAATTTCTTCCGAATACTACCCGATCGTGACTTTTGGCCCACCCTATATATATCAGAATAAACTGCTAATTTTGGAAAAAGATTTCCTTGGTTAAGGGATCTTTTATCGAAATTTTAGGAATGAAAATGGGGCTATGCTGGAGGAGTTGGAACAAATTTCATTTACTTCAGTTGAAAAACTTATGAAGATATTAAGTTAAGTCGGTATGATCAAAAGAAAAGAATAAGATATTTTTTTAAGTTATCAGTTATGATGATAAGATCAGCATTTCAATTTCGGAAATAATGAATTGTCAGATTAATAAAATTGGATGGGTTTTTCTATTTCTGAAAATGAATTGCTTAGACTGAAAGGCATTGAAAACCTATTAGATCAATCTGAGTAACTGTAATTACAACTAAGCTGAATTTACCACGTCTTTCAAAATGAAAAGATCAAAGATTAATAAATTAAGAATGCGAATAATATCAGAAACTCAAAAAAATAATTATAATGAAGATTTACTTTTTATAAATTGAATACCCATTTAATAAAAACACCTGGATGCTTATAAAAAGCTAAAAATGTAGATTCTGAACTCAGGAGAAATTTCTCTTCAAAAGAACATCAAATTAAAAATCTTTTTCTTTTTTTTTAGTTGAATTTTTTTTAATTTTGTTTATTGTTGATAAATTTTTTATATTTTTTTATATTAAATTGATCAATAATGTACTAATAAAAATAAAACAAAAATAAAATAATAAAATGTTAGAAAATGAACATAAAGACATTTAAAACATTTGACTTTATTGCATTTTTTTAATATTGCTACTCTACATATATGTGGGCCTGGTAGCCGAGTGGGTAAGGGCGCTTGGCTGCGGGTTGGAGGTGCCGGGTTCGATTCCCGGCCTCGGCGGAGGACGGGAATTTTTCCACTCTTCTTTCTCCTCCAAACGGGCCCTAGGGTCTACCCAGCCCTCTATAGAATGGGTACCGGGTTTCTTTCCCGGGAGTTAAAGGCGGGCGAGCCACGGGCCGAAACCCCGTCCTCAACTTTGTCCCGTAGGTTCTGAACACTGGAGCCTACCCTCCAGTTGCATTGCGCGGTCCTCTGGGCCTGATCGCAACTTTAACTTTAACTTAATCTACATATATAAAAAGAAAAGTCCAGACTCACTGCCTCATCAACGCCCAGCCCAAACCGTTGGACCTAGAAAGCTGAAATGTTGCACAGAGGTTCCCTTTATGATGTAGACAAAGAATAAGGCCGGATTTTCTGAGTAAACATTTTTAAATTTAAAACAGAAATATCTTTTGGAGCATCACATTAATGTCTTCAGATATTGTCTTCAGATATTGTGACGGAGGCATCAGACATTAAAGAAATTATTATTGCTTGAGTCTTGGTTTTAAAACTTTCATTTTTTTGTAGGTTTACAAATGAAGATTGGTTATGTTTGTCTTCATTGTAACATGTATAGATGGATAGATTATATTATTTTAATCCGTTGTTTCCATCTTAGAATTGATAATAATAATAATAATTAAAACTTCTAAAATGAAATAGAAATACCTAATTCAAACCATTTAATGAACTTCTAAAGTAGAACTTCTTATTTTAATATTGTATCAGACGTCATACGATGATATGACCTCTAACAGCCTTCCTTTTAAAGCTTAGCAAAATACGACAAATGAAAACTAAAAGTGATCGAATAATATTTACGTAACATCCATAACAAATAACACTTTAGGTAGCTTTCATTTCAAATATTTGTGATAACACTTTTATTACAGATTTCCGAATAATATCAAAATGATTTAAGATATTTTTTTAATATGTCGTTAAAGATCATCTCTTTCTTTTAATATTTTTTTTTCGAAAAAGTGACTAAAAAAAAAACCCTCTTGATAAAATATTTTAATTTCAAAACATTTTTAAGATCTGAAATTAAGAAATGGTTCTTCAAAGAAGAATCTTGATTTTTTTTTTTTTGTCTGTTTGGAATCCCTTCTTAATTAACATCGTTAACGCTAGATTCACGTATGATCCTGCTTAGTTTGAGATATTCTTGTTTTCTTTTTCCAATTAGATGTAAGAAAAAGTGTAAAGAACTTTGGATGCATATCTTATATACGAAAGTGGAGATTATTATGACGATAAGGGGACCTTTCTTTTCTTATTTGATGAAGATATCATTTCTTTTATTATTCTCGAAACCGTCTTCGGCAAAGATTATCGCAGATTGAATTTCACGCCGAACCAGTTTTTTCGATTTAATTTCCGTCGGAACGGGGGAAGACTTGGCGGATTATCGAAGATGTTGACCTCATTTTCCGTTGCCATGGAAATAAAGATAGGTTCAGACAAAAAAATAGATAATGAAAAGCAATATCTCAAAGAGTAGAATAAAGTCTTAGCAGTTTCCTGAACTAAAGTTAAGCCATAAACTACAGAATTAAAGAATAAGTAATACTATTACACACAAAAACAGCAAGGTTTCAATTGGTGTGTTATTTTAATCTTCTACTAAAACCAATAGATGGTAAGAACTTCTTTAATACATAAATGGAGATACAGAAAACCAGTGAGGTACTCATAGATTAAATATTTTGTTTTTACAAATTTAAAGAATCTAAATACTTCTCTTAATCTATGCTGAAAATTCATTTATGTTGAAGTAACTTCCACCAAACAATGGCAAAAGACAACAACATCTCTACATTGTAATTCCATTTATGCGGATTTTAAAAAGAAATCAGACAAGCAGATTTTCTCTTTCTGAAGAATATGACTGATAAGCTATCTTTATACAGTAGAACCTCATTATAACGGACTAATAGGGGATGAAGGTTGTCCGTTTTAATGAAAGTCCGGTTTATAACAAATAATTCTTATAGGGGTGTTATGCAGCAGGGTGTATATCAATGAAAGTACAATAGTTAGCTATAAAAAGTGTTTATTATATATAAAATAAAAAATAGCCTTCAACGTAATAGGTTGAATTGAAAAAGATGTGTACGTATACTCTGCATTAAACTTTAGAACAAGAAGGTCCTGGTTCATGTTGATTCTTACATTCATTGGTTTGAAAAAATAATTTATTTTCTGCTGGGTTTGTTTGCTGCTTATTTCTTCAGTTAATAACTGACGTAAGTGTTCATAATATGCAAACACATTTTCAAACACATATGCTTGGAAATGAAAAACTCATCAGATAAAAATAAGCATCCTTTATTATTATATTATTTTTAAAACTGTCCGTTAAAAGCGACGTCCGTTATAATAGGGTCCGTTATAATGAGGTTCTACTGTATCATAATTATATTCCCCATACGAACAAAGTTATTCTATCACAGATAAATCTTATTATAAATAATCTCCTTACATAAGCTTAAACCTGTTTATATAAGCTAATTTAAACAGATTATTTTCTAACAAAAGAAACAAGATAATATGCTGAATGATATTCTTGTAATATTATAGAGATGGCGCAGTGAAACTTTCTGCCGCATTGCACAGAATGTGTAAACACTCTTTACTTTTTGTGTTGAACAACAATCTTTTTTTTTTTGTAGTTTGGCAGTGGTTGGAACCCTCATTTTACATTCTATTTTGTTCTAGAGAAGATCTTAAACTAAGATAAAAATCCTTCCATTGCATGTCACGAGTTTCTCAGAAAATTCAACGAAAGTTAAATTGTAATTATTGAATAATGTTTATTTCATTTTTCTTCCAAAGAAAGCAGTAATAATAGTTTGCAAGTAATATAAATGTTAGGAAAACAAAGAGATCTTATAAAAAAAAATATTAAAAACTGAAATGAAAAAAAATAATTAAATTTTTCCTCCGTTTGAAAAGATTCTTGTGGAAAAATTTGAAAAACTCTCTCTGATTGAGTGGAAAGTACGGATTTTTTCGTTATACATCATTTTCAATGAACCTTAGTTGCTGCAGGAAATAATCGAGATGGAAAATCCGTTGACGAGAAATGAGAATTTGGAGAATTACGAAAGTGGGTAACATTCGATTTGCAGAAATTTTAGATTAGTCATTCGCTCCGTATAAGGGAAAGAGCTGTCCTGCAAAGAATTTTTTTCGGGTAACCAGACATGGTATTTGACAAACTGCTTTCATTTCTACAATACTTTTATGTGTAGATTGATTCAAGTATCTTTTTATGGACAAATTTTCTTTACGTCCACTAGCGTTGACTAATTTTTCGTATCAGGGATTCAAACTTATGCAGCCACTGTGTCGTATATCTTCTATTAATGTATAAGATTAATTTCAATTACAAGTTATTATCCTGTTCAAGAATGGTTATTTACAATGCTGTTTAAAGTAGCCCCAGGTACAATTTTCATTTCAAAGTTTTATGGTATTTTCACTAGGAATTCACGAATGACTCATTATTTGCCTTTCCGGATTCATTTAAATGTCGTATGTTTCCTAAAAAATCAACTCCATATTTTGTTTAAACATGATTTCAGAAATGATAATTATAATAAATAAAAAACACAACATCTTCTTTCCAAAATATTGCTATATTTCGCAGATAACTTATCGGCTTCCTCAGGCTTATATATAGAGAATATTCTTCATTAACAAAAAGTTTAAATGATTAGAATAGTAACAATATATAGTAAGTACAATGTGAATAATACAGGGTCATACACGTCAGAATTAAAAACAGAGCCACAGAAACTCAAATCCATATAAAAACAAATAATTAAGATAAGGTTCTAACAATTTACGCCAACCTTAAATTAAATTCATGTGATTTGAAAAACGCTCATGAATTTTTAACTTTATATCTGATTGTCTTGGTAATGACTGTTTAACACCCGCTTAGCTGCAACCTAAAGTATTTTAATATTTGTTATTTTGTCAGTATTTTTTCAACTTGATGCATATTGGAAATGCTTTATATACATAATACAAGAAATAAAATCTGTCATTTCTAAAATGAAAATGTTTCCATCGAAAAGATAAATTTATAAAACATCAGAAGTCAGAAACAGCAATGATTATTATTTTTTTGTGAGTGAAATGTACATAACACAAGGCAAAGGGAATTCCATTTTTCAGGGAAATAACATGGTCGAACTCTTGAATAGTTGATGGATTGCTTTATTGTTGTTCCGGACAACTCAAAGCAGAAGAATTAACCCTGACAGTCAAAAGATGTCTTTGTGGGAGTGGATGTCAGAGGTCAACAGCTGGATGGTAAAGTTCCAATGTTTGTTCTCGAAAACATATTTATGTTCCCTCTGTACCGATTATTAAAGAGGATCATGAAATTTAACGACAAATAGAAATCCAAGATTGTTATTTATGATTCTATCAAATTCAAAAACAAAAAAAAAAGAATTGTCATAAATTTTAAAACTTTAACTTTTATAAAATTTTAGTTAAAATACGTTTCAATTTTCTTTAAATCATTTTGGTTGTTTATATTGAAGTACGCTTTCTTCAATCAGGTCACTGTAATACGGAGGAATTGTAGTAAGTACAATGTACTTAGATAGCGTGCAGCAACATAATGGACTAAGTTGAAGAGAAACAGTATATTATGCTAGATATAATAAATTAATTGTAACATTATAAGAGCATTATCCTTGAACTGTCAAAAGTCATTGTATTTTAGTGATAACGAATTCTAAAAATCAGAATGCACTGAGATAAAAATTTGAGATGATTTCTTTAATCTCGGACTTTTTGTAAAATATACAAAAGAATAAGAAGAAAACTTAATAAGAAGAACATTAACGAGAGACATAGCTCCTAGAAATAAGATAATGATATTCAGTGAAATTAAGAAATAATTTTCTGAATCTAAGTTGATTCAGATAAAATTAATCTTAAAAACTAATAAGATAAGATATTAATATAAACATAATTATAATTAAGATATTAATAAAAAGGAAAATTTGCTTCAGTGATATTACGACTTGTTTTCATCGTATTCAGTTTCTCCAATCAGTAAAAAGTTAAAATGACAAATTTCTTTTAATTGAAGTTTTCAAATTAATTAATTATTTGACTTTTTAGGTGAGTTTGTCACTAAATAATACAGGGTTATTCTAAAAGATGGATCCAATTTCATTAATTAGTGTTTAATGAAGTATAAATTGGACATGAACAATCTACATAATAATAAAAAGAGGAAGTTTCCGAGGATTTTTAAATCAGTCCCTTCCTCAGCGATGGATTGGTCGTATGGGAAATCAGACCTGGCTCTACAATTCTGGCCACCGAGATCTCCTGATCTCATGCCTTGTGACTTTTTCTTGTGGCGCTATGTTAAGGAGGCTGTTTACGTCCCACCTCTAACAACAATTCTGGCCGACCTTCGGAACCGTGTCACTGCTGCGGTGAACTCAGTAACACAAGATATGCTTATTCGCGTGTGGGACGAGTTTGGCTACCGCTTAGATGTTTGCCGTGCAGCAGAGGGGGGACACATTGAACATTTATAACCTGTGTTAAAAAACGTTGAAACTTCCTCTTTATATTAGTATGTAGATTGTTCATGTGCAATTTATACATCACTAAATACAAATGAATTAAATTGAGTCCATCTTTTAGAAAAACCCTGTATATGCATTAGATAAGCAGAAAGAACAAAAAACCCAAAAACAAACACTTTTGCTGTCAGTTAGTTCCTTGCATAAATAATGAGGGATATTATATATGGAAAAAAGACTCAAGAACGAAGAAAATAATAGAGAGTATAATTATAAGAAATACTAGGGATAGTAATCTATTCGTAATGACGGAATGGAAGTTGATAACATACTGGTCAATTTAGCAGGAGAGATAATAAAATCATGTGTTATAATAATAGAAGGTTGATAAAAACTGAATTGAAATTGTGAATTAAAGTAAACCTAGGAATTGTTAGAAGTAGTGTTGTTAAAGTCATGAGTAAGTGATTGGTATTTTTAAACTATATCCAGGAGAGGGTATGTGATAGGTAGACATCTGTAATTATTTCAACTTTTTAAAAAGCTTGAAAAAGGAAAGAAGGAATACTTTCTGAAAATTTGCTTAACAAATATATTTTGTGAATATATTTTTTGTGGAGATAAATATTTTTATTAATAAACACTTTTCACAAAAGAATAGGTAGGAAAAATTATCTTCGTTCATTGCAAATATAATTGCAAAGGTTTTTATAGCTCAGATTACACTGCATCAATAAAATTGATTAAATAATAAAATTTAAAAAGAAAAGAAACAGAAAAGTTATATGTTAATAAAGTAACAAGAATTATAAAAACGCTGTATATACACGTGAATAACACTTAAAATAGATATGCTTTAAGAAATCTGAGCTTTTTAAACGTAATATGTTTATAAAGAGGATAAAATTATTGTGACTTACATATTCAATAGTAAATGCGATGAACGAGATAAAAGATAACGACAGGTAACTGAATTTCGAAACTCCTAAGTGAACAAATTATTCCCCTTTTCACTTTATCAATGGAAATTCGAAATATTTCCCATACGGTACCAACACAAATGAAGAGAGAGATTAAGGTTTTCTGTTTAGTTATTTCGTGTCGTAAAAAAAAAAAAAATAATATTTCGTTTAAACTTGTAAATTGCCATCTCTTACACTTCGACCATTATTTTCATTTTATATTTCTTCCTTTTTTCTTTGATGTAGGTGAAAAATAAAAATCTTTTTATATTGAAATAAAACTAAAATTTCTAAAAAAAATTTTCTTAATTTTTTTAAACTATTAAAATATATATAGTAATCAAAAGTTAAACGTGCCGCAAGATAATGTAAATTAAATGAAACAAGAAATAAATTCGGCACAAATTTAACCAAAGTGCCTTTCTGGGTCTTTTATCGAGATAGGACTGATGAGTTCCAAGTAGGACGAAACGGCTGTTCCCGATTCCTTCCCGATAATCGAACCAAAGGCAATTTGGTTAAATTTGTGCCGAATTTATTTCTTGTTTTATTTAATTCTTATATAGTAATGTAGCTGATAAACGGTAAATGTAGTAATAAAGCAAAGATATACAGTATAGTTTCTTTGTTATCTTCAATTAGAATAAAAAATAAAGAGCTTCTACTTGGACTCTTTTCCGATTTAAACTTCGTTGAAATTAACATTTGTTGTAATTCTTTGAATAAAATTTCAATGTTTATTATCTTGCAAATTATAACTGTAAGGAAAAAGACTTTCCAATTCAATCGAGAAGCAAAATAATTATTAAATCTAGATATCTAGATCTAAATCTAGGTCTTATAAACTTATAAATAATCTAGATAAGAGACATTACACCACTCAACAGGATTAAAAAATCTAAAGATGAAATTGAGCTGTCATTTCCCAATCCGTGATTATATAATAGAAAGAACTGAGGAAAATATCAAAAATGGTTTTTTGCAAAACTAAAAAAAAAAAAAAAAAAGCTGTAAAGACAAAATTTTAGGTTCACTTTTGGCAATATTTTATACTTTTCAAATCTGGTGCTGTATAAAACGAGTAATTTTCATTTTATAGATGGCTGTGGTATTTAAGATAACCTAAAAACCTATTTGTGACAAAAATCAATATTGTACTCATAATACTTTAAACAATTTAGGAATGATACAATCACTCTTCGACAGCTTCAGCAACTTCGTTAAAATCATCACTGAAAAGAAAACTGTGATTGAAAAACGGAATATTTGAACAAATTACCATTTCTGGCGAGTTTAAAGGGCTATAATTTCTGGATGATTAAACCTTAGTTTCAGTTATATCTAATGAGGAAACGTACATTGGCTGTGGTTCTAATAGCGTGGAAAGATCAATATCGAATTATCGTTAAATAGTTTTATTTGTTTTCCAAGTCACATTTTCGGGTTAAAACGAGGAGTTGATTCCAAAATTCAAACTAATTCCTAGAATTTAATTTTGACAAATTAATATAATTTCGACGCATCGATTCGGTCATTTGGAAGACTCCAACACCCTTCAAAACCCTGTGATTTACTTCAATTTTTATTAACCATTTTCAAAGAAAAGTTGGGAACTGACTTCCAAATCCCTTTCTGTAATGCGTTTTCGACAAAATTCAACGAAATTTACCTTTTTGTGAAAGTTAAGCGAAACTGAATTCTTTTCAACAGTAGTCGCAGTTCGACACGGATCAGAGTCACTATTCTCATATCGGAAGCAGTTTCAACATTTTCATTGGAATTGGTCTTATTAATGCCGGCTCACAATGCAGATCACTGGAAAAGTGCCAGCCGCGAACGGAAAAGAAAGTCGACGGGGAGGCAATTGAGTGCTCAGCAGGGTGCGTCCAGGTGCTGCAATTTGCCTCAAAAGCAACAAATCTGAACATTTTACCAATAATCTACTGCACCGAGTCATTCGGACCAAAACAACCTGTTTTTCCCGGTCGTATGCTGGCAATAACTGTCTCATATACTTCAGTCTATTTGGTGAACAGCTGCACAAAATTGTAACATACGACAGTATTGCTACTGCGTTTTAAAAAGACCTTTTCAGGTCCTAAAATGCTATTTTTGTTTTTTGTTTTTTTGAATTTTACTGAAGTTTATAGGAATTCGAATTTTCCTTAAAGATTTTAAGGTTTTTTGAATCTCTGACTCGTAAACAAAAATTGTAATGTTGCTTTGAAGCTGAACTAAAAATCTCATAATAAAGATTCTTTTTTTTTCCAAATAAATTAGTTACTTTCGGAGACAGTGAATTTTAAGCTTAATTGTTACCTTACTTTCCAATCTGAAAGAGGTGTTTGTCAATCATTCATTCTTTATTGTGTGTCCGTATTCTATGATTCCCCCATCCATACCCAATAGCTATTGCATGGGGATTCTTCTTGAAGATTGGTATGCATATTGAGGACTAGACATGATAAATTTTTTTGATATTTATAATCTTTTCCGAATGGTTCCTTGTCGGCAAATCAGGAGAGAATAAGACAAAAAAAAATCCTCATAGAAAACTATTGGAATCTAAACAATGAACTTAAACAATCAATATGAACTCATTTTAACTAAAACTTGTGCGTTTGGATTTGATAGGATTCAAAACAATCCAATTTAAACAATAAAGTAAATAATAAGAATTTAATTCACCTTTTCAAACAGTGCAAAATTTATACTATTCATATTCAGTAAATGTTATAAGTTGAATAGAATTAATATATCTTAAATTTAAAAAGCAAGAAAAACGAGTTAAAAAGTAGTTTCATATTGTTACACGAAACCATATCGACCTCATACATGTTTCTGGTCTTTAGGAGCGCAGACCGGAAGTCTACAAATCGTAAGCTTTACACTAAAATATAACTCACGTCTGTCCAACTTACAGTTACAGTCGAACCTGTTTAACTCGAAAACCTGTCGAAATTTTCAGTGGCACGAGCATCTGAAGTCGAAATTACATTAAAAACGCACTCCATAGTTCGAAGTATTCTTTACTGAAATCTGTCCAACTCGAACAGATGCAGTAAATTTCTTTGCTTTCCTTACAATATTCATACAAACATCTGCCCGTCGTTAAAGCCATAAATTTTTCTCTTTAGTACTCTCTTTAGTATTTTCTTTTGACGAAACTAAGACCCATAAATAATGCTCTAAACGATGTGACTGAGCGACCTTTCACCTCCAAATTTTATTCAGTCTTCGCCTTTCGCTCGTGCGGTCAGGATGGCTAAAGTTAAAAACGTTGAGTTTGAGTGAGAAAGTTTCTTTGATCAAGGAAGTGGAAAGTGGCGGTAAAAAAAAGGACATCGCTTTTAAACTCTGGATTCCAAGCAGCACCTTATCGAAAATTTCAAAAAAATAAGGAAGAACTTCTAAAACATGATTAAGTGTTAAATTCGGATGAAAAACGAGCAAAAGTCTCATCATATCATTGTAAGTACTGCAAATTTTTTTTAATGTGCGTGGAAACAATTATATGAGAAATAAAATAAAAATGCACAAGACTAAGAGTTCACTGATCTGTTTTTGGAAATTGTGATACCGGGAATCCAAGATAGCCTATTTCAGGTTTCCTGATCTTCGTCAGTTTTAATTTTGCATTATATGCATTTCTTGTTTAACAATTAATCTTTTACATGCAAAGCGAAAGCTGTAAAGAAATGTTTAGCATTAACATTGTAAGGAAAGCAAGCTTTTAAATCTTTTCGAAATTCCTGTGAAGATTCTTATCCTATTGCGTAATACATTCCATTATCCTATTGCATAGTACATTCCCTTGAGAATGACAAAAGAGATATTGTTCTCCTCAAGATTTAACTTTTTTGTCCAAAAATTGATCCTTTTTGGAAGAGCAAGGCTTATTTAGATAAAATCTTATTTTCCTTCACAACTTTCTACAAACCTATCAACTGATATTTGAAGTTTCACTTTCTTCTTTTCCTCATATTCTGAATAAATTAAGGGTCAAAACTCCAATTTCTACAAAAATAGAAATATCTTTTATAGTATGCGAGTATTCTAAAGATTAATTTAATATTCCTTTTAAATTTAAAATATTTCCTTTAGTTTTAAAATGATGAATTTACACTATAAATATTTCATTTTTTTTAGTGAATTTCTTCATTACAAATTTTAAAAATATATTCTACACATTTTTGTTTCATGTGTAGAAGAACTTAGATTCTCTCTGTAAAGGTCCAAGTTGAGTTATTAAAGGGGCTTCATTAAAAGTGAAAAGATATTCTACTTAAAAAGTATCATTTTTTTTTCTTGGTGATTCTTGAGATACCCAGAAATATCGTCAATAGCTTCTAAGCAACACAAAACTAAAACCTTCATTATCGTTCGTTAAGATCCGGAAATGACCTGACCTATTGTTCTCTTCAGTTAGCTTCTTTGAAAAGGTCATTCTACGGACCTGAATGCATTGACGTGTTAATCAGTTGGTTCTCCTTCAATTCTGTTTCGTGATGACTTGAATTGCAACTTCCAATTGGGGATAACTTTTGACAGAGAAGAGGTCAACAAAATGGAATTAGCAATTCCCATTACACCCGACTCACAGGGGGTCCTTCGATTAACCTTTCAATTCCACTGAATTCAGAATATTTTATCAGATCAAATTGCGAGAGAGTGTTAACATGAATACCGTTCAATTTTGAACAGTTGACAATGTAATATAGAAGTAGAGTTCAGAATGGGCTTTGGGTATGACATTTAGGATGCAAGTATTTAAAAATGAAAATATAAACTAGTTTTAATGAAAATTAGGAAACTCATCGTACAGAAAACGAAAATGTAAACATTTCAATGTTAACTTCAATATTTCTTTTCAAAATCATCAAATTCATCAATGAATTCTATAAGTCAGTTTTTTTACAAATTTTTTTAGATAGAAAGAAAAGTCAGAGAAATCAAATTCAGCCAAATATTTTCAAGTTTTCATGAATTTCGTAAAAATTTACGTGAAAACTTATCAAGAAAGATCTCATAGACGATAATGCCATAACAATAATTTTTTTGATATTTCATATAACGCATTAGGTGACGACTTCAAATTTATTATTTGAAAGTTAAGACACTAACAAAACATTTGATTTAAACTATAATTGAAATAGTGCATCTGCAATAAATCTTTGCATTAATAAAACCTGAAGAATGACTGAACAACTGATATTTTTAAAATGAAGTTGCTTTGATGGTTATGTATATTTTATTAAGGTATTAATTCCAGATCTACTATTTTTAGAAATATATAATTAATTAATACTTTAATGATTGATAAAAATTTAATAATGATTTTTTTTTTTTACTCTCTGAACTAAAAAATAAGAGTTTAAACAAAATTCTTTGAAACAAAAGAATTATAAGCTATTCACTAACAGCACATCCACAAGAAATTTCTAAAGATTTTTCTTCTGAATTAGTGATGTTTATCAGAAGAATATTCTTTGAATGTTTTATTCATCTGTGAGCAATAGTACTTTGATAAAGATACTGAGAAAAATCTCTTCAACAGAAACCCTAGCAATAACATCTTATATTACGTCTCGATACAGTTTAATATTTAAAATTACTTGATTACTTAGTTAATTACGGAAGATTCTGCCTTTAATTAGCTGATAATTGATTAGCAGTGAAATACATTTTTAGTCGGTATTTTTTTTTATTCACTGCCAATATTCTGTGAACAGCAACGAATAATTTCTACCGAAAAGAAACACAAAAACATTGAAGTTGGTTCGGTTCTCATGTGGGTTTCGTTGATGGTGGCGATCCGCGCTGGGCAGGTTTTCTCGGGGTTCTCCCGTTTCCCCTGCATTTCTCACACCATCCTTTCTGAGTCTTTCTCTCCGTCTGTTCTTCGTTCCGTGGGATAGCACAATACATCTTTCAGATCGCGGTGCTCAGCTGTCAAGCCACCACGCTCACCACCATTACATTACATTACAGATGATTCTAAAATGAAAACTTTTAAATTGAACCACATAATTTGAATTGAATCTGGAGAAATATTAATGAAAAAGACCCACTAGTGTATTTAGAAGATGAAATGCCCATCTAGAGCAGAGAATGCCTATCCAAATATTAAAAGAGTCAAGGTTTGTTGTTATAATGCTGATTACAAGTCATTTACATGAAAAGTATAAAAATTTCTTCTTATATTGTAAACTAAATAAGCAGGTCTACAAATACTACGCATGAAAAGGAGAAAACTCACTTTTAAATATTTTCAAGCTGTCTGTAAGAAGCCAAATGACTTATTTCTAAGAATTAAGCACATTCAACTCCAAGACAGTGGCGGAGCAACGCCTTTGGGGGCCCGGGGCGGGAGTTCCATTATCCACAACCAAAAAAAAACTTATAAAGGGACTGGTCGGGATACTTAGGTGGATGGGGCCCCTAGGCTGGCTGATGGGGCCCCTCTTAGGCGGGGGCCGGGGCGGACCGCCTCCCCCCCCTTGCTACGCCACCGCTCCAAGAAGATTAAACAGAAACAAATAGCAGTGATTTTCCTAATAGAATGTCATTTTAGACTGATTATACGAGGATAAAGTCATAATATCAGATTAAAACGACATCCTATTTACAATAAACAAATTACAAACAACTTCAGCATCTGCTAAATGTGCGAATTAAGTTTCTTAGGTGATACGGAACCACTTTATTGAAATGAGAACGCTTCAGTTGTTAATATCTTCTGAGTTACAAAAGGAGTAGAGTCAGAAAGAATTCTAACGATTGTTAGATTTGTTTCTAATATTCTCCAATAATTTTTAAGGTTCTGCGCAACTGACCTTTGTGAAGTACTAATTATATAAAGGCAATGAATTCTGCAAAAGGAATCGCGTCTCCTTCGATCAATCGATCATGAAATGAACAAGGGGTCCCATCGGGCAAATCAGCAAACCTACTCTAGATGTAAGAATCCTTGCGCTTCTCCTTAGGTTCTGTTTAGAAAATATTAGAAAATTTAAGCTTAACTATCTGGTATTTAAAGATAAAGCAATATTACATAAAGGTCCCATTTTATTGAAGGTCGGTGGATCTTTGAGATCCTCTGCTGCAAACCCAGGATCCCTCGTTTCAGTTAGAAAAGCTTCTTAATGTTATTCGAAATTATAGATATTTTAAATAGAAATAAGGATAAATGGAAAATAATTTTTGAACGGTTATATTTTTATTAAAATAACTCAAATATTATCTTTGTAAATAAAAATGTAAAGGTTCATTTGTTCAAAATCTTAAATCTCCGAAACTTCTTCACCGATTGCTTTGAAATTTTGACACAACATTGCACTCGCATAGGCGCGTGTTTTTATATATCTATTATATAGATGTCACACCTGTGAGAGGTAAAAAGATGCTTTTTTTGAAAAACAGCGCCATCTGTTGGACGTAAAAGCAAGACACGTCATTTATAGTTAATGAGATGCACTTAGTTATGTACTCATAATGTATATGAAACAGATATATATAAAATCACAATTTAACGCGGGTGAAACCGCGGAGCACAGCTAGTATTTTAATAAATGTTAAGATGCATATTTCATGGTATCACTATTTGCTTTTTTTGTCTTAAATCATTGCATTTTGCTTATTACAGCTTCAGCTTTAAGGCATTTCTGACATTTTCCAATTTTAAATAATAACGAACATTAAAGATTTTAACAAGATCTTATCCCTTTCTTTTGTTCCTTTCATCAAATATTACAATTTTAGGTTTGTCAGCATATTGTATTTAGTTTTAACTTTTCTAAGGTAATTATCATATTGTTATCATTCCTAAAGTACCTTGATCAGTGGCGTATATAGAATATATTTTCGGGGGGGGGGGGGGCCCAAGATTAATATAATTAAGTAGACACCCCATGGAAACCTATCTGTTCAACCAAAAAAAAACGTTGGGAGGACATACCTTCATTATTTCGGGGGGGGCCCGGGCCAAAAAATCTATTCAACCAAAAAAAAAAACAATGAAAACCTATCTGTTCAACCAAAAAAAAAAAAAAAAAACGTTGGGAGGACATATCTTCACTATTCGGAGGGGGCCCGGCCCCCCTTGGCCCCCCCCCCATTATATACGCCCCTGACCTTGATATTTGTCTGCTATAAACAGCGAAAAGATTACCAAAAATTAGCTGTCAGACATTTGCCGATTTTTCTTCCTTTTCAATGTTATTCTTGTTCGTACAATTCATCATTTCATTCACATTTAACTTCGAACATATCGTTATCGTAAATGAAAATTTTCGCATATTACTTAGAAATTTATGTCACAGTCAAATGATGAAAATCTACTTTTATGATCTTTGAAATAACGAGTTACTGTTAGAGACTGTCTGGTTTTCTCCTAAGCCAATGCAAATAGAGTGGCAGGTGGCCTAATTACAAATGATAAAACCGTGCTGATGTTTTATCATTTGTAATTACTGTAGTTTTAATTGCACTCACAAAGCATAAAAATAATTGAAAAAAATAATAAAATAAAAAATTGTCAATTACAGACTCAATTCATAATTTTAAATTATGTATGAGATAACCTATTAAAGTAGAAATAAAGCTTAACGTGCATTGCAAGTATTAACAAAACAAAACAAAAAATGTTTGTAATGCACCTAAGTAAATAAGGATTCTCGCACCCCGAGCCACCGTTTCGGGAATCTGAGACAGCTGTTTCAGCCTTGTTAGGCTTCCTCAGTCAGATTTACCCGTAATGGTAGCTCAAAGTGCGAGACAAAAAAGTTGAAACCATCCGGCACCCCGGGATGTTAAAAAAAAATAATTTTGGTTTTGTTAATAAGCTATTAAAATTATCAAAAACAACAATATAAAAATTTGATTTCATTGTTTAACATAGAAGTACTTTCTGATAGAATCTTGTCAACACCTTAAGAACAAGATTTTCAATTACAAATTTTATAAAATACGTTTATTTTGTTTTAATAATAATTTACAGATGAGTAGTTATTTTATTTTGGGATAGACTAGCGACTTATTTTCAGATTTCACAATTCAAACTATTATTAGTTCTTTTATGAATGTAAACTTTTATAGCGTGTCTTTATAACTTGGCTTCAGCAATAACATTGAAAGGAAGAAGAATAATAAAAAAGTTTGGTGGAGGCCTTTTATGTTTGGAATTTCTGTGAATCTACTGGCAACAATGATGACTTCTGCTCGAGGTCTGTTTCTGTTAGCCCCAAGTCTGACATTTATCTGTTTCTTCTTCCTTTCTTTTTATTCTTCTGTTCTCTTTTCTGCTGACCTCTGCATTCGACTACAACATCAACGACTCTAGCCTCGGGATCACCACCACAATGAAGTGGTTTCCATGATAATTTCCATTCCATTATAGACGAAAAGAGAATAAAAAGAAAAGAAGAAATAAAATCACTAAGAATCTACGAAAATCTCTAATACATTTATTTTAAGGGGAATGTTTAAAAGAATTTAGATTTATTTGTTATCAACATTATCGATGCAAATGAAACCATTTCATGATTCTATCAACAGTACTAACGAATTCATAGAACAAGTATTATATAATGTACTTACCTGAAAAGCTTGGAAAAGAGATAGAACGTGAAGATAAGACATTATGTGTAGAAATGCAGAGTTGAAATCAAACTTACATAACGTGCTAACTTACAAACACTGTTATTCACGACATTGAGTCAAGTTGCGTCTTACAAAAGAATACCTTCGTATTTGCGGCTTTGGATTATTATTCGGAATTTCATAAGTTAATAATCTTTTAAATATTTGTCAAAACGCAAATTTTGAAATGGTTGATAGAGCTTACAATTAAGGATTTTATTAATTACTTTTGTAATTTTTCAATCAAAATTTTAGAAAAATGTAATCAGCAGAAATCCAGTAGAGTAATTCAAAATGATAATCTGCCTACAGGATTAATAATAATCACAGAGCTAACTTGCTTCCGTGATTATCAATTCCTCTATAAAACATTAATTACAATAAATGTTGCAAGAGGTGAAGTAAATATTACATTTGCGGATTCACTGTTAAATTTTAATTTTGAAAACGACAAAACTGAAAATCCTACACTTATATGCGAATTACAAAATCAGCTGAGTAGAAACAGCCCAAACTTTTCATTTTCAGAAAAAAATAAACAAATTGCTTTACTTATTGAAGTTGTCTAAATCCGGGTAATTTTAATCGAATGAAACCCCATGGAATGGATTAGCAAAAAGAATTAGCGTTTGTAACAATGACATTAATAGCAGTTGGATAGATTTCAGTTCTAATACTCTGCTTCGAGATTTTCTCGTTAAGAATCTGCTTGGAAAAGATTTTAAATATAAAAATTAAATCCCCTTTAATATGCATACTATGTTTTAAGAAGATTCATTCAGGGGTTCAAAAGTTAGTTATGGACACAAATACAGAAAGAGTTGAATGGCACTTTCCTTGGAAGTTGGATTAAAACCAAAAAGAGCCTTCGAAGAGAACAATATAATTAATAGAAAAAAATAGTTTCTAATACTGACAACATTATTTTCTATTAAAGTTTTAGATTCTATAGTTATTGTAGAGTTATGATATCCGAATTACTATTTTTGGTCATCTATATTGATCCAATGTACCAACAAAATCACAAAAGATACATGTGGTCTGATGGTGTCTGGAGCAGGCTGAGGATATAGTGTACGAGCATCAAATGCTCAAGTTAGCGCTTTGAGCAAAGTTTGAATAACTAGAAATCATATTTTTAATATCTTTTTACGTTACTCCGGATCTTCGTAGATCGAAAACATGCAGGATGGGCATAAAAGAGTGGTTTTGTTTTCAAAGACGTCTATTGTTTAACGGATGCAGTCGTAATATCTCTCAATTAGAAAAGCAACTTTCCAAGTTTGATGTGCGTTACTCAGAGTCCCTCAATATGGGCACCTTTCGTCACCCGGCACACATCCAAGCGGTAGTCTAATCCCTATCAGACTCGATAAAGCATGTGTGATCACCTCTACCGCAGTTCCTTGATGTGACTGATAGATCTGGGCATTGGTGGTAGCCTACATCAAACTTAGATACTTCCAATGGAGCGATGTCATGACTTTATCCATTAAACAATACAGAAAATGCTGTCTTTGAAACCCACCACTCTTTATGCACAACCTGTACATAAATAGAGGACAGTCTGTTAATAACCTGTTATATCCTGTGGTATAGTTAAGTTTACAAAACATTATTTTCGAACTCTTTTTACTAAATACTTAGTAGAATATTTAGTAAAATACTTAGAAAATTTCCTCTCGCACTAACTATTTATGTTTTGTATTTCTTTCATATTCATTAAATATTGAAGTTTTGGTTTTATATTTATTTCTAATTTTAATATCAATCTTTGTATATTACAAGAATAAGGTATATGATTTAACTATTATTATAATGTTACAAAGACATAGATGTTGATTAAATAACATCTTCGAGATTTTCTGTTAACTTTTTCTAATAAACGATGAATCTCTCGTCTTTTTTGTTTGACTGCGCTATTCAGCTTCTTTCTGGAATCTGAAACCCAGACACTGGAAACGAAGATTCGGAATAACATCCAACCAAGTGCAACGTATAATGGGAAAATCTCTTCCTCTAATTCTGAGTAAACAAGGTAAGCAAACCTTTGGGAACCGATGAAGCAGCACACCTACATGTGATCCGTTGTCTCTATGGCAATCGTAAAGCTTCCCAATTGTCCTTTTACATTTCTAGAATTTCTTTTGCTGCAAACAACAATGAATATTTAACGATTATAAAAATAACCTCATGGGAACTTTTTTTTTCGCAAACAATGTTTCCACTTTTGGGATAATTCATATCCACATATTTTGAACAAGGAATAAAAATAAATCTCCAAAAGAAACTTGATGAATTAAAAGACAAATATCTACTAGAACTTATCAAAATAAATATCTAACTTATCAAAATAATTAAATTTAATTTCTTGAAAATTTGAGCCTGACATTAAAACGAATAAACCATTTTCCTTTTTCAGATTACGAAAAAATTACAATTTCCTAAATCTAGACAAAAAACTTTATTACCCCAGTTATTGTTGTAAAAGATAATATAGGAAAAAATTTTTTACAAGTATAACATAGGAAAAAAAGTTGTTTATAATATAGGAAAAAAAATTTTTCTCCGAATTGTCGACTTGCTACAGTTTGACTTATCACTTAATAATGTACAGAAGAATTAACAAAAGATAAACAAAAATATTTTAGAATATGATTTTAAATTGAAATCCGTCCATCATGATGAAAACAATTAAAACTTTAGTAAACTACTTATTTTTAAAGACATAGAATGAATATGATCCATATTGATTTTGAAAAATGAATATTGGGATTTACAGAAAACCTCTTTTTTTTATCTTAACAAATAAATAAAAAACTTAGGAAAAAATCAAGCAAAATAAATTTTCAGTTCTTCCTTTCAGTAAATTAGATTTGAAGGAACCAAAGTTTATTCGTAAACTTTTGAAATTCATTTGCCTTAGTGCTCTAAATAAGAACAGCAAAGCTTTTAAATAGCTTTTCCTCCAATTCCCTTGAACAGGTCGTAACTCGAACTGCAACATTTCGCCCAACAGAGACATATCACAATGGCTCTATTAAGCCTTGTTGTCCTGTGTTGGAATGACCGCTTTACAATACAATGTTCTGTTGGAAATGCTGATTGAAATGCTTCGCTCCCTCCCTTCCTCCCACAACTTTCTCCCTCCCACGCACCCGTCGGAACGAAAAGTGATGGAACTCATTCTCGAAAGTCGTTCAAGTCCCGACCAGGATATGTCACTTCCAAAACCTCAATTAAACAATCCAATTCCAAGACAAAGCGTCCTTAAATTTGCACGGCAATTGGATGTTTCATTTTTTTCTCTTTTCTCTGTCTTTTACGTGAAAAAAAAACCAGAATTGCATTGAATGGAAAACAATCGGATGGAAAGTGGCCAAGATTCTTGTCTTCACTTTAAAATTCGACCTTTCTTACAGGGAGGGAAAGAAATAACGGGAAAGTGAAGCATTGGACAAAGGATCACGTACACCACTTCAAAGCAAATTGAACTCATAAATTTTGAAAAGAATCGCAGCGTAGAATGTGTTTTTCCTCCTTTCTTAGTAGCGGACGTCTTATGATTTCCCGTAAATATCGAATAAAATCCACCTTTCATATTGAGAGAAATTGGAAAATTTACCTAAAAATCTCTTGCACCTTTCAAAAAAATTACAAGAATAGTTTCGTTTTAAAACTGACTGCTTCTTAATAATATTATCATCATAAAATTTTTATCTCTTCGACATTAGTCCCATACTGTCATTCAATCAATTGAGAATTTTAATTAAAATTTAACTTTACTGACAACGAATGCGTTAGATTAACAAAGAACGCAAATGGATTAAATGATGATTATTCTACATCTATACAACAAACATCAATATAAATAGTTTCTGTATATTAATACTGTATTTTATAAACATTTTAGAAAGTTTCTGTCTTAGTCGGTCGTGACACATTTCAGCATAATCAAGAAAAGGAAATTCTTACTGAATGTATTATTCTTAATAACGAAGGATTGTCTGATTGCAATTGAAGAAAATAAAAAGTATTTTTCTATAAGCAACTCACAATCTTCCGCTTCCAGAGAAAGAAGTTAAATTTGTGGCAATAAATCATTTCAGTAATTTCAGACATCTTCATAAACTGAAATTTTGATGTCAATATCTCCGAAAAAATTGGAATAATTTATCTGATGTGATGTGATTGTAAGATGTCCAAACTATGTTTGTATCTTAGGGGGCTCTGACTGTATCTACGTGAACGCAATTTACGACTGAAGTACTCGTATATAGTTCGTCAATTTGCCAAGTCTGTAAAAAAAGCACTAAAACAAGAATTTAGAGACATAATTTGAAATTAATTCAGTTTAACGAACAGAAAAATAATAAGAATTTTCTAGAATCAACAGACTGCTAAGTATCATTTATTTACATATTTTAGGCTTCTGATATTTGTATCAGAAGCCTTATAATCCCGGTTTGTCTGGCTATGGACAAGTATCATTAAAATATCATTAAACTTTGAAAAGTAGAAAAGTTCATGATACTTTCTGGCTGTCTGGATTTGATTTCTTGAAGACGGAACACTTACTATTTGCTACCTTTCAATCGTAACACTTAAACTATAATTTTTATCATCAGTTTCTGAGCTTTACCACTACACCACACCACTTAAGCAAAAGAGATAATGTCGTTTCGCAAGATATTACTATATTTTTTCAAGTTATTACTTGATTTTTTTTTGCAATTTTTTAAATTTATCATTGGGCATTAAAACATTTTTTTTCATTTATTGTAATATAATTAAATTTTACATTATTGCTTTTCATATTTTTCAATTGACTTTTAATTTTTTTAAATATTTCTTATTTTTCCATCTTTAACGGCTTTCATTGTATATATATATATATATTGGAAATACAGACAAAACTATAAATGAGTAATTTTCCAAACACAAAAGCGCGGTTAGAACTGGCTGTTTGTGCTCATCTTTAATGGCCAGACGTATCTACGAGAACGATCCTAACGCAAACTTTCAACAACCAATCATTTTAAATTACGACAGAAATAAGTTTAAAAGAGAAATTAAGGAGTCATACTATACCCAAACACTCCAACCATATAACGCGGCATATTAACTATTATTTAAATGCTCAAATATATCAGGAGGAAATTGCAAAGGAAATTAAATCAAAAAATTTCCTTTATTTCATTTCCAACTCATTTTCTTTTCTAAGTCTCACATAACCTTTAATGTATTTATTTATTTTATTATCTTTAATAGCCATCCTAGTTCCTTCCAGCTGATTTTTCCATCTACAACCAATGAAATTAAAAAAAAGGGTTCGATTTCTCCCGCAAGAAGGGCACCGGCCTTCTCCAGCCTTCAATCAAATAGCAGCTACAAGATACCTGACACCCATTGCCTAATAGCACTGCTCCAAAAGTTGATTGACCAATGGTTACCATATTTTGCCAGTGGACGATTCCAAAGTTATGCAAAATTCTAATTCTATTGTGTATAAATTCGAAGTCTTTTTTATTTATGTGTAATCTTCTGATTGACAAGACAACCGTGTATGGTTGCGAAAGCTCTCGACCGTTCTGTGGGATGTATTTTAAATTTTAATTATATGTCTTTTTTTAACCAACTTGTTGTGTGTGTTATCTAATTTCATTCTTCAAACAGTTTTCATTTCTCAAAGATTTCCGATTTAAATTTGGATATCAGATCCCTCTTGCAGCAATAAGTCACTGTAGGAATTCAGTATTTACTTCATATTAAGCATTGATAAGAAATAGTTTCAAAGGACAAATGATAGATTTGTCTTTTAGATTGAATTTGACATTTTTTTAAAATGAATAATGGGGACAAAAAAATTATTGCAAAAACTTAACTTTTGCAAATATTGCAATTCTGCATCTGTCTGAATTCCAATCTTATCGATTGCTTCAATGCTGGCTGAATTTTAAGTGTTAAATCTCAATCTTCAATACTTTACAGATTTCCTTAAAGCTAAGACAGCGAATATTTTAGTTTATCCGACGAAGAATATTTAAGTTATATTCTACGAACGTGCTGGAAAAAAAGGATATTTCAAGTTAATTAAGATTGTAGTAAAGCTTCTAGAAATTAGAACTAAAGACTGAATTCAGGATTTTAACATAGTTAACCAAAGTAAAATTTCAGAATCTAATATCAAAAGATGACTTGTGCGATAAATCTTTTGCAGAACTGCTTACAGAAGATTGCAGTAGATTTTGGTGTAAGTTGCTATCGTTACAAGTTTAAGTAGTGGAAATCTGCCAAATTAGAAAAGAAATCAGAAATGTCAATACATTTCATTTTCACAAAAAATATTAATTCACAACATGATATACAGTTCAATAAGCAAGCGGAAACAGACCATAGACCAGTCAAACAGTAAAATGAATATTAACAAAACCTACTATTATTTCTTGGAAGACTATTAGGAGGAAATGTTGGTTGCATTCAAGCAATAAAGTCTATAAAAGTAGAATTCAATTTGTTTTGAAAATATTTCAGTTAATCCATTTATTACTTTAGATTACTATCTCCTTACTTTTCTTTTCTTAAACCAAGTTCTTTTTGAAATTTTTTACAAATTTTCCATTTTTATAAAACATATAATCAACCGAATTAATCAAAGGCAGTGATAAAAATCATTTGTGAAATCATGCAAGTAAACCAATTTCTTATTTTGTCGCGCATCAATTTACTAAGAGAGAGACAGACAGTGAGTAAATTACTTTATATCTATATCTATATACACTGTCCGGGGCCACTTTATTGGGTACATCCCTGATGTGCGCACAAATGCTGTGTCTCACAACAACTCTTCAAGCCGGTGAAGGCAGAGTCGTTGTGTGGGGGATGTTTTCCTGGTACACGTTGAATCCATTGATAACTCTAGAGCAGTGGTCGACAACCTTTTGTTGTAAAAGGGCCAAATATGTTATGTGGGAATTACTGCGGGCCGCACTTGGGCCAAAAATTTTAACAACCAAAAAAAAAACGGAAATTCTTACTTTAACAACCAAAAAAAAACGGGAAATCTTACTTTATCAACCCAAAAAAAATTCCAACACTCCCCACGGGCCAATCCAAAACGCTTCATGGGCCGCATGCGGCCCGCGGGCCGCGGGTTGCCGACCGCTGCTCTAGAGGAGCGTCAGGATGCTAGAGCGTACCAAACATCGTAGCTGACCAAGTGCAGCCGTACATGTTAACAGTTTATCCTCATGCAGATGGCTACTTCCAGCATGATAATGCGCAGGTGCACAAAGCCCGCATCAATATGGGATGGTTTGAGGAACAGGACGATGATTTTTCCTTGCTGCAGTGGCCCGCTCAGTCCCCGGATCTCAGCCCGATTGAAATTTGTGGGATGAGCTAGAACGGGCTGTTCGCTCCAGGCCTACACCTCCATCAAATCTTCAGGAACTACGTGACACACTCATGTCTGCATGGTAGACATTACCTCAACAACGTTTTCAGCATCTTGTGGAATCCATGCCTTGACGAATTCAGGCTATTTTGAGGGCTAAAGGAGGCCCAATACGCTACTAGATAGATGCACCTAACAAAGTGGCCGGCCAATATATATACATTATCTAAGAATTACAATAATTAAGCAATACAAAAATAAATTGCAGAAATCTATTGCCGCCGTTGAATTTGACGTTTTTTCGTAGTTTTCAACACTCCTTCTGACATTGGTTCGTTTAGAAGCTCTTTTGGCTTGTGTTAATGTAACATTATAATTTTAATTTTTTTCGAGTATTTTTAATTTTAAACTTGTTTTACAATTTTATAATTCAGTTTCCTTTCTTCCCTACAGAACAACACGATGGCCTTTCTTCGGTGCTATTCGGAATGACATCATAACATTACATTCCTTCTGATTTCAGGAAAAGGGAGCTTTTATGGCAGAGGAAGAGATTGATTTATAGTTTCCATTTACAGGAGCTCATCACTGAAGAACAGCAGCGCAATTTAAGATTGGAGATGGTTTTAATGCCTAAGAACCCTTTCCGCCTACTCAAGCTCAAGATATGGTCTTTTACAAACAGTGGCTGTGCACGATAAAAATGAATTTAGCATTAAATTATAAATCTGATATTTATTAAATTTATTCTAAAGAGCACTTAACAACATTTGACTAGCAGTGTTGTAATTTCAATATGCAGATCACAAACCAAGTTATAAACAATCATCAGTGAAACTTTTATAATTCAACATTTGCATAAGCCGCAATACGCTAATAAATTACATTTTCTAAACATTATTAACATTAATGCTTAAATTGCATTAACGTTAATAATGTTAGAAAACTTTATTAGCGTATTGTAGCTTAGCAAATATGAAAAGTACTTTAAGGCGTAATCAAAATATGACATAATAGTTTCGTTTTTTGGCCTGTATTATTTTTTAAATTGTAATATTTTATTTTTGTTAAGATAAAAATAAAAGTAATTTATTACCGTCGACAAATAATGAAAGTCCTTCTATCCAAAAAAAATTGCTTATTTTGAACTTAAATAAACAAGAAATAAATTTTTCACTCTTATACATCTTTCAAATCATATTAAAATAAATAGTCTATTTGTTTTTAAGTAAATTAGAAATTTTTCTTAATAGTGTGAAAGTAAAAAGACTTATTTTTCATTATAACAGAGCTTTGCAAACAGATGTCAAACATTAAAGTATCAATTAACATGTCAATACTTCACTGAATATCATTGAAGATATACAGTGAAGAATTGACATATATTAGAAATTATTAACAAATTTCACAGATTAGATATAAAGTTTAACATGCATATTATTAACTAAAAAAAAACAAAAATTAGTAATGCACAATGCTGAAAGATTTTCACTCTGAGCTATCATGGACAGGAAACTGGGACGGCTGTTTCTGTCTTATTAGGAGTCCTCAGCCAGATTTACCCTCCATGATAACCTCAGAGTACGTGCAACGGTTAAAGATTCCACGTCCGCAAGTCCTCAACCAAAAAAGTAAACAATACATAAATTACTGTAAACCGCTTGTTCTGACAACATCAAATTCCTTTCCAATTTGAAAACAAGAAAACGATAAAACTATCAAATAATATCTCCTTAAGATACCAAACCTAAAACATATTGTAACTTATTAGAAAAAATACTCAAAACATCTTTGGCTATATAAATCACAGCAGGGAAAATTGATTTGGAGAGCCTGATACCGAAGCATTCAAAGTAGGCTCAGAAAACATCAGGATACAAAACCAAGACGTCGAAGTGTCCAAACCCGAAACCCAGCAGGGTCAAGAAAGAAAAGATGATGATTAATCCACACACACACACCTTGTGACAATGTACTATTAACCAATCTCCTATCAAAGATTTTCTTTTATCACTGCTTTTCTCAATTTTGCTATCAGAGATACAGTAACATTTGTTTGCTTTACTTTTCCCTGTAAATTTATTAAAAAAACATTAAAACCAAAATTTCACTAAATTTGTAAAGTTAGCCCAAAGAAAAAAGTTATCTATATCTTTGAAAATATCAATAAGCTGCTGCGATTATGATACATAACGCGACCTTCGTCAATTGGGTCCGTCCAGTATCTTAACATTTCAGTGAATTCAAGAAACATATAAAGAGAACAAAAGTAAACATCAAAACGGCCCTCCAATTAAGAAAACATCTAAACTTAAATAAGGAATAAAATGGTCAAATGAATTAATCCACGCTAAGACCCGCTTAGCATATAAGAGATTAATTATAAAACAAGAAATATATAAAACATTAAATTAACTTGCGTACAACATCATAACAAAGAAAAATAACAATAAAATTCACAAAACTAAGAGTTCACTGATCTGTTTTTGGAAATTGTGATACTGGAAACCAAAGATGGACCATTTCTGGTTTCCTGACCTTCGTCAAGTGGGTCTGTCCAGTATCTTAACATCTCAGTGAACTCAAGAAACATAAATAGAGCAAAAGTAAACATCAAAACGGCCCTCCAATTAAAAGAACATCAAAACCTAAATAAAGAATAAAAAGGGCCAATGAATTAATTTGTAAATTAGCCCAAAGAAAAAATTTATCTATAAAAATTATTTCATTTTCTTTGAAAATTTCAATAAGCTGCTGTGATTTAAATAGCCAAAGGTGTTTTGAGTATTTTTTCTAATAAGTTATAAGATGATAAAACTATCAATTTCTAATTTAAAGAAATGACACCTTACATATCATCTCGATATATAAAAAGAAAAGTCCTGAATCACTCACTGACTGACTGACTGACTCATCAACGCCCAGCCCAAACCCTTGGACCTAGAAAGCTGAAATGTTGCACAGAGGTTCCCTTTATGATGTAGACAAGGAATAAGGCCGGATTTTTAGAAATTCCCATGGGATAGGGAATAAAGAGGATTTATATTTTCGCTTTAAAGTGTGTGGCGGCCAAACCGCAATACATTAGAGTTATCCGGAGAAGGTCACATCGGGCTGCGAACTCATATATTTTCCGATCTCGATATTAATTTGCTAAATAAATAAAGTTGGTTTTTTGATGCTATGTATGCATGGGTTCCGGAGCGAAGCGATGGTACCCGAGTAGTCCTAAAATAATAAGACAATATTTATGAAAATAAACATTCACGGACGGTCACAAAACAACTTTAGGGCAATGTATTCCATTTTTGGATAATTTCGTTTACTATTAGTGAAACAATTATGCATTAAATTTCATTCTGTTTATTTCGTTTAGATCAGTTACCTCAGCAAAAAGAATGAATAAGAAATGAGCGAATGTCAAAAGAAGATAATACAATAAAAAAAAACCCATTAAAGTATAACCGATTTTAGCTTTTTTATCAGAGCAATGGTAGCAGAAAAGGTTCTTGAAGAAACAAAAGAGTACAGTCATTAAAATGCTTATTTTTCTATGTTGCTTTTTTTAAAAAAAACCAAAGTTTGAAATTTTTAAACATTTACCAGAGAAATTATAATGATTAAGAAAGGCCAACTTTCTTAACTTTTCTTCAGCGAAGTGAAGAAAAAATCTTTCAACGTTAATAGTAACTTTGTATTCCTAAATCCTGTTATGAATAAATTTGAAAATTCACTAAATTCACAACAGGAATCAGAATGAAAGAACATTTGCAGATCTACTTTTAATGTTGAATGGGAATTTGGAACAACTGTTTTAACTTTCCTAGTTTCTAAGTTAATCATTCATCTTTAGTTGAAGCAGAAGAAAAAGACAAACAGAATACAAAAGAGAATAATGAGAAGATGCAGAGGAAATAACAAGCAAGCAGAATAAAAATGTAAATAAAGCATTACACTATTGTGGGCAAATGTACTCAGGAAAGAAGGTTTCTGAGGAGCAACCTATATGATGTTATAAAATTCGAGAAGGCTTTAATATACAGAGTCAGGAATCGTCATCAGACCAAAGTGAAAAGAAAGACGGATTTCTAGTGAGAAGGAAAACTTCAAATCAGCCTCATCCTTGAACACTACAAAAGCGATCTTTTCACCTCAAACAAAAATCAGAAACACGACACTGCACCCCAAAGACCCTATTCGCCATTTCATAACTCGGAATTTTCTCATTCCCTGCGAGTGCAGTTGCCTCTATTCGACTAAACAAAACGTTGGTTCGAGCAGCAGCTTTCCAAACATAAAGAAAGACAATGAAATAGAAAAGCTTCAGCTGTTGCCTCCCACGCCGCCATCCCTTACATCATTTTTAAATGAGATCAATCTATCAATCTTCTATAACTATCAGCGCAAGTGCTGAACCAGTGCATCATCATCAAAGCAGGTTCATCCGCAGTTAATTTAAATCGCTATAGAAATGGCTACTCTTTCCTAACACCAATCTTTCCAATAAATGATCTCTCAAAGATTCTTCATCCTTCTCGCCCTGAACTCTTCCTCAGATCCATCTATCTCTATCTGGTTCTCTTTCTCTCTCATTATATATTCTCTTTTACACAGTGTATATTTCCCCTTAAGTTTCTGGATTGAACATCACCTTTTGATTATCTGTTAGCTGTTGGATTGATTATCTGTCATTTGATCTGTTAGATAAAATGAAATGTTATCTTAGATTACCTGGTGTTGAAGAGGGGCTCCGCATAGGAGCACGAAAGGCTCCACATGCTAAGTATTTTATTAAATGTTTTTATAATGTTTTTAAAATCAATTGTGTATTGTTTTTACCTGTAAATAAATCTTTTTACACACACGTTAAAAAAAATTATTAGTAAGTAAAAGAATTAAAGTAATTGACATCAATTTAAAAGTAAACGAGGTAAATATTTTTATAATTCTAGGAAATTAACATCATATTTCAATTATGACAAATCATTTCGGCTTTACTATAGAATCTACAATAAGTCCTTAGGCTGATTCAATTTGATTTTTCTTTTTTTTACCCTCAAATTTCTTAAAATTCAATTATTTTTCTAACTATCTCGAAGAAGAAAGTTCTATTAATAATTTCTATTCGTAATTATGTACTCGAAATACCTTACTTCTGATCTTTCTTCCTACTAGATAACCAACGTCGCGTAGTGATGATTCTAGATCTTTCTATGATGCTTACTGGCAGTGCTCTAAAGCGGAGTTCTTGAGCAGATCCTATGAATCCGTTGCTAGGGGAAAAGGGTTGTTTGTCTTCCCTTCGGATGATGAAGAAGGTTTACGTAATCCACACTGCTAACGTCCAGATCATTTTAGAACTTTTCACACGTCGGACGAATATCGACATTTCTACGTAAATCATTTGGAAGACGACTTTAAGGGAACTGTATGGGACTGTATGTGTGAAAGTAAAAAGACTTATTTTTCATTATAACAGAGCTTTGCAAACAGATGACAAACATTAAAGTATCAATTAACATGTCAATACTTCACTGAATATCATTGAAGATATGCAGTGAAGTATTGACATATATTACAAATTATTAATAAATTTCACAGATTAGATATAAAGTTAAACATGCATATTATTAACCAAAAAACCAAAAATTAGTAATGCACAATGCTGAAAGATTTTCACTCTGAGCTATCATGGACAGGAAACTGGGACGGCTGTTTCTATCTTATTAGGAGTCCTCAGCCAGATTTACCCTCCATGATAACCTCAGAGTACGTGCAACGGTTAAAGATTCCACGTCCGCAAGTCCTCAACCATAAAAGTAAACAATACATAAATTACTGTAAACCGCTTGTTCTGACAACATCAAATTCCTTTTCAATTCAGTTTTTTTTTTTTATTTGTACGATCTTCTTTTGACATTCACTCGTTTCTTATTCACTCTTTTTACTGAGGTAACTGATCTAAATGAAATAAACAGAATGAAATCTAATTCATAATTTTTTCACTAACAGCAAACCAAATTATCCAAAAATGGAATACATTGCCCTAAAGTTGTTTTGTGACCGTTCTTGAATGTTTATTTTCATAAATATTGTCTTAATATTGTAGGACTAGTCGGGTACCATCGCTTCGCTCCGGAACCCATGCATATATAGCATAAAAAAACCAACTTTATTTATTTAGCAAATTAATATCGAGATCGGAAAATATATGAGTTCGCAGCCCGATGTGACCTTCTCCAGGTAACTCACATGTATTGCGGTTTGGCCGCCACACACTTCATGGTCATTTTAAAGCGAAAATATAAATCCTCTTTATTCCCTATCCCGTGGGAATTTCTAAAAATCCGGCCTTATTCCTTGTCTACATCATAAAGGGAACCTCTGTGCAACATTTCAGCTTTCTAGGTCCAAGGGTTTGGGCTGGGCGTTGATGAGTCAGTCAGTGAGTGATTGAGTGAGTCAGGACTTTTCTTTTTATATAACGAGATGATATGTAAGGTGTCATTTCTTTAAATTAGAAATTGATAGTTTTATCATCTTATAACTTATTAGAAAAAATACTCAAAAAACCTTTGGCTATTTAAATCACAGCAGCTTATTGAAATTTTCAAAGAAAATGAAATAATTTATGATAATGAAATCAAAATTAACGTGTGTACAATATTAAGAACATCAAAGAAAAACTTTGAAAAAAACGGCGTCGTCCTTGGTTACCCAGCAAATTAATCTAAAATCAGCTCAGTGAAATTTTTGTGTTTTTTATTGTTTTTCTTTGATGTTCTTAACATTGTACACACGTTAATTTTGATTTCATTACTAATATTGTAATACAACAAATTCTTAATAAGCTAAGCGGGTTGCTAGCGTGAATTTGTTTCTACCCTCTTTTATTGTTTATTTAATTTTTTTGATATTAGTGAAATGAGGGGTCATTCTTTTAAATATTTGTCCGTTTGATGTATTGTATCTTTCACAGAGCTGGGTTATGCTGGGACGGGACTGAGCTGATGAGGGTGTAGAAACCCGAATCGGCGTCGTCCTCGGTTACCCAGCAAATTAATCTAAAATTAGCTCTGTAAAATGTTTGTTGTTGATGTTCTTGAATAATTTTTATAGGTAACTTTTTTCTTTGGGCTAACTTACAAATGGTTTTAATGTTTTTTTAATAAATTTACAGGGAAAAGTAAAGCAAACAAATGTCACAGTATGTTTGATAGCAAAATTGCAAAATTGAGAAAAGCAGTGATAACAGAAAATCTTTGACAGGAGATTGGTCAATAGTACATTGTCACAAGGTGTGTGTGTGGATTAATCATCATCTTCGCTTTCTTCACCCTACTGGGTTTCGGGTTTGGACACTTCGACGTCTTGCTTTTGTATCCTGATGTTTTCTCAGCCTACTTTGAATGCTTCGGTATCAGGCTCTCCAAATCAATTTTCCCTGCTGTGATTTATATAGCCAAAGATCTCGAAGAAGAAAGTTCTATTACCGTATATGCTCCAATAAACGCCGAGGTTCTTATTGTCGCCGGTCTCTAATAAGCGCCGGGCTGCAGAGGAGACACGGCCAAATAGTAGCCGGTCTTTGATATTTGCCTACCGTATTTTTACAGTCGTGCGTAATACCTTACGGTACATTGCCTTACAAAATGCCGCCGAAACGGTCATTTGACATTGCCTTTAAGATTCGCGCGGTGGAATACGCGAAAGAAACTTCCGGTGAATCGGCCGCCCGTCATTGCGGATTCGGACGACGAATAGCAGCGAAAGGTACAGAAAGACATTGCCATTTATCTTTAATAGTCTAATGTAGCATGTGAAATTCAAATAAAGTAGCTGTTTGTAATATTAGCCGGTATTTATGTATAAAAATATTGCTTTCTGAAGGTTTTTATTAATAATGGCCGGCCTCTAGCAACCGGTCTCTATTAACGCCGGGAGCCGAGGCTAGTTTTGCAAATAAACGCCGGGGGCCTCTATTGGAGCATATACGGTAATAATTTCTCTTCGTAATTATGTATTCGAAATATCTTACTTCTGATCTTTCTTCCTACTAGATAACCAACGTCGCATAGTGATGATTCTAGATCTTTCTATGATGCTTAGTGGCAGTGCTCTAAAGCGGAGTTCTTGAGCAGATCCTATGAATCCCTTGCTAGGGGAAAAGGGTTGTTTGTCTTCCATTCGGATGATGAAGAAGGTTTACGTAATCCACACTGCTAACGTCCAGATCATTTTAGAACTTTTCACACGTTGGACGAATATCGACATTTCTACGTAAATCATTTGGAAGACGACTGTATGGGAAAGCTTTTGATTGTCTTCTATTCTACATGTGAAGATGATCAACATTTATTTAATGAAAATAGACTTGGCTGCACTTAAAGAAAAGTTAATTTCCCCAAAAAACACAGATCTGTAAGTCCATTTCACTACCACAAATGTTCAAATTTCGGAACCTCCTGCATTCTTATCACTGATAAATCGTTTTTTCCCCTCTGATTTCTCCGACTAAACCTTCTACATTCTGTTAATAATAACTGTTTGGCCTCAAGAAGAACATTTAATAAAACAAAAAACATTTCTTATAATAATTATATAAGACCATCCACACAAATAAGAAAGATGTAATTTATAAATCAAGACATAATAACAGTGACATGTTTCGAAAATTCATCATCAGACTGTAAATAAACATAAAACGGAAAAACATAGGCTTATAATTATATTATTACACACACTATGAATAAATTTCGTATAATACTTTAAAAAAAGCTCAAGGCAACAGAAAACACGAAAACAGTACAGAATAATAAGTTGGATATATCTAATAGTTATTAAGTTAAACAGTAGAAATAACTAACAAGAACAAAACCCAAGTCTGATTTCAATTTAAAATAAACAAAGCCTAAGTCAGATTTTGGATTATGATTTTGACTAAATTGGAGCGTGGATTGAAATTAATAAACAACAGCTTTTAAAAATTCCCCACAGATTATTGATTGATATTCAATATAGAGAAAGGTAATGTGTGTCTCAACACTACCTTAGGCTTCCTGATTGAATATAGAAAAACCTCATCGAATTTAATGACAACATGTGGGATTTTCATCAGATGATGAAAATGTGGCGATTCGTTGTACAACGCCAGATTTTTTTTTCTAGAATTCCATGACATATAGAACCAGTTTAGATAAGTAGGATGACCTCATTCACGGTTTGTAAAATTATTTATTAATTCCGTTTTCGAGTAATTTCAAAAATTTCGAAATTAATACAATATTGAAAAAAAGAAGTTAAAACGAATGTTTTTCTTACAATGCGGGAAAGATGCTATAAATAAATGAGCAAAAGTGAAAATAGCTTAAAAATAAACTAAATAAATTCTGAACTAAATTTAAAAGCATTCATTCATTTGAAACATTTGTAGTGTATTATACATTCTTTGCAAGAAATAAAGTAATTTCGAATGCAATTCTAATATCATTGAATTTCCTTTTGTTATTTTCTTTTGATAAAAGAGAAGAAATACATTGTTTTTCTTTCATTTTCTTTGTTTTCATTTCTCTTTCTTTCTTTGTTGCTCTCTACGAACGCTTCTTTGAGAGAAACAAATTCGTTTGAATTGCCTTTCATAACTTCAGATGAAGACTGACTGGATTGTCAGATATTAATATAAGGAAACGTTTTCTCCTTTTATTCTTTCCTTTTTACTCTTATTAAGTTATTACATCTTATTGCAAGGATATGTTAACGGATAAACGAATTTGTTATTCATTAACCTTTGATGGTGACAGAATATACACATTAGGAGAAATTTTATGACTTCTAAATCAAACCAATGTTTCAAATCAGGCTATTCTGCATTCATTGATAAAGTTAATATTATGCATTTGCTTATCAAGTCAAGATATTCAGTTATAAAATAATAACATATTATGAATCGTAAACCATAGCAGATATTAACTGGCCTTGCAGAATTAACTGTTTTCGTGGTAAATTCACAGCTCTGACCAACATATTTCCTTCTGAAAATCCATTCTTCCACAGATCTATTCCACTGATTCTCCTGCGGAAAAATTAACAGTGGTATTTGAATCTTGATGGCAGACAAATAAACTGACATCAATGCATTTATAAGAATATTCTTATCTGGTCTATACAGTTTTATACGTCATGACCATGGGCCATTATTTAATGCTTGGATATTTTCACAATTTACGTTATGTTTAAGATTATTAATAGTAAAAGATTAAATCATCATGCCTGTAACCTCAAATTGTTGCGTAAGGGATTCGAGATAAAGCTTCCTGTCATACCAGCTGAACAGAACAATGTGGTATATTCTGAATAACGGAATTGCTATATGGTATAGTAGCGTGGTACGGTAGCTACATGGTATAACATCATTTAATTTGTCTTCTTAGTACTAAATATCTTCCTACAGTCTGGATAAGCAAGAGTTAATAGTTCTGGACAGTTCTTGTAAACGAACAGATTTCCATCTGTTAATCCATGAATCAGGTCTTATAATACAATGCAACATTCCTTGATCCCTAGCATTTTACGAAAGGTTCGTCTCGTTTTGAAGCATAATTCGTAGACTTCAAATTTAACAATGAAAAGATTACAGACTAGAAAAGCACCAAGAAAGTTCTCTTTTAAATCAAATAATTTGCCTCACATTTTAAATTTAGACGAAAAATATTGAGAACAAACAAAAGTCAAAATATAATAAGAAATATTAAAAAAACAAATATTTTAAAGCATATTTATGTATTAGCTCTATTAATAGCTTTTGTTTTTGTAATTTATCAATCATATTTTTTTTTTATTTAAAAGATTATCCAACTACCAAATGGAACATTGTGAATTGAAGTTCTCATTTTGTATTTGGGTAATTCTTTGTAGATCTCTTGTAGAACCTAAAGCTTTTTGTTTTGTGGGCAAATAGATTCTATTATTCGATATTGTAGGCTTTTTTTTTGATTGGATGGTTCAACATTTTTTGAAAGTAATAAACAGATGAACGAAGCCATTGATTTATGTTTTAGGTTCGGAGGATATTTGGAACATACCATGCAATACCAACTATCAGTCTTTCCCCATTTTCGTTGCAATTTTTTATTGTTTCGATGAAGTCTTTTATTGTTTTCTTCATCATCAAAATGTCATTATGAAGCTCTTTACTTTCTGTATTTTTTCCCAGATACTCTTTATTAACGTATTGAAGAAAGGTCGGATAAGAAAAGAGATATTGATCTCAGGATGATGTTAAAGGTACAAAAAAAACCTTTTGCTCTTGATTAATATTGTGAAGCAAAGGCTGCTTTAGGAACAGCAGCTCTAATTGGTGTTTCTCCAATTATATTCATAAAATTATCAGTAATAGAAATGAAAAAAAAATTACTGTATAATTAAAATTATGAGATTGATTGACGTAATCTTTTTCTCAATAGAAAAATTGCTAAAACTAAATTTTTCCCGAAGTCTAGTGTAAAACTTTCTTTAAAACGAAACAAGACAGATCAAAAGTATTAATAGATTGGATTTATATTTAAATATCGTCCTAGACGCAATCTGAATTAACCGAATTTAGCTTTTACCAATAATTAAGTTGTCATCAAACATTAAAGCTGATATAACTTTTTTATAGTTATTTCCAACAAAAAAAAGCATTTTAACTTTATAACTTACACATTCATAATTTTAGTAAATTCAAAGATTCTAAGAGCGGAATTCATATTCTGTTAAGGTATTTTTTTATTTAAGTAATTTTGTTCTAGAAGAAAATCAGTTATACCTCTCTACAATTTTGTCTGACTTCGCTTATTTTTTTTATATGGGTGGGGGGGGGGGGAAGAGACAGATTTTTACACAAAAAGAAATTACATTCCAGAAAAAGAAATCTCTTGTTGCCTTCAAGAAAATAACTACATCTTTTCTTTAATGAAATAGTAAGTAACCCTTACAAACAATATTGGATAAATGAAATTTTTGACGTAATGATCAAATGTTCTTTCTCTCTATCTTTTTTTTTTGGCACTTCAGGAAAACAAACACAGTGAAGTACTGTTATTTTACTTAACTTGAAATAGAGACGTCACATGCTTGAAAGAGAAATATTTGAAATTGTATGATATCTTCTATCACACATTTTATAATGGTTTCTGAAGTTGACTTTAATTCTGTTTTTATTCAAAGGATGTAAGCTGAAAAGTCGATGTAAGTGAGGAATTTCAATGAATGCTTACAACTTCTCATATATATTCCGCTGAAAGGAGATAATAAACTTGGATGGTGCTTAGCAGCACTTTCCAAGATGACCTTGTGCCTTATTGCTTTTGTCGAGGTGACCCTCTCTCAGCAATTATCCTTACCTTGGTTCGTTGATTTATGCTCGGTTGGCTCAGTGTGGAATGGCCGGCATCGTTTGTCACCTGAGGGCGGCACCAGCTTCCGCCAAGGCTTTATGATCAGGATATTACGAGGATGCATTTATATCACCCTGTTGAAGGTGGAATTGGGTTTATTGCACGCATCCATCATTGTTAAAGCCTCCTTTGATGCAGTACACAAAACTAACAAAGTACAGCGGAAGCAATTTTGCACAAGTCCACGGTACTTAAACTCAAATTTTAGTGAAATTACTCATTGAATATTTATGTGAAATTTCACAAAGACCTGCTACCTTGACGGATCGTCTCTGGAAATGATATGCAAAAACGAATCCCTAAACTAAGAAAATGTCTTAAAAGAAAAATCGTTTTTATTAACTTAAAGTTTGTATTTGTTTGTAATCACTGATATACAAGTTTTATGTTATAGTGATGTCTACATAAGAACATATTATAGAAAGTGTATAATAAGAATATACATTTCAAATAATTTAGAATATTCAGATATATGAATTTTAGACTATTTTAATGGTAATATGTCATTCAAAATTCAAGAGGTCCGTCTCAGCTACTTTATTTACTACTGTGATATCGTACATAGTAAATAAATTTTATTCCGAGGTGATTAATATAGTCTTTTGAGAAGTTATTTGGAAATGACTTCATTTCATTAGTTCTAAAATGGCTGCTTTAAATTAAAAACTATTTTTCTGCTGAAGAAAAATGCCAAATCAGAAAATTTAAAAAGTTTTCATCTACTGACACCTTTGCATATGCTGAAACTAAGCCAATTTCCACGACTAAATATTTCAAAACCAGGAAAAAGTAAAGAAGGAAAATTAACCATCAGCAGCAAATAGGACGATTTTTTTCTTTAGTAAGAAGAAAAAAAACATTTTCTCGCTGCTGCTTAATAGGCCATCTTCTGCACTCCCTTGGTCTGTAGCAGTAATGGCAATTCTGGTGCAAGAGTTTTCATCTCATGGGAGTTTGGCGTTTCTCACTCCGCCAACAGATCACGTCTTCCACTGATGGAACAGGAAGGAATTCATTTCAAAACAGGAAAAATGTCATCATCGATAGTATTAATCTTCTCAATAACATTGCGTAAGAATTAACATAATCCTAACAATTTTATTGTAATTCTCTAAAAATTATTTTGGAAATATGTGATTAACAGTTTTTTAAGACTAGTTTTTAAGTATTTTTTTATATAAAGAAATTAAAAGATATAAAATACTAATTATTTGAGATATCTGAAATAGAACTATTTTGTAACGCAATTAAAATAATTAATATTTATTTCTCCTGAAACTTCGTTGAATATTATAGAAATAAATAAGACTAAAGCTTTACCATTTTAGAGTAATTCACAATTATAGAATAATTGAAAAATGCTAAATGTAATTTTCTAAGTCTACTCAAATGATAATTAGTTGTAGAATTTAAGATGATTTAATGTGAGTATTCACTATCAGTCTTCACCATAGTTTTATATATTTAAATAAATGAAGAATTAAAGTAATTAATTATTTAAAAATATAAAACCTTTCTACAAAACGATTTTTTACAAAATTTATTACTAAAAGTAACTTTAAAAGTAATTGTATTTATTTGTGAAACCTTATGTTTCTATAAACTGTTCCTGTTAAGCAAAAATCAACAAAACAAATGTATTTATGTAAATTTATCATTTTTATAAGAATATTTATGTAAAAATGCCAGTAGAACGTTTTAAGAGATAAATTATTTGCGAATAATATTAGCTATAATTAAAATGATTTCGAAAAATTACTTATAAAACATCTCTTGAATCTATCCACCTTAAGAAAAGTTAAAAATGTTGTACGAAAAAGTTTTGTTTCTCTGCATAAACTGCGTGAAATGACGACTGCAGACATTCTGTTTCCTAACCACAAAATATTATTACTCTTTCAACTACTTCTTACAAAAGTTTTATAAAACTAATTTACATCTGCTCCTAAGTTATTTTAAGGATTTTTTTCTAGAATAAAAATTTCCTAATGAAATGTAAAACTAAAATTGACATTAATATGTGATTCATTAATTTATCTTTCTTATTATATAGATTTGTTGATTTTATAGTTTCTTCGCAAAGGATGGTAAGGTTATTTTCGAAGCCCAGAAACATTAGTGTTGATTCTGAGCAATCCTGAAAATAATCATTAATATTGCTTCATTTTTGTGGTAATTATCCTCCAAGTCTGGGAAAGGTTTTCAAGAAACTAGCTTAGAAAGAATAAAGAATTTTTAAGAATAAAAAAGATTTCCATTAGATTGTAATCGTGCATTGGTAATTCTATCCTAAAATCTCATTGACTTAATTTCTGATCAAAATATGGATATTTCACAAAAGAACAAACAATTATCGTAAAGTAAAAAATCATTGAGAAAAAAAATAATAGAAGATAAAGAAATGTAGAAGAATATCATAGATTGCCTCCCTGAATTTAGTTGGTCTGGAATACTTTTATAATCTCATTTCTGACATTTTATTCCAGTTATTTATTATACACAACAATCCTAAAAAAAAAAAAATTCAAAAACCTCTACAATAAGACACTTACATGACCCTTCGAATATCAAAAACAAAGAAACAAATAAACGTATTTAAAAATACAAACTAATTCCAAAAATAAAATCAATGCTAACTAACTTATGTGAGAGATCCATTTTGAAACATGAGAGAGATTTCAAAATGGATCTTTGTTAATAGAATGATAAAGAAAAGAAAGGTTTCAAAAATATCTATTTTTCAATAATAGGAAATAGGTAACAACATATAGAAAGTTCCAGCATCAGATGGCATTAATGTAAAAGGTAACATGATTTTTTTAAGGATTACTTTTGAAATGAGACTATTTTTGAATGGATACACAGTTTTTTATCAAAATAGAAATTCCTAACTGCAAACCAATTAAGCATCGCATTAAGGAAAGTACTTATGTTTAAATCAACAGTAGTTATCGAATTTGTCAGATTTTGAAGCTAGATTATTTCTGGAGGACACCAACAGGAAGAGAATCACTATCTTTATTTCAAATATCAAAGGAAAGAAACTTGTCTTTAAATGTATATCTGACTTGATTACAATGATCAACAAAGTAGAAAAAAGTTAGAATCGAATTTATTCACAACTTTTTTATTATTAATCAATGAAGAAAATTGAGAAGAAAAATTATAGGAGGGCAAAGCATTCAAGGTGGAGATAGTGAAGGCAGTTCTGTCCTCAAGGGCCTCTTTTTCTCTCTTCACCAAAAGCTTTGGAGAAGATTTGGCGGAAGAAAATGCCTTCATTTAGCGAAGATGTAGGAGGGAAACCATTTTCAATCACGCTAAAGACCCCAAACCCCATTTCGAGAACCAATACCAAAGTGTAAAAGAGGAAATGCTTCAATGACCTGTAAGAGATCTCATACTGCGAATCGAATCTGGGAAAAGCGATTGGGTATCTTAGGCGAGTGCCGTGACTTTTAGCAGGCTGTTGGTGAACTTCAGAAAGGATATTTATAAAACATAAAATCTTACTCGCAGTAAAAGAAACCGTTTTAAAAAGTAACTAAAGAATTAAGCTAAATACAAAGTATAAAGTCATTTTTAAAAATTCTCTCGCTAACACAAATCGTCCCTGCATTTAATAGTGTTGAGAATTTTTAATGCCACGAATTATAAAAGCTTAAAAGAATAATAATCAGCAAAGTATTTCCTCTTCGAAAATATGTAAATAAGGAACTTTACAACTTATTTACATCACTTATGCAATAAACACCATATTTGGTATAATGTGTAAAATTGTATTTAGTATCTAAAGCAGACACAGAAATAACAGTTTTAATAAATCGGAATAGAAATGATCACAATTCGAATAATGCGGTATTTCGATTACGTAATTGGTTATTATTACGTTTGTTTGTTTTTTTGTTTGTTTTTCCCTTTTTTGCTTTTTTATTCATGATAAGAAGTACAATTAGATATATAAACTTAAAAAAAA
>JAFIDM010005346.1:17850918-17889006 GCA_023159025.1 Thereuonema tuberculata
AAAAAAAAATTAGGAAAGCAACAAGCTATTCTAGTCGAACATGGTACCTCCAAAAATTAAACTAAAACAAAAAATACACATTAAAAGTAAAATATGGAAAATTCATGTGCCAGCCTACTCTAGGCTCAATGAATTTTTCATGAGCAATTAAATAAATATATATAATCTACAAACTGAAAATCTATTCTATTTTTTTAAAGAAGTTTAATTTCTTGTTAGCAAGATAATCATTATAAATAACGAATAGAAACACAGTTGAAAAAAACTCTTATTAAAACATTATCATTTGAATGCGTTTGATTACAAAATATGAACACGTTGTGGGTGTTAGCCTTCATCAGTTCAGAATGATTTAGAATTTCCGTTGGTTCACTACGAGTCACATGTTGGTAGGAAAGTCCATTGTTAACAGAGGGTGTGTTCTTATGAGGAAGGATTCTTTTATGAGTAGTAATATTTTAAGATTGTATAACATAATTATTAACATCATTATGTGTAGATTTCTTCAATCAAAACTAGAATAAACATTTGTCTTCCTTTTAATTCTTGGGGAGTGTTTAATTAGATAGTGTATTCTATGTAGGAGAAACTGATTTCTACATTCAAATACAGAAATCACCTCCATTACAATAATATCGAAATCACAGATCGCAGAACGAATTATGAATTAATTATGTATATATTATGTGGTCAAATATTTTAACTTAAGATTCGAAACGATAAAAATGTAGTTTTTTTTCCTTATTACTAATGTTTCAATAAAAATAAAAGAAAAGAATATGACAATTTCTGCATTTGCTACCACAATAAGTAAAAAAAGTGATTTAAAAACCAATTATAGTTAAGATTTCAGTTTTCATGTTGATCAAGTTTGATTTGCAGATTTTTTTTTAAAGTTTACTTCATTTATATTTATGTACATCAAGGGCGTATATAAGGCCCCCCCCCCCCGAAATAATGAAGGTATGTCTTCCCAACGTTTTTTTCTGGTTGTACAGATAGGTTTCCATCGTTTTTTTTTTGGTTGAACAGATAGGTTTCCTTGGGGTGTCTACTTAAAATTACTTAACTTAACCTTACATTAATCTTGGGCCCCCCCCCCCCCAAATATTCGCCACTGATGTACATTATTTGAATCAGAAGAAATGATTGATTTGTTGCACCATAAATTCTATATACTATAAAACCAAATAGAATTGATGAATGTAATTTTTTTTATAATACTATATAAATCAGCATTTATTTAAAGTGACAATCTTTTTATAACACTAACGCTGTTTTTAAGCATCTTTGTAATGAAACCTTTGGATTATTAACCTTTTTTTTCTAAACTTTAAAAAGGAAATTAATATATTTAATAATATATCTTTGCAATCTTTATTCTCTTTATTTAATTCTGTGCTATTTAGAATTTTGTAGAATTTATTTTTTTTAATTTGCTTGACAGTAATGACTTTCATCAGAGCATTCCATGAAATACATTCACTTTATCTTTGGCTCTTTTTTTTTGGAGGGGTTCTTGTATCGATCCGGTATCTTTGTGATCTGTAAAGAGGACAGAACCTAATCTTTTCTCAAGAGAATAAGTTCTGATCTTCCACTGGTTCAGACGCGAGATAGGCATTAGAAACAATGTTCGTTTCAGATTGATTTAGTTACAAAATTTACATCAAGGAATGCTAAAGGAAGAAATGTATTTTATGTCCTTCCTGTTGAATATAAAGCTAGGATTCATTTTCTTCATATCCATATGATAAAAATGCATTACTTTCTTATTTCAATTGCTTTTAATACATTTTAATCGGAACAATAAAATAGGATATTTTCCTCGACTACAACAATATTGAATATTTAAACGAAGAGAATGTGAAATTACATTTACTAATTACCTTTTATTTGAATTGTTAAAAAATGTATTAAAATACTAATAGTCATAAAATACAGTTCCTTTGGTATCAAATATCGGCTAGCCATTATCAAGAGGTTTTCAATGTTTAGGGCCTTTAAGTTGGTTTAAAATATTGCACTATAGGCTTACCTAGTCAATAAGGATCGTGGAAGGTAAGGCTCCCGTCGTTTCGTGACCACCGGGAGTAAGTTGAGATCAGTCAGATGCTCGCCTGCCTTCACTCACTGGGAAAGAAACCTTGATACTCATTCTAGCAGAGGGCTGGGTGGACCTTTCTGGAGAAGAATTCAGCGTGGAAAAATCTCCGACTTCCGCTAGATTGAATCCGGCTCCTTCAGGCCACAATAAAGTTCTATACCACTTGGCTAGAGGGCCAACTCGACACTTTTAGTTGAGGAAAGTCTTTTGAAGCTTATTCCAATTGTTTTCCTGTAACATGTCGATCATAGAAAGGCAGCAGTTTCTCTGAAAAGAATATCTTGGTTTCCTTTACAATAGACATCAATAAAACTGACAGAAGAAATATAGAACTCTTTAAATGTAAGATAAAATTGCTAAATTTTAGTGTACATAAACTATGTCACTGATACGTTGTTATAACATCATTTATGCATGTTCAATTACTTAGTATCTCACCACTCAATTAGTATCTCACCCTTTCATTAAAATAATTGTTGTGTTTTAATGAAAAAAATCGGGTTATTAGATATGTGGCATTCGTCAAATTAGTTATTAATTTATTACATTAAGATAAACTTGTTCCCAATAGTATGTTTCTGTTTTATTACTTACGATCTTCATAACTATAGGTTACTTTTATTTTTCTCAACACCAAATCGCCAATTATATGTAATTATTTATCAATGAGTGGCTAAAACTGTGCCATTTAATCAAGCCTTGAATTAAAACTGCGACTCATGCGTTGAATGGGTAAGAGATTTTGAGGACGAACTTTCTCTTATCCAAGAGAGGTCAGGTTTGAGAAGTGATACCTTAGAGTAAACACTTTAAATTAATAACATGTAAAAAACTGAAACGATAAGAAGCTACGAAGAAAGTCAATGGATTGTTCAATTATGTAAGAAAAGATTATATACTATTTCCAAATCTTCTCTTCCTAAGAAAAGATGCTGTTTTGGTTTACAACAGTGACTCCCAAGCCACGGAGTATCAGCGAAAGACAAATGTCTCATAATTGCTACACGCTATGCTATTGCAAGAGGACAAATCATTTTTATTTTCATTTCGTTTCTAGAACTATCTGCATTCAGACAAATTAAGGTAAACATTTATTCAATAAACAGTATACAGACTTTCATCTGTAACATACAGTGGAGGTATCTCTTAGCTCTCCCACGGGCTACGGATAGTTCAGAAGAGGATGAAATTCGAGAGCAGAATGGAGAATACCTTACAGATTATTTCCGCCTTTGTTGGAAAGAAGTGGAAAAATAAATAAAAAAACACAACAAATTTACCGGGATTTCGAAACCTAATTCTTGGGGAACATTATCATAAGTGCACATCCGGATCACTTTATTTATGTTCTGAAATTAAAAAAAAACATATTGAAGAAATGTGTACTTATTTGGGAAATTTATTGCTTGAGAGTAAATATTTCTATTCTCCGTAATTCTTAACCCACAGCAAAATAACAGTAAAAAAAAGCAAAAATTCAATAACTTGCAAAATTCTTCGAATTCTAAAACGTGGATACAAAATTTAGTTTCCAGCAGCTTTGCAATAAAATTCTCCACTGTAAGAAGAAAAACCTAAAACTTTGACTGACATTTTGAGTGATTCCAGCATTTCTTCTCGGGTTTTTCTAATAATAACAAACCTTTTTTTTTCTTTTAAAGGGTGACAGATGGTTTTACTCCCACAGTTGAGAAATGCCTGGGATGTTACGAAAAAAAAACACAATACAGATATCGCTTAACGAAAAACTAAAAAAAAATAAAGAAACTTCAGAAAATGCTAGAATACTCAATTATCAAGTAGATACACTATTTTTTAAGTTGTCAATTATTCAGTGGAAAAGAAATTCAGCAGTTCTTCCTCCTTTCAAAAAAATTCGAAGAAAACCTAACGGTTTCAAGAAAGAATTATCGTAATACATCTCCAGTAAATTATTGATTATCCACCTAATTAATACTTAAAGTGGATATTAGAACAAAGGATCAATTTGAAATTTCAAAAACATAAAATCAATGCAAGAGTGTTGATTAACTATTGATTTTCAAGGAACGAAATGGAAATATTTAAAGGATGAATTAGTGTTAATCTAGTGCTTCATTATAATCCCTGCTAAAGATTAAATACGTTATTATTCTAATTACTCTTGATATCAATTATATCTTGTAAAGATTGTTAAACAAAAGTAAATAAAAAATACGAAGAAATTTTTCCGTGTCACAAGAGTTATTATAAGACAAAAATGCAAACTTAATGTATTCTTCCAAAAAGTCTGTTTTCTTAGCGGGAAATCTCAAAGAGCATTCATAAACAATCTTTGATTTTTTTTTATTTAAAATATAATATCTTACAGTTAGGCGAAGAGTGAGAATTTGCCATTCCCATTTCAAAAAGTGATATATTTTTGTAAATAAATGCTAAAGTAACCTGATGTCCCTCATTTTACTAGACCGTCTCGCTTTTTTAAGGTCGTGTCTCGTTGTCCCGATAAATTTAATACGGGAGGCATAACTGTCCCACGTTTAATGCAATTTCAAGATAACGCTTTAAGATAATGCTTTATGGACTAATGAAGAAAAGGAGAAACAAGTTTGAAACTGAAGGCTATAATTATCCTGAAGACGTACTTTCAAGAAATGTACTCTACTGAGGTTGACAATGCACTTACGCAGAATACGAATTCCTTCAATATATTCAATCCTCAGCCAAATATTACACTCGAGCAGCAAGCAGCAGTGAACCACAGTCACAAGAGCCTTGAAGTTCATCTGCTTCTCAATAAGAGTGGTAATTATATCTTCTAAAAACTAAGTAAGTAAGTTAGTACAAATAATAAAGTGTTGGTTAATTTTTTCCTCTACATTGACGTGTCTCGTAGTTTCTTTTTAAGAATCTGGTCACCCTGTGTTAAAGAACAGACATAAGAATTCCAGCGAATTTTAGCATTGATAAAAGTCTCTTTCATCCTTCCTCAATCACTCTGTAGATTTTAAAATTTCAATATAATCTTAAAAATTATCAAATTTTAGGATTAATAATTCGGAATACAATAATGATATAATGTATAAATCCTGAAAAGTAGAGATATTAAAAAAATTAAAAAAAACCCTGAAATTTTTACATAATAAAAAAAAATTCCGTAATAATGTTAAGAAATTAATTACATAACAAATATTTAAAAGAATAAAAAGTTTTTACTGGTTTTTAATTAAATCCAGCCATTGGTTCATTGCTAAATATCAAGGAATATTTTTTTTTATATTGTAGAACTTGGAATAAAAAAAAATCAGAAGTAAAGTAAAAACAATTAAAACAAGACTTAAAATTTGTTTTAATTTGGATCGTTGCTTACTAATCTGATATACAATCTCATTGCACTCTCTGAGTTAAAAACAAACACACTTTTTTTCGAATTCGTTTTTCAAATTAGATCGATAAACAAAATCAAAGAATATTTCATTTTTACGCCAAAAATTAAGATTAATTCTGGTACAGGTGAATTTGTTTCAGATTTTCTTTCTCTTTCATTACATCAACGCAATTCCTCGATTTTCAGTATGCCTTTTGCTGAAATGAATTAATAAAATTGTTGCACCATAAGTTTTAAACAAATCATTTTGTAGAATTTACCAAAAAGAAAGTCTAAAAAAAAATCATTCTAAAATTATTGAAGTAATAAAAATTAGTACTTCAATTACTTTTTATTACTATGTATTTAAAATATACAATATATCTTAAAATTCTTTCAATTATATTAATGTTTAAGTTTCCATGATTTTGTCCATAATTTATCCTTTCTTCTTGGAAAATGGCTTTTTCGATAATTTATTGGGAAAATAGTATCGGCTTACTTCAATTCCAATATCTATTGGATTGCTTCATACAATGAGGACTTATTGAAAATCCAGATAAATCAACTTGTAATCTTATGGTTACTTACTTTCAAATCTTATTGATTTTATTTTGTTAATAAACTTTAACCTTTAAATCTTATCCTTAACAGTTTAATTATTTAAATAGTCATAATTTCCTAATTAATTTATGAATTCAATTGTACACATTCCAATACGAAGGTATTCCTTTACAAAATCCTTCTACGTTATATTACATTAACTTTTGTTCATTTCTAAAATTGCTACGTCATTATGATCATTCAAATAAAGGAGAGATCTCAATCAGTTATTTTCTTTCTGCTAAATTTGAATTTTTCTCCCATTATAAGATTCTTTATAAAACACCCGAATCTTGCTTTCTTAAACTAAACAAAAAAAAAGAAAAACTACTGTCAATTCTGTTCAAAATCATACGTTGCTGAAAGAATCTGAAGCCTAGTTTCTTTAAAAGTTTGCTTTTTTTTAAACTTATTTACTTTTTTAAAATCATGAAAAAAATATAATCATTGTTGTTGGGTTTTATTTTTATTTAATAATATCTTCTGATTATAAACAGATGAGAATTTTTCGTTTTCTGAAAAAAACATCATTAAATCTGCCTTACGTAAGTTGTTTGAATTCAATGTACTGCAGCTTGCACTGGCATTAATAGGCTTAATAAACGGACTATTATCTTAAGTGGGTTCGATAGTCCAGTGGTTTAGACGCTGGACTGGAGAAGCCCGGGTTCACTTCCCGGCGGTGGTTGAGGATATATTTCCACGGTTATTTCTCCTCCAGACCGACACTAGGGTTCACTCAGCCCTCTCTCAAACGGGTACCTGGTTTCTTACTTTGGGGTTAAACTTACTTGGTGGGCTAGCGTCGGGCTGACCATTCGACCTCAACTTGTCCGGTTGGCCAAGAATCGCTGCATTGGCCACCTGAGTTGACCGAAAACCTCTCGCGCACCCCATGGCCTGTTGCGGTACAGTTTAACTTAACTATGTTTAAAACATCGATAGAAACCCATTATTTCGATTCCAATGCTTTTCTGTGGGAATTTTATTTTCTGGTGCTAATTTGAACCTACACGCAAAAAAAAGATTAAAATCACACAAAAGTCCTTAAATTCCAATGCTCAGTTCTTCAAGAAGATTCACCGAAAGGTTCAAACTTTATAGAGCGGAGAAAGGGACATACAAACACAAAGACTGAGGGATTTCATGAGTCTCGCTTTCCTAGGAAAAATGCCTAAAAAACGTATGATTAAATAACATTTATATCGTCTATCAAATGTACTCAAAATCAATCTTTTCCATTCCTATAATTGAACTTCGACCAGTAGTGATGTCACAACAAGTATCTTACTTTAAACCAACGTTGTTGTCTTGAGGAGTGAGCGTTGTTTGTCTTGAGGAGTGAGCGAACGCGATTCACTGCATATCTCTGTCTCTTTTATTCGCTAGTGAGGCAGAAAATCACCACAAAGGTAATAATTTACATCAGAAGGTGAGAAGAAAGGGCGACAGACACAATCCAATGGGAAAACTACGTCGCACATGAATCACACAAAGCTTATCCGCTTTCAAGAAGGGATCATCAACATCCTCTCGACGAAATAATCCTTGTCGTTCATAATGTTATTGCTCTACAAAATACTCCAAGGCAAGATTAAGTACATATTTGTTTTTCAGCTGTTATTTCTGATGTGTTAGGAGCAACTTATATCTTTCATGGAAATCGTCAGAACCTCTTAACAATTGAAAACATTTTAAGTTTGTAATTACTTACATTTAAGAAAATATTACAGTGTATATTTTTGTATTAATTTTGAGTAATTCCTATAAGAAAAGATTGACTTAACAGTGTGTAAGGATGGATATGTATGCTTTTATTGTAATAATTTTATTATTATTATTATTGGAGTTTATATTTAATTTATGAATCGCTTCACTGACTGAAAAGGTTAGAGAAGTCAGTGGAGCTACTGCTTAAAGGTTCTGTAAATTTTTGAGTATGATATCATTTATTTTACTTTTATAAAAACTGGGTTTAATCTAGAACTCATTAAGCAAGAAAACGCAATCATTAATCTCTTGTCTCCAAACCAATCCTTTATGAATAAAGGAAAATAGTCGAAAAGAATAAAGAACATCTATTCCTTTATAGAAATTTAAATAATTTATTTTCATAATTTATTCAGGTTTTTATTATAGAAACAAGTTTTACCTAAAATCCATTTACTCAACTTTCTCAGTCGTTTCACAGTAGAACTATTGTAATTCAATACGAATCAATTCTTTTTGAGTCAAACTAGGTTTGCAATATTTATTTTAAATTTAGAATAACTATAGTGAAATTACTTTAGCATAACTAAAGTTAATTATAAATCAATGAGCAATAAGAGGATTAAAAAAATAGCCTTTAAAGTCAACCTTGTCTTAAGTAAAATATTTCTTTGCAGAATATTGAATAAATCACTTTTGAATGCCAATTAAATGTAACAATCGAAAACTTACAGATTTTTTTCTAAATTGAGAAAAAACCCAAAACCCAGTTAGTTCAAGCAGGTAAGTTGAGTGTTTTGGGTACTTTGACTCAAAAACGAACGATATTTTAATTCTTGCAGATTTCTGCATGTTATTTACATATTAAGATTGTTTTTTTTTTCAACATTAAGTTTAATGCTAAATAGAAATGTTTAATAAAACATGTAAATATAGTTTTTCAAACTTATCTTTTCTTGCAAAACGTTAGTTTGGAAAAAAACTCTCTAAGGAGATGAAGGTGTAGGTTTTAAGAAGAACGACAACTAAATTTGTGTTTCTTACATCAGCATTATTCTAATGTGAAACCATTTAGAGTGATTTTTTTTTTACTTCTTTCGTTCTTTAATAGAGAATCATAATTCTACCTTAACATTTATTGCAGTAACATTCTGTCCTCGAGCAAGAAAATACCTAAGAACGAAGTGAGAAATGAAAAAAGAAAAGGTCTAATACTCAGTGGATTGGTTGCCTGCAGGGAAGAAAACCAAGAGAATCCCCTGTCAAATCCAAATGACCTTCACGGTGACCATAAATAACGGACAGAAATAGAGAATTTTCGAGAAGGGTAAGTAATTCCTCTAGGGGACCAGTTCGGTTTACGATCAAGGCATTGGCAAGCTTCTACAATCTTCATATTATTCTTTGTTATAGATCATAAGTATATGAGGGGTAAAAAGGAGACCATTCATCTTACTTCAATCAAGCAACAGTAAAGTCTCAAAGGTGGTCATTAACGAGGTATATCCTTTATAAGCAATATGATCGAAATTAAAAAAAAAAGAGAGAAAAATAAATTTCCAGATATTTTCCAGCATCTTTAAAAAAACTTTTTAAAAATTCCTCTAAAAATCTAAATGTAATGCATTCTTAAATCTTAATGTATTCTACAATCTTTCCGAAAATGACTGGATGAAGGTAATTTCCACTGACTTTTGCCATTCTGGATATACTTTTATCTTAATCTTCTAAAGCTTGTTGTTTAACAAACGAAAATTTAGAAAATAACTCATTGATTTTTAAAATGTCAAAGGTTTAACTTCCATAAACATCATTCTGAATAAAATCAATCCTTTAGAAAAAAATTATTGCTCGAAAAAAGATTGTTTTCAAAAATTCTAGAAACATCATTACTTGGTGAATTGGGATGATCTTGGGTGAATTGACTTTCTAAGAAGTGATGTTGTTAAATATCAATTTTTGTGAAAATGAGTTCAGAGAGAATCAAATTGCCTAATAGAACATTTTGTATTGAAAAACAGTCAACAGACAAAGTTAAGTAGCCATTGCACACATCTCAAAAAAAAAGGCTAAAATTTAAGCAGAATAAGCTTATTATTTTGATTTTTTTAAAAGTAAACTCTGAAATTTGTTACAGGACAGAAAATGAAGATGTAATATTCTTAATAATAACACTAATTATAATATCAAGTATTGGTGTGTGCTGCTTAGAAAATCAACTTCTGGAAAAGGAGACATTGCTTTATTGTTTATTTCCAATCAGAATAATAGTTTAGAAATAGTTATATTTATAGTAAGAATCTACTACAGGAAGTAATAACTATAAGTAGTAAATATTTTAGTAAAAGAAACAGTTATCATTGAATCTAGAGATTCAAGACAAATGATTCTATGTGAATTCATTTCAGTTGCTTTAACTTCTTCATTTAAATCTAATGTATTTTAACACAATAGCTTGGGTAACTTCTACGTTATCTTGGCATCTTAAATATTTTGGAAAACACTTTCTCTTTTACAAACAGCTGACAGTTTATGTTACTTGAAGAATCCTTTTGTTTACTCCTCTATAAAGCCAAGCATTCTCTACTTCCTCCCTTTGTTTATATTCTTCACAACTCAACAGTGTCTGATTCATGTACATTAGAGTTATTATAACAATATCCGGTTTACGCATTATTTCAGAAATCCCGAAGGTACTACTCCTCACTTTTCTCTCACATAAAAATCATTTTGACAAAAGCCAGGTGAATTTCAATGTTTGATTAGGATATTCGGACTTCATCGCCTTCAGGGAAGAAGAATTATATTATAAACTAACTGTTGAACGTCCTCTCTGTCAATATTTGTCCTTGCTGTTGTTAGAAGTCCAATAATTGGTGGTCATTGGACTGCTGTACATATCAGCAGTCGATACAAAAACCGAATTCTTCAACAAACATTGTTACAACAAAAGGTAAAAGACCAGGTTATGATATTTTTGATCTGGTAGCTAGAAAAGAAAATGGAAGCTACGACAGAATTACAGATTTACTTTTATCTTTAGTTTTTATTTTTCATCTTGAAATTTGAATTTCAAATTTTAATCAAAATTAATTTTCTTTTCCCTTGACTAACATTCAACTGCAATTTAAGATAAAAAAAAATTATTTGCAAAATTATCAAGAATCAAGATCCTCATATTTGTTTTTAAATATTTAAGATTGCATTGGATTAATGAGAAAGTTGCTTTTTCTTCGTTTTTATGTTTACACTCATTGCCAAAAAATTTATCATACCAAGAAGCAGCAGTCGAAATGAAATGACATTTGGCAAAAGCAATGAGAACGATGATGCAAATAACTGATTACAACAACAGATCAAACGAGCCGTTTTTTCGAGCAAAACACTACACGTCAATATTCCCTATAGTACTGCAATGTGACCGCCACACTGTGGATACAAGGGCAGGTACGGCTTAATATGGAGCTGAAGATCTTTCCATAGCTGTTGCAACTGCCATTCCAGATCGTTCTTATCCGTTGATGCCATAGCTGCGGTCCCAGCTGTTCTCACCCAGCTGTTAAATCATGTTCAATTGACCATAAATCTGGAGACCTGGTGCGAGGACATGGAAGCAGTCTAGGAAAACCTGTGGCGGACATTATGTTCCTTGGAAAATGTTCCACCTCAGCAGGTCCATGAAGTAAAGCACATGGCCGCAGAATGCCCTGAATGTACTGCTGTCCCGTCAATGTTCGCTGAGAATCGTAGATGCTGGCTCCCACACCAAGATGTCACCATCTCCTGACGGTGTTGCGCTCAATAATGAAGTACTCGAGTACGGCGGTTCTCCGTGTCGAGACCAAACCTGGATTCGTCACTAAACACCGTTCGTTGCCAGTCCACAGCCGTTCAGGCCACCCTATCAGCACTGCAACGAAGCATCTGATAGTGGGATGTTAACAGCGCCGAGAATGCAAGTCTCGATCTACAAGTCGCCTTGCAATTGTGCGAATAGAAATAGGGGTTTCTACTGATGCCGCTAATTGTCTCTGGTTGGTGGACAGGGACAGCCTTGGATCAATTCGCGCCTGTCGAACGATGACACGATTCTCTCTTCCGGTAGTCTGTCCAGTGTTCCCTGAGTATATATGTTTTCCTCGTATCTCTACTGCTCCCAACACCGTCACACAGTATTAGTCGGAAAGGTCCAGAATGGCAGTCAATTCGACGGAACTATCAGCCTCTAGTCCAACGATACGACCTCTCAAACTCTGTCGTTTGTTCAAAACTGCGACAAATGCGTCGTCGAGAAATACTTCAGAGAAGAGATCTCCACTCCACAACTACACTGATTATAAAGTATACGCGATCATCTAACGACCGTTAACATGACTACAGACGTAGCAATACTAACGCTCCTGGTAGCACTTCTCAGCGGACAATTTCAGCTCAATTCCAATCAGTGGTACAACTTCTTGTGGCGATGCCATACATTGAGTTCTCGAATCATTCGTTTTGGGTGTGTTAATGTTTTCGAAAATCAGTAGAGTTACTATATATACACAAAATTAAAAACCGAGAAATTTCTCGTCAACTAAATTAACTTACAATTTTAAAATCCTTTCTAAATTTACGGCAACACTCTAATAAGCTAAAATAGCTGTTAATATATCCCATTAATAGGAGCCAGGTCGAAGTATTACTTTTATTCAACTGAGTTAAAAATCTGAATGATAATCAGATGATAAACAAATCTGGTAGTACTTTTTAAGAATTAAATATCAGTAGTTGATAACGAGTTAATAACAGCAGCTCGTTAGTTCACACGAATTCTTTAGAACATTCTTTGATTTTTGCACGGGGGAGAAACTTTGCCATCTTTCGAAATATTGTTAAGGTTTTGGAAAGCAATGGTTATTCAATTTGAATAAGCTAGTAACAGATTTCGTAATTAAACTCCAGGCATTTGGTTCTGTAAAAGCCAGAGGACAAACAATCACATTTATGAACTTTGTAGATTCCACTAATAGATCTTACTCAAATTATTTTTATTTCCTTTGAACTTCTAAACAGAAATTTGACGTATTAAATAGTTTACTACGGAAGATTTCTTTACGATTTTCTTACAAATTTCAGAAAACTACATTTTTTTGGAACTGATAAAAAATTGTTGGTATTATTGTTGAAAAGTAGATATTTCGGATTTGACTTTATACAAAAGGTAAACTGCGCAATATGATTAATTATATAATTAGTACAGCATGAATTAAAAGATTTAGACAGGAAAAAAACTGATAAAAAAATCTTTTATCAGTTCCTGTCTCCATAATATTCAAACACTCAAATTAGAATTTAAAATTTCTAAATTTTAAATCATTCTGAACTGATGAAGGCTGATACCCGCAATGTTTTCGTATTTTGTAATCCGACGCATTGAAATGATACTGTTTTAATAAGAGATTTTTTCAACTGTGTTTCTATTCTTATTTATTCATAAATAACTATATTTATAAATAACTAGTTCGTTATTTATTTAGCTTTTACACAGCTTATTCGATACTCAGATTAGAATACTCAAATTACAAAATGAAGAACAGAATGCTTTCTTTTCGATATATTGTTATCTGAAAATATGTTTTTATTAATTGATACAAAATCTTTATAGAACCTTTTATATTAATTACAAGAATTTTGTTCTTCCTTTTATCATCTTCTTCCTACCAGCTCCTAACTATTAATATCTCCTAATATTCTTCTCTCCTATTTAATATCTCCTAACTATTCCATTAAACAATAAAATAGAAATATCTTTGCTTTATATCAACAATATCCCCATTATTATCTGACCCTTTTAAGAATTGTGTAGGTTTGTAACAGAAATAAATCCAATATTAGAATGTTATTATGGGATTTATCAGAAATCTTTCATAGCTACAAAAATCCCTTATGAACAAAAAAACAGAATCAAACTTTTCTTATCCTTTTCTTTTTATTTTGTTTTTGTTTTTCAAATATCTTTGTATCTGGATTATTGTTCCGAAATAAAATTCGGTTGGCGAGTAATTTGTTTCTACCAAAGCTTCGAGTTAGAAATCCATTAAAAATAAATCAAATTTTAAATTGGAAAAATTCAATAATGTTAAGCTGTAAAAGAAACGTTTTCTGAACTTCTTACAGAATACGAAAACAAATCTCTTTTCCTTAGTAGTCAGTTTGGTATAGACTGTGTTTAAACCTTAAAAGTCACTATATTATTAGTTTAAAACCACGACTGCAGCAAAACCGTTGTCTTCAACGGATCCATTTCCTTTAAAAGCATGAAATTTTCCATAATTACTTCAACCAATGCGCTTTCAACAAATTTAAGTTGCAGACAGAAGCTGAAAGCGCCATCATTTACTGCGGTCTTCAGACGAAACCACTTCTATCCTTTGTCAGAAAGATAATCAAAACATCTCTGCCGCATTTCAGGCATAAAAATTTCAAGTTTATCAGAGTGAGCGTTAAAGGGTGGCCAAATGAGCATTCTCTTTCTGTCACTCACTCAAGGTGTCAGAATCACCTGAGAAAAGAAAACAAATAGGGAAAGAAAAACAAATCAATATTTTCAAGGAACAAAAATTATTTTGGCTCAGAGGGAAATTGTCATCTAGCAGTCAAACCATTCGAAAATATTGATGGATGATAAAATCATACTAGGGCCCTATTTCGAAAGAAAAGGAATCAATAAATCATTCATAGTTGCTGTGAAGGCAGAAAGGATCTTCTCAATAATTTGAGAGTCTATCTGTCTATCTTCATTACGAAACTTCGCTGCAGACACAAAATTCCTCAAAGGTTTCAGTTTTTCAAAAAGTAAGAGACAATGACAAACACTAAATTTATTCGTGACTAAAAATAAACTATGACTAAATCAGTCTTTCTCAACTAAATATTCATATCATTTTTCAGTCTCACTTTTTATACTGTTTCTGCTACTTTGTTTTTTTTTTTTTAATTTCCAACAGAAATGTGAAGCTCTCCAATCACTCAGCATGTGTGGGTGCTCTCTCCCCTCCCACCTAATAACTGTGCAACCCCTGGAAACTTGGAGTACTACAGTATTTGAGAACTAAAAACGATCTCATTTTTATATCTGAAATATTTTCTCTTGTGGATCTTTGTAGAGAAATTAGCGTGAGATGGTAAAAAAATTCCTTAAGAAAAGATTTGGAATTTACACACTGGATTTTTATCCAATTTACACTTACTTTATTGTCTTAAACAATGAATATTAATGTTTCTGCTAATCCTTTGCGCGTGCAGTGATTAGATTAAAATGAACCTGATTTAAACAATTTAAAATAAGAATTTGAAACATTTGTAGTTTTTGAGTTCAAATAGATATTTTAATTAGAAACGTAGAGATTTTTTTTGTTGTTTTTACGACTTTACCAAATAAAAGAAAGAAAGAAATTCTTGGAAATAACATTTTAAAAGAATACGGGCTTCAAGTCTTTCAGGAACTTCTTATTAAGAAACAATCATACTTTTTTTTCTGCTTAGATTTTGATTCAGACACTGTTACTGTACAATTACTGAATGTCCTGTAAACGAGGCAGACAGGTAGCAAAGGGGAAATGAACATTCTTTGGTAACACTAACAAGGAAACCTCTCGAACCTTACTATTACAGATTTTAATGAAACTTTGAAGAATGAATCATTAGATTGTTTTTATAAAATGAAATAAATATTAGATGCGGAATTGACCGCGAAGGACCAATATTTGGGGGTCAAAAATGTTCGAATATAGATCGTTTTACCTCTCAAACACCAGATGGCGCTAATGATTTGTTGCTAACGTCCATATCTAGGAGTTTCCTATGCATTTTAATAGCTAAGTAAAGTGGCGCATCTGTTGTTGACTCGTGATCATCATCATCAGTGTTCTGTCGTGGACAGGTCCAATGGCAAGCAGCAAATAAGGTCAGCAATGTCTCTTCCTCCAAGTTGTTCTATTTCTTGCCTCCTCTTTCAGGCCTTGATATCCACTTGTAACCAATAGGTCATCCAGGATCATTTTTCTCTTTCTTCCTCTTGGTCTCTTTCCCTCAATCTTCCCCTCCAATACTTCCTTCATGAGATTTTCACCTCTCAGCACATGACCAATCCAGTTCTTTTTTCTTCTTCTAATGCTCTTTAATAAACCTCTCTCTTCCCCAATTTTTTCGAGAACTTTGTCATTAGTCACCTTGTCTGTCCATTTAATTTTCTCCATCCTCCTCCATAGCCACATTTCAAATGCTTCTAGCATCCCAGCATCTCTCTTTCTCAGAGTCCAAGTTTCTGAACCATACAAGGATATACTCCAAATGTAACATTTTATGTACAGACGCCTGTTGCTGCCGCTCCTCTGGAGTACAGACGCAGCTAAAAGAGTATCGCCGTTGGTCTTAAATGACTCGTGATATAAACGAGTTATTCAAAGTCTTTATTTTGTTTTAAATTTAAAGTTTCCAAATTCGGAAAGATTCTTAAACGTAAATTAGAAAGAATCAGATATAAGAGGAAACCTCCTACATTAGTTGGTTATGATGTATAATATATCGATAAATCAATTTCATTTTCAATGCTGATCAATTTCATCGGCGTCAGAAACACAGCGTGCGTTGAATCTAACGAAGTTCAATGCATTTTTATGAATTAAAAGTACTGATGGTTTGTGCATTGGGTCCTTTATTAAACAGTCTCCTCTAGAATCTTTCGGAATTTGGAAACTTTAAATTTAAAACAAAATAAAGACTTTGAATAAGTTTATATCACGAGTCAACAACAGATGGCGCCACCTAACTTAGCTATTAAAATGTATAGGAAACTACTAGATATGGACGTTAGCAACAAATCATTAGCGCCATCTGGTGTTTGAGAGGTAAAACGATCTATATTCGAACATTTTTGACCCCCAAAATATTGGTCCTTCGCGGTCGATTCCGCATCTAATATTTATTTCATTTTATAAAAACAATCTAATGATTCATTCTGCAAAGTTTCATTAAAATCTGTAATAGTAAGGTTCGAGAGGGTTCCTTGTAAGTATCAATAAACTTTGACTTTGACTTGTTCAAAAGGAACTACTCAGAATCAGAAATCATCGTTCGAAAAAGTGTTTCATTCACAATACGCTTTAAGTTTTATTGAGAACAAAATTCCAAATGCTGATTAAGAAATATAAAACAAAGGAAAATCAACCAAAATAATATTTATATCCAATAACTCTTTGTTATTAGAGATCGAAAGAGACCGTCGCAACTTTAAAACTAGGAAATCACATCCGAGTGCAACAATGGTAGATGAAAGAACATGAAGTTACAAAACAGTTTTACATCAGGAAAAAACTGCATTGATGGTATTTCTATTAGTGAAATAAGATTATGAAGTTCTTTAAGCTCACAAACAGGAAAGAATGCTAATAGAGACAAGATAATTAAATAGGCAGATTTGTAACATCCCTCCTCAAAGCAGTTCTGCACAATACATTTCCTTAGAAACTTAAAAACTCATATTGTGGTACAATCACACTTTATCGTAATTCCTTATAAGGAAATTTTGGGAGATAAGTGTGGTACTTCTCTGTGAAGTCGTAAAATCTTTCGAACCACAAAGTAGTCAATTAGATTGTAGCTCAAAAGATCTTATAACTTCACAAAGGAGTTCATACGTTTGAAGTCTGAAAATTCGCGCAAAGAGTAATTAATGGAAATAAATGTATTCTTGTGATACATGCAATAAGAACTACTAAAGTAAATAGTGTTTTATGTTAGTAATTATTATCGCATAAATCAAAAGAATAGGTTTATTTATACTTTGAACAACTTCAACTGCGTATATGAGAAATTATAATTAGCAATATCCATGGAAAGAAGAAAGGTAAAAAAAAAAATATTAAAAAAAAACAATATTAAGACATTTATAACTACTGGCTAAAAGTTATCAGTTCTTACAATATAACAATACATGGTTAGTTGATTTTTTTACATCCTGAAAATGGTTTTGGTTTTGTTTTCAGATATTTTTAGATAATATGGTATATAATTAACTGAATTATACAAGTGGTTCTGGTTCTCAAATTCTGGCAAATATTCTGAGTTCTCCATTTACCTGCATAAAATTTACCCAGTTCTAAACACTAATAGTTACAAACAGTTTCAAAACATGAAGAAAAATAAATTTTAATGTGCACAAATTTCATTAAAGACAAGGAAAACCGTTTACCAAACCTAAGATTTCGCACTGTGAGCCATCATATCGGGAATCTGGGACAGCTGTTTCAGCCTCATTAAGTTTCGTCACTCAGATTTACCATTGATGATAAACACAGTGTGCGAACCATCTCCTCTCCCGGATGTAGCCACCCCTCCCCCTCTCCCCAACAAAACAAACTACAATAATAAATAAAGAGTACAAAGTACGCCTTTAATTCTTTGTCCTGTTCATATTCCAAGGCACAAAGGGAATTACAGTAATACCTTGAGATACGAGCCTAATCCGTTCCAGGATCGAGCTCGCAACTTTTTTGTTTTGTTGTTTTTCGTTTTTTGCTTTTTTCGATTTATATTCTTTACTTTTCTTAACTTTTTTTCTACTATTATGAAGAATAATGCACAAAATAGAGAGAAAATCGCGTAGATAACGCAAACACAATATGAAAGATTCGCGGGAGATGTGTACGGAAGTCGACGAACACGTGAAGTGAACAAGTGAGGCGGCGTGGGCTGCTCCGAGTGCTCGGCCTTCTAGCGTCGACGTCTGTAAGCGTGCTCGTATCTTAAATCTTTACTCGTATCTCAAAGGAAAAATTTGCTGAAAGGCTTGCTCGTATCTCGGAATACTCGTATATCGGGATGCTCGTATCTCAAGGTATTACTGTAATACAAGGATCGAAGATCCCAAAAGAAAAATCATAAAGAAAAATAAATTTAACAGAAGTTTCTTCTTCATGAGCAGCTGTCCCAGATTCTTGTCTCAAGGTGTTCTTGAAATCTTTGGTTTGGTGCATGTTTGAGTTGTTTTCCTCTTCTGTATTTTCAAAATATATTTCATAATTGTGGTACATTTTTAAATTATCTCTTGATAATTAAAAAAAACAATTAATTACCTTCCAAAACCCACCTGACGTTTATTTTTTATGTCGATTATATATACTACAATTACTTGTCATTTGATAATATTTTATTTATCTCAGTGTTGAACAGAGACTCTTTGTTTTCTTAAATTCTTAGAAAAACTAACAGGACAGAAATTAAAATGTGAATTTCATTAACAGCTGTAGTTATAATAAAGGAAATTTTTCAACAATAATGTTTATTAAAGTAACAGAAGTAAGTTTATTTTAAAACAAAAATGTTTATCTTTCAAAAAAGAAAGATAGATTTTTTTATCCTTTTTAAAGTCCAATAATAATACTTTGCTGTTTTACTGCTAACAAATTGATGCATTAATTACCAGAGACAATGCATTTAAGGTGCTCATTATCTCTTCACTTCATTTGGCATTCGTCCATCTAATTTCCATATTTGCATTTGTTTGTTATGAGACGAGAAGCAATTGAAGATAATGGTAAGAGGCTACCTCTGCTGCTAAATCCTTCCCTTGGCTGATATAAAATACTATGAATAATAGAACCTTGTGGAATTAAACGAACAATTGCTAGATGACAAGAATGTTTTCATATTTTATTGAAAAGATTCTTCAACTTGAACAATACATCGAAAACACATTTAAGGCCAAAATGTTTTTTTCTTAGTTAGCTTCCACTAATTTAAACACATGAATCCACTGTTTTTTTTTGTTTTTTTTTGTTTACAATTATGAAAAGTTCAAAGGAAGTAAAATATTTATTCACAAAGTGCCTAATCCAACCTTGGAAAACTTTTAATCTTAATTTATGTCCATTTTAAAATATTGGAGCTTTAAGTTCAAGACATCATCGCATTATAAGTCAGTTGCATTACTTTTCACATCATCTATGTTAATTGTTTCAAAAATATTTTAAAAGTACGGTATGCAATGCTATATTTATTTTTCGTATTACTTAAGACTCTTGTATCTTTAGCCAAAAACAATATTTTTTTTCATAAACTTACAATTTGAATGTAAACATATCTTTATAAAATCTTCTAAAACATTTTTCGCCTTTTTTAATTCTCTATCATTTCGTTGTTTTTTGTTAAATCCCATTTTGAGATCTCCCTCCCTCTTTTTACCAATTACTACTTTGTCCTCCCTGTGAGGAAAGAAAGGTTTCGGTACCAATGTCTTCTACAGTTTAAAAGCCTTAGACCAATATAGCGGTCATTACCACATTCATGGAAAAAACTGCTAGTGTTTTTCTATCTCTATTTTTCTTTTCAACGAACTTCGTTTCAATTGAATTGAACAAAAAGTGTCGCTTATTTTTGCATCTCGTCCAATTATCTGCTTCTTCTTCTTTTACCCAAAATTTATGAGATTTTCAATGGTTTTCATTGAATTGGTTTAACTTCAACTGATGCAGCATTATTTGACGTTTACAAAAGGATGTTCCTTAATTTATTGTGTCAATTCCGGATGTAATGCGGAAATGAAACTAAAACAGTTAAACTGTTTTTAAAACTAAAATTGTTTAGGTTAGCTGTAACCTCTCAACTGATGTTTTATGTTTTATATATTTCTTCAATCAAAACATTTTGAGCAAATTGACAAGAAATTTGAATAATTATTTTCTCTAAATTATGATTTCATAAACAAATTGTTATTTGTTTATCTTTAAATATTTAAAAATTCATTTGAAGACTTTTAATTGTAAATATTCTCTAAGTATTTCTTTCTTTCTTCCAACGTATTGGGTTTATGTCTGATGCAATCATTATTGGCTGAAACATTTATTCATATAAAAAAAAACCACACTAAAATTTACAAAGTTGACATATTTTTATTCGAATTCTAAAAGCTGTTTTGTAATCAATTCAACACTCCTGAACTATAGCTACCAATGCGACTCTTATTTGAAAATGATGTCACTTTCTTCAAATTGAGCAACTGTAGCTAGAGATTACTTTGCGATACGAAAAAGGAAACTTTTAATACATCATGCTTCGATGTTTTTTCGTTAATAAATAAAGAAATTATTTTGGTAACAAATTATCTCCTATTAATACGATACAGAAAGATGATTAGAATCAATTCAATTAATTTTAAAAGTCAACACCATATAAATTCAATCTATTTAAACATAATAATTTTTAATTTTTATTTGAAAATTAAAATTAATAGCAAATTAGTTAGAAGTGTTTAAGAGAGATCTAAAAAAAGATAGTTCTGAAGAAACAAATATTTTAAAAAGTTGGTGTTTGTGAGAGGCTTGAATTCTTAATATAAATATCCTGAATGGATGTTCCTGTTCTGTGCCAAAGGTATTTTATTATAATTTTAGTCAACTTTTTATTAAAATTAAGAACCACTTTAATCAGGAAAAAAAAAAACCACGACAAAAACAAAAGACAATTCCGAACAACTGAAGAAGAACCTGACTGACCTGACGAGAAGAAGAGAGTGAGGGTCCAAATTGTGATGAAAGGGTTTGGTGCCATTCTCTCTCTCTCCCTCCTAAGCTATCGGCTATCCCAGAAAAATTGTCTTAATGTCGACAATTGATAACGTAGATAAATATCCACTCGAAAGCAGTTCATCCCACCCTCGAACTGCGCCGAGACGAAGCAAGGGCGATTTACAGGCCTCGCTTTGTTATTACGCCGCAGAAAAAGGAGCCATTCCGACGATCAAATATCCCTCCGCCGAGCTGAGAGAAGAAAACCATGCGGTTAAGAGAAATCCCCCATTACTTGAGAGATGGCATCGTATGATGAGACGAGGACTTGTCTTCGGATGGAGGATGAAATGCAGACGTTGCGGTAAGACTTCTATTGACATAATCCGGAATCAGCTGCTGCGACCATTATATGTGGATACCCATAGCGGAGTGCAGTGAACGGGACACCTGCACGGACAACTTCAAGAATAGTTCAAGGGTTTATTGACTTAGGAAAAAGAAAGTGAACTTCAATTTTCTTCTGTTTTCAAAGGAATTTAAAAACCTCCAGAAATTAAATGGATTTTAGAATAATTTTTCCAAGCAAATTCTGATGAAATCAAAATACGAACATTTAATAGTTTGATATACTTCGTTATTTTTTTAAAGATAATTGTATAGATGTTAACATATGTAATTTCTACGTTATAAAATTCATTTTTAGAATCAACACATTAATCTATCAAAACAATGATCTATATAAAAATAACATTTACATGAATTATTAACAAATGAGGTTGAATTTAAGCCATATCTTTTTTATTCTTTAAACACTAATGCTATCCTTGTTTTCTTATATAATAGGCTAATCTTTTAAAAAAAATATAATAGATCTGTTACTTTTATTTCTCTATGGTTTTAGAGTAATCAAAAATACAACGGAGTTAAATATTAAATATGTATATTAATTTATATACGTTTTGGATAAGGTGAATATCATTTTCTGAACCAACTTCATCATTTTAGTGTTGAAATTTCTTATTTCATTACTAAGTTTTAATTACAATAGAGCAATATCCTTTTAATCTTACTTTTAATTCATCTTTAACTTTACTGCAACGTTAACATTCAAAATCTTAAAGCTGCTGAATGGATTATGGAAATTATGTTGGTTTCAACAAAATCATTTGAAAAAAAAAGTTCATTTATTATCTAAATTATTATTCTAATACAATGGTTTATTTTATAAATCACCATTCTAAAAGCTATTTTTACATAATGATGTACGATTGCTTGAAATCTCATCCTATAAAACTGTATTCTTTTAAAATTGTATGAATATTTAAAATTAAGTGGTCCTTCTGCAGACATTCCAGTAAAACGCAGCTTGAAATGAAGGGAAACATGTTATTCTAATATGCTCCATTAAGTCAGTTCACCAGACAACGGCACGAACACAGATCTGGAATATATCCAGAGACTCTTGTCAAGCTCAGAAATTGCTCCGAACAAAGCCACAACCGAATGTGACATCCACTTCCCAAAAGGTGACAGATCCAGGCATATTTTTTTTTAAAGAAAATCAGCCAGTGAAATGCATTCGATAAAAATGACGGGAATCAACAAAGAAAATAAAAACTAATAGGTTTTAATTAAAGGTCATAGACAATGATGATTAAAGGAGAAGAGACTGTAAAACAGAAATGATTATTTTGTAAAAATCTAAAATAAAAACCGTTAATTTATAAAGGTTTTCAATATTTCACTCTTTCAAACTGAATTTTTAAACTTTAAACAAATATTATGAGAGAAAATTCTTCTTAATAATATTCATAATACTTATCTTCTGTTATTCTTCTTTTATTGACAATATTTCGTTCGTGGTGTTCCGATCTTCTTCGGGTATTACAAATCCATTATTTTGAAATTTACAATAGGTAAGTTTCACATTTAGTATATATTACATTTAACTTCTTGATAAACATTAGATTCAAATACTTTTCATTCAACAAGTTAAATGTAATAACGGAATACATTTAACTAAAATAATGGATTTGTAATACCCGAAGAAGATCTGCAACAGCACGATCGAAATATTGTAAATAAAATGAAGAATAGCAGAACATAATTACTATAAACAAATTATATAGTATCTCTACTTTAAAATTAAAGGAAGGGGTTTTAGAAGTAGAAACATTGTTTGTTAGAAAGACACTGCAATAGAGAAGATTTTATTTAATTTTAGTTTAATAATTTATATATTTAATCTTAGTCTATCTTGAGATTCTGAAAGAACAAAATTGTCATTATACTTTTGATCTTTAATCGTTAAACTAAATATCAGATCAATCGAAATTTAAATTCATCAAATTCGAATAATTGAACTATTCTATTTAGTAATAATTATTATTTACAGAAAAACATTAATTTGTTTGTAATGTTTACAATAATGATTATAGACCAAATTTCCATAATATTAAAAAAACAATTAAAATATTACAAATACAATCTTTCAAATTAATTAATTTTGGTCATTTCTGGAACAGAATCCACAAAGATGGAAATAAGACAAAGAAACCAATTAAACAAGGCAAACCACAACTGAAAAGAAAGATAAGTTTGTATCCTGATTCAATACTTACAAAGTTTCTCCTAGGAACTCTGAATTACAGATAGGATGTTTTCAGTTCGGCTTCTTTATCGATCGATTCCGCTTCTTACTTTTTTTTTTCCAAGCTAAAGCTTCTTAAGTTAAGAGACTGAACAATTTTTCGACTTCCTAAAATATTTTTATGGATATACTTTTGAAGGATATTATGCCAAGTCCATCATTTCGTTTTGTCTTTAAAAGAAAGTACACTTTAAAAGAGCTGCTTGTGCTGAAGTATGGCAGGAAATATCAATTCCTATCTAACGTTAGAAAATAGTTCATGTCTTATTTCTCAGAAATTTAATGTAAAAGACATTAGTGTTTTTATATTTTCTGAAACAAAACTTTTTGTTTCAAAAACATTCTAAAAGCTTTTACTAAAAAATGAATATTGTATGAAGTGAAATGTTATAACAGCCAGGAAAGGTCAAGTTCCTTTTCTTTAGTTAACTTACGTCCCTAAGCTAAAGCTTCATTTTTGTTTGATGTGATTATGTTAGAAATTGATTGTATTAAGTAAAAAGTTGTTTTAAGCTTTGATATTTAAATAGTAAGCATTTACGTAAAATAAATAGCAATAAAAATCTTTAAAAAAATTAATTAACTTTTAGCATTAAATCAAATAAAATTTGAAAAAGAAAATAATTACAAGAAATAACTTATAATTAATTGAAAATAATTAAACAATTTGTTTACAAATATATTAGTTGTATTAACATATTAATGATAATATTTATCCAAATACTGTATTACGTAGTGAAAGTTCAAAGTGTCCCACTACAGGCCTATGTGCCCTTGGGATCGCGGGAGGTAAGGCTCCCAGACAAAGTTGAGAGTCGGGTGGTCAGTCCAACGCCCGCTCTCCTTTAACCTCCGGGAAAGAAAACCAGTACCCACTCTACAGAGAGCTGGGTTGACCCTAAGACCCGTTTGAAGTAAAATGAAGCGTGAAAAACCGATACCGAGGATCGAACCCGCCATTTGCTACCCGCCGCCAAGCGTCCTTACCACTCGCCCATGTTATGAAATACCGGTAAGTATTTTCTAAATGATAGCGATAATTTAATCGAAATTGAACTGAGAGAAAATAACTAATTTTCTGAAAACTCTTTAATTATTAATAACAGCTTATGTCATTGAGACCATTTTTCGTTGATAAATCTTGAAAAGCACGTTCCTTTTCAGAAAGTTTTTGTGAATGGTGTGTGTGTGTGTGTGTGTGTGTGTGTGTGTGTCTGTGTGTGTGTGTGTGTGTGTTTGGTGGCAGGGAAACCTAGCACTGCGTCCCTTGGTCTATTCTACTAGACCATGGAAATAATGACAGATTAAGAGAAAGTCTGAGAAAGAATGGTGAGAGAGAGAAGTGTTGGGGAGGCACCACGAAACCCATGAGAACACAACCCCGGTACTCAGAGGTGAGAGGCCAATATCTTAACAACGACGCCAAGCACGCGGCCTTTCAGAAAGTTAATCAATGTTCAATGTCTCATCATCTTGAAGGTGATTTTTTTTCATTCATCCAATATACAAACAGAAGAAATTCACACTTTCCCAAATTATCTTCTGAGAGCAAAATAAGTTAAGTTTAATATTGTTTTGTTTTTTTCTTCCGTGATGTGCCATTTAAATGATATTGATTAAAAGAAAAACGTTCTGAGATGGAGGTAAAGTATTAAAATAATAAAAATTGTTTTCTAACTAAAATTGTAATCGTAATTATAACCATCAACCTCCACAAACAGGAGAGATGTTTTGATATCAGATCGATGTTTCTCCAAATCAATTATATTTACGATATATTTCATAACCTAAGACATCGTATTCAAACTTTAGCACACAATAAAATTCGTAAATATTATTATTTCATTCTTAAAAAAAGAAAAAGGTTAAAAACATTAGATATTTTAATAATACCTACGGACAACAGCTAAATATACCTTCCTATTATAGAAAACCAACGTCTTTCACAAGAACTATATATTTTTAAATGTATTAACAATATATTTCCACAAAAACTATATGTTATGGGTGTAAAACATCAGAAACAAAATTTAATCATCATCAAAGTTAAAAATGCTTTCTCAATATTATCCTCCAAGATTCAATTTAAAGAGGAAATACAAAAGATAAAACATACAAATAACTATCCTTCACTTTTCATCACCCAGAATATAAAAAAAGAGTTACCCGTACGTAGAATATACAATAGTTTCAGGAGAGTAAACAATATAATACAGTGAAACCTCCGTTAACGGACACTCCGAATAGCGGACACCTCTAATTAGCGCACATTATTGCGGGTCCCAGTCCCTTAAAATAGGACATTCCATGTTATCCACTCCGAATAGCGGACACTCTGAATAGCGGACAGTTATTTTAACTGTAAATTTTTTTTTTCTTTTTTCGATTAACATTTCGACAACTGCATCATGGTTGTATTTACGTCGGTGTCCCATACATTGATACATTGTATCGGTGTCCTATGATTCAAAGCACGAATCTGAGGCCCTTTTTTTTCACTGCAGTTGCTTTGTAAATATCAATCCCTCGTAAAGCTAGCCTACAAACGTGTTGATTAAATTTAGTCCGAATTAAAATCGCGTCAAAAAGGAAGAGATTGGCACTGAAAGAAAAAATTGATGTTCTTGAAGTTGCTGAAAAAGAAAAGCTGAGTGTGCGTTGTCTTGCTGAACGTTTTAAAGTTGAAAAAACTCAGATAAGTGAACTTTTGAAGGACAAAGATGAGATTAGAAAAATGTGGATGGTGAATTCAAACAAAAATTCGAAAAATTTGAAGTTTCGTTAAACTGAAACAAGCAAAATCGACGAAATGGTGAAAAAATGGATCCGCTTTGCTCATGCAAAGAACATTCCTATAAGCGGTGTTTTCCTTCAAGAAAAAGCCAGAGAAGTCGGTCAAACTTTAGGATTTGACACGTTTAAGGCATCAAATGGATGGCTAGAAATTAATTTTCTATATACTGTAATTAATTTTATCATTATTTAAGTAAGACAAACAGATTAGTACTCATTTAAAAAGAAATATAGTAAATAATTTGCAATTGTTCATATTCTCTCATACCGCAATGATAATTTTAGAAATTTAATTAAGATTGTACGTAATTTTTCATTAAATGACATGCTATAAGCTAAAAAAAAAAAAAGACAGTCCTCCCCAATAGCGGACACCTCCCAATAACGGACAAAACTTCCGGTCCCGTGACTGTCCGTTATTCGGAGGTAACACTGTAGTTAAATCACTATCCCGTACAATCTTAATCTTAAGAGGAAGTTAAAGCAAATTTTTAATAATACTGACATTTCTATAACATACTACAAGATATGTTTTGTTATTGAAACTAGATATGTTTCAATAGTCCAAGTTATATTTCTCTATCTAATGTTGTGGATAAAAAGATATCATTTATGTGATAAAGTGCAAAAATCAAGATTGCTACTATATAGGCGAGAGCAAATAAAAATTTATAAACTCGAATATACCATTATAATTATGTCTGTCGCAATTTTAATATTATTACTTCTTTCGTTTCACCACATGCAATACAGAAAGAAATCATTACCCCTTCTTCATTTTTTTTTTTTACAATTAAGTCGTATATAATTCTTAATTGAATCTGTATGCAGGTTCTGAGGGTATCTTTTCATAACAATTATTACAGAAAACAGACGTAAATGATTATTTTACAATATATTTCTATGATAAAATGATAGTATAATATAATAATTACTTGAGGAGTTATCATGACTAGTGATAAGATTATTAAATTAAATGTAAAACAATTATAAAATCAAATATACCAAGTTGTTCAATATATGTTATTATTATAATTACGTATTAAAATTCTATATATTCAAATAGTATTATGCAAAATTATTATATTAAAAAGCTTTGGCTAATTTTGAGGAGCAATGATATTTACATAAAAATCAAAAGGAAAATAATAAAGTTAAGAAGATTTTTTTTTCTAATAATTAGGAATAACAGGATTTATATTATGAAGGTTTTTACTAAATTTCAGTAATAATAATATTTCTGTAAGATTGTTTTACTTTTATACCAGTGTTTTAAGTTTTAATGTAAATTTATAATATGGGAATGATCCAGATTATATGTATTAATCTTTAAATGTTCAATCATGTTTGTCACTAATTTTTTGAACAATTATATTTTTAATAACATAAATTAACAAAATTAGTGTATTTCTTCTCAACAACTTTCTTCATTTATTTGACTGGCAATATTTCGAAGAAATATGTAGTATTTAGAAGAGCATTGTTTTGAAAAATTAGTGTTTGTTTTAAGTTGTCTTCTATTTGCATAAATACTTTTAGTAGTATTCTATTTGGGTTTCTGTGGATAAAATTATTTTTCTGGTTTTCATAGTACAAAATACGCATCAGTCTTTTTGTTTAATTGTTATATATATGTTTATTAATAGATAGTCTTCTTATTTCGTAAAAAGTTTTAGTTATAAGGAGATACATTAATCATTCTCTAGGCATTGATACTTTATATTTTATTCTTAGATCTATTTTTTTTTCCTTTTTTAGTTAATGTATTATAGTCTGTTATTATATAGTTAATTATTCTCTTTAGTATTCTATTAATGTTATTTAAATCTGTATTATTTAAATGTGCCCTAAAATATAGACCATGATTTATTAATGAATCAATAAATGATTTGAATATTAATAACTTAATTGGAAAAATATTTGATATATGCTTGAACATATATATGAAAGTGTTGAGTTTGTTTAGTATGTATAAATAATGAGTTGTCCAAATAAAATTTTCATTGATATAAAAATCTAGATATTTATATACACTTATTTCAATATTTGGGAAATTCCACGATAATTCACGTTACATTTTAATGTTAAGTTCAAAGAGATTTTTTTAAATATCTTCTTTATTCATCACATAGTAATTTCCAAATACAGAAAAAGTTTTTGAGACAATTTTAAAGCTAAACTGAACATTTTTTTCTACTTGGGTTTGTCTGTATGAAACGTCTTTTGCGAAACTTTGTTCTGTTTCAAAAAGATTATGGTTTATAAAATAAAGTTTGTGTGCATTGAAATCATGGCTATTTATTTATCAGATTTAAATAGTATTATGATAATAAAAGAATTTTCAATAAAATTAAAATCCATGGTCATTCACGTTATATTGAAATGTTAAGTCGTCAGTATGACAATAAAACATAGTTTTTATAATTTTTGTAGTTATTATACGCCGAGATTCCTTAGTTATAGAAGGAATCTCGACTTTTGCCTGTCTTGATATTTGCTGATAGACCGAAAGTACATATTTTATCTGGTCATCCTTGTAAAATGCTAGATGGGTTTTGTGATTTCTTCAATTGCAATTGCATAAGAAAAATATCATCTTATTTTATATCTGATGCTCATTTGTGAATTTCTTGATTTGTCATTTCCAAGACTTTTGTAGCATAAAACTTGTTTGTCACTACTGCAAACTGATGGGCATTCAATACGGTGTCTTGCCGACACAGTAGTTATGCACCGTCCTTTTACAGCATCACCAATCCCATCAACTGACCCTTTCCCATGTGATGTTGCAATGTAATTCCGGATTATATTCTTGTTAGACCTTTGTTTTAGCAGAGGCAAGCATGATAGGATTGTTTTTAAATTGCTGGTGCATCACATTAAATAGGTACTTTGCTGACACTTTCCGTTAATCGCTGTAAGATAAGGTCAACATATGGAATGACCATGTCCTTGTTGTGACATCCATTATCTGAAACAATAACCATTGGAAGATGTGTATCAGAGTGCCACATGGAAATTAAATAATGTTATCTAAGGTTCCATCTAAAGAAAACTCAGTACTTTATCCTGTGCATGACAAGTATAGTTTTCTGAATCTATTTGTTTTTGGAGATGCAGCTGGATTGACGTTGGAAATGAAAGCCGTTTATCCACTTCATAGGATCGTGCCTGATTTCTTTTGACAAATGGATGCAGTATGAAGTTGGGTGTCAATTTCAGAATGTGTTCTTGTAACTCATAGACCTTTGAATATTTTTACTCACCTTTCCTTTATCCTCCTTCCACATATTCCATGTGACCTCTGGTAGTTCGATCTCAGTATTTTGTGTGAATATGTTCGATTTATTTAATTTTTTGCAATTTGTTCTTGCATTTGTCACACGGTCTGTGCCAACAATCTTTAGTTGCTGTACGACGTATAATTGAATATAGGAACATATTGTCGTAAGCAGGAACTTCTTTCAAGACACTATAGTGCAGTGACAGCAAGAATGTAATTGTCATGATTGTCATGATAGCAGCCTAAACAGACATTGCTAGGCACTTTTGAACTTGGCAAGACTTTCGTGATCGAAATTCTGCGAACTTAGTTTTGTCTAGTAATTTTCCATGTTCCTCCATAAATAGAGCGTAGGTTTCCTGAATAGGGTTCAACAGATGCCTCACTTGAATTTTATGCTTTTTTTCCATCTTCACGTCCTTTACTACTGGCGCCTGTGTGCTGTCGTCTCTCTCACATAGAACTCTTTTACCTTTCTCTCCATGTCTTAATCCAAACTATTTCTATATAGAAAGCTAGTCGCAGGTGTTTCCCCTTCGCATTCTTCTAGAAGCTTCTGCAGTACTATTCTTTTTCGAGTAGGACAAGATGAATTACACTTCGCTTTACCAAAAGTTTGTGATGAAGTGTAGGACGTATTGCATTCACCTTCATTCTTCTTTTTATCACAGTGTTTTTTGGACTGTCTCGCGAGTTTTTCATTTTATTTCTTAAAATGTTTTTAACTGAAATGTTTTTTACTGAAGGAGGCAAAAAATTTTCAAGATAATTTTTCGATTTTTGGCGACTTTTTTTTTAGCTTTTAGCCGACGTTTGGCTTTAAACTCTTCATATTTACCCAACCTTTTCAATTTTTTTTTGCGGAGTCTCATTTTCTCAGCTGCAGTGAGTGGCATCAAGACGAAACGACAGAAAATATTTACTTGTACTACTCAACACATGTAAAACACAAAAGGTATCATAAGATCTGAAATGACAAAACTACCTCATTGCATTTATAATGTTACAAAATGTTTTAACACTTCTTACATCAGCTATTTTGTATATAATATTCTAAATGTTGTACTAATGGACTTTGTAAGGCATTAATAAAGACGATTTGTGGTCAGAAGATTATAGGTTAAGAAACATGTGCATAAACTAAACAAATCGATTTTTTGGTAACTAACGGTATTTAGATGAGCATAAGAAATTCGTTGAGGCTGGCAGAGCCCATTTCTTTTCCCATTCAACCTAAATATATCCCCGTTATGAGACCTGCTTTGTTCATTCTGACTACTCTCAACTGTTGATCACCTAATAAGCGTGAAACAGGGTTGTCTTGAGATGTCAGTTTGAACATTGGTCTCAAATTTTAATGTGTTAAAAGATGTGTGTTTATTAATTTTTTTTTCAAATGGAATTTTAATAACTATTATTGACACACGTAAAATCCATATCTTATTACATTTCTGTAACTTGCTCTGATAAAACTTTTATTTGTTTTTGTTGCTAAATTTTTTAACCAATTACTTTTTTTTTCTGGAGAGTTTCTTATGTTTTTTGTTTTATTGTTTTTGTGTTTTTTTATAGCTTATCTTTTTCTTTAATATGATAATAAATTTCGTCTGCTATCCATTCGTGTCTACAAATACTTTTTTTTTTGTTATTCATAGTATTATTATTTCGTTCGTGATTATTTTCATTATTTTTTTCACTGTTAATTGTAGTCTCTTTTTTCAGATATTAAGATATCGTTATGAACTTATTATTTTATTTGGATCTGTAATTTTTTTATTTCTTATATTATTAAGTAGATTTTGCTGTTTAATAAAGGATTATGTTGTATGGATTTCTCTTGTTTCATTACAAGACTACACGTGTCTTTTTAGACTACAAGTGTCTAAGTATTTTAAAATAATGAGGTATTTTTATTTTCTAAAATATTAATATTCATATCATCTATAATTATGAAGTTTTTTTTTTTCTAAATTGTTTTAGCTGTAATTTCCATAATTTTCTTTAACTTGAAAAGAAATTTGATGTTTGTTGGTAAGTGGAGATTTTGTAAAATGAGAAACTTTTATGAGCCTTTACTAATTTTGATTTTATTTCCCTTTTTATCTGTTTGTTTTAAAATACAAGTAATGTTTTCAAAAGTTAATGTGTCAATTTGGAAATATAGTTACTACATTATCATTTTTATAACACAGAATAATCCCACCCATTTCTTCTGTTTTTCCTAATATTCAAAATTATATTATAACAGCTTAAAGTAAAACAGTGGATTTCATTTTCCTTTATATTTACTTCTACTAAAATTATAATATTTATTTTGGTTGGAAGTTTTGTATATGACACAGAAGATAGTCAAAGTTTTGATTTTCGTACTTCAAATGTTTCAATACAGAATTTTTTCAGAACAACTATTTTTTTTTTATACTGTTCAAACTCCAATCTTCAAAATCATTGTACGTGTTTTTCTTTTTCTTTGGTTTATATCCTCATCCATCATAATTGAAAAGTAGTTCATCTCAAAAGATATTATCTTTTATTCATTTCATCTTCATTCATTTTTTGTTGTTGTTGTATTTGTATTCGCATATTTTCTAACCAATATATTAAGGAACCTTGTCCAAATGAATTTGTAATTCTTTTCTCTTGCCAATGTTGTTGCTTTCCAGAATAAAGTTCTTTTTTTTTCTTTTAGTTACGTTTCCATTAATACAAATTTTGTTTGTCTCCATTATTTAGATTTCATGATTTCTTAAGATTTTTTTCTTTCCTTTTTTTTGTAGCCAGATTACTTTTTAAGAGATGAGAATTTAATTATTATAGGTTTTATTTTATTTTTGTTGAAGGTCTGAACCCTGTGCAGGACGTAAGTTGTTCTTTTATACCTATTTTGTCTGCAATTCTTTTTACAATGTCTTCAAATTTATCATTCGGTTTTTGGGCTACTCTATTCAATTCAAGGTTGTTCTATCGTAATTTTTCTTCACAATTATCCAGTTCCAATTCTAATTGGTTCATTTTCTCCTGTGTATCGTTCTCTTTTTCCGATATTCTCTTTTCCGATATTATTTTCTCAATTTTAATTTGTTTTTTATTATTATTTTTAATTTTTCAATTATATCATAGCGTTCGTTGATATAATTTAAGCTTTTCGTTTTTTAATGTCTTGAATTTCTGATTTAATTTCTCCTACCTCTTTAAGTAAATAGTCTCTTCCTGAAGTTGAGTCTATTCTGTTTTGCTGGGGTTGAGCTGCTTGTTTTTCCAAATTCTTTTCACATTTCTTATCTGCTTCTCTAGTTATAATAATATAACAACTACAACAAAGAATACATCTATCACATCTCCAATTTCCTTTTTTTTGTCGACATTGAAACACCAGCTTCTGCTTGAATATTTTAGATATTTTTTGAACATTTTAAATCTTCGCCACATTCTAGACAACGGCCTTCTTCTCCCTTGTTTTCTTTTTACATTTTCCACAATATATGTTTGTTTCACTTGTAAGACATGTTTAGTTATGTTTCTCATCTGCTTCGTTAAAGGCCACCACCTTGACCACAAGACTACGCCGGAACGAGTCTAAGATTAGAGTAGATTTTAGCAAGTAATTTGTAGAACGCATTTTTACAATGAAGATCTTTGTTGAAAGTTAATTAGTCCTTCAAATTATCCTCTATAAAAGTGTTTACAGCTTGGATCGAAATCGGTTCACACTTTCTTTCTATTTCGATTTCCCTTCAAAGTTGTGTGACAAGAAATCAAGGTTATCAACTTCCCGCTCCCTCCTCCACTTCAGTAAGTTAGATTCAATGAAGGATAGTCCAATGTAATCTCTGCATAATTTTGAATGGCTTCATGATAGAGAAAGATTTCAAATGGCTTCAAAAGGACTATTTGTTTCCTTATGTATTTATACAAGAAGCTTGATATGAAATGATTATCAGTTATACCGGTATTGTTAAAGAATTTTAGCTTGGAATTATCTCTTCAATGCTGCTTGAAGAGATTACGTATCGCTCCGAATCGTTGTAGATAAGATTTGGGAATATGCTTGTAGATAACTCAACTTAGTGGAAGCAAGAGAAGTAATTGTATTTAAAAGCAAGAATAAAATCCAAAATATTAGTGAGATTCAATTTAGTTACTGTAACAGGTAGAATGCTATAATGACATCAAAGCCAAAAAGGAGTATTTAGAGAAGTTCAGTAGTTCGATTAAACTTAATAGGGATGACAAACGGTTTCAAACAATAATTAACCCCTTCGAATCTGAAACAATTATTACAAATTGTTAAAATGAATTTGTAAATGGAAGTCCGTTCAAATTTATTTTAACAATTAGTATTACATTAAGATTAGCTTCATTAAAGATTAACATGAAAGAAAGAGATAAGATTAGCAGTTCTCTTCTTTAATCCTGTTATTCTTTGGGTCTCTTGTGATTTTCATTCTCTTGCTGCTTACATGTTTAATTAAATTCTAGAGTGAATTATTCACCAATTCATTTCAACACCGTTTCTCATCAACGATGTAAATTTCCATTCGTTCCTGATTCACTGAGTGATTGGATCCATAGCAATTCTTTCCAAGAAGAAAAGCTATTTTCGATATTCATATTTTCATCAATTTTTTTACCCAGATAAGAATGTCGTGAATTTTCAGTGTAAAGTAGTTTTCCATTTTTTAATAGATTGGATATATTTTATACGTATTCATGATTTGTGGCGGTTTTGTACTATATTCATTCATTCATATCTTCCATTTGAAGAATTCATCCAATTCAGCGCTATTTTTAATAAGGAATCGCGGCACAAGTGTTTGGAGAATAAGATGAATACGGAAGACACAACCCAGATCCAATTGTCAAAATTAAATTCGAAATTTCTGAAGAAAAGGATCGAATCATGTTTCATCAATAGCAAAAATTATTTTAATAAGGATAAGTTTCTTAAAAGGAGTAGTGCCTCATTTGGGTAGAATTAATGAAAATATAAGTTTCAGATGTTAATGATGCAATGCGAGTAACGTTAGTATTACAATTATTGTAATTTATGAAGCATCGTTATTATTAATGTGTTGTTATCATTATTAATAACTATGAATACGATAAATTTCATTTGTTAACTTGTATGCGAAAATGTTTTATTTTTAGTTCTTATTTGACATCCTAAAGAAATGTACAGGAAGGAGAATAGTTTCTTGTCCACCTGAAGAAGTTCTTCGCTAAGAAGAACGAAATATTTTGGGAATTAAAGGAGTTTTATTATATTAATAGGATTTCTAGGAGTAAATATCTAGAATTTGTTAATAGATGAGGATTTCCTTTTGTGACATTGTAAAGTGTCCTCATCTGTATTATAAAAATTCTAAATAGGAGCTAATACGTCAACTTCTTAAGTCAAAATATTAGAAATTTAAAGTGAACCAGAAATATGAACAATTTTATGAATTGTATATTAAAAACTAATTGTAAAACATACTTAAACTATCTTTTTCAACGAAGGAAAAAAAGTGAGATTAAGGTTCTCAAGAAGATAAACAAGACCGACAAGTTAATCGATTCTGCAGAATAAGCAATTCGAAATGAAGGTAATAAAACATCATATTTCAAGAAAAATTTAGAAAATAGCAAAAAAAAAAAAAGAATATTCATTTAACCAGAAAAGAAACGATTTAAAATTCAATTTTAGAGAAGGAGAGAATCAAACCGGCACAGGTGCAATTACACTAATTTGTTTTATTTCTGAATCAAACCGTTAAGCAAAAATATTTCTCCGGATACTGAAAAAAAAATGATTAGTTATCAATGAATCGTTGATGCTACAAATCCTTCACATTATATTAACATTCTCTTATCCTTTAATAACCATTTTAAGAAAGATTGTAAGATTTATAATGTGTAGGACGTTATCTTTAATCATTATAAAAAATTTCTAAGTAATAATTTAATAGAGAAGCACTGAAAAATTAAATAAATGGTAAGAATGAATGAACAAGAATGGACTGACTTCCTAATAATCACGGGAATAAGCATTAGTTTAAATGAAATCAAACGTAAAAGTAAAATTAAATCAAAATTTAACATCAGTGATAAAAATAACATTAATATTAAAATAAGAGTCAAGAAGGAATCTAACAATTGCAGAACAAACATTCTACTTTTTTAATTTCTGTATTTCGTTTATTTAACTACTTTTCAGATAAGTATTTACAGTTTAGTTTATGAGACATCTTAGTCCACAAGGATTAATTTTACTTAGTACACTAAGTTATTCGAGCTTCTCATGAAAATAGTGTTTCATCTCCAAATAAAGATTTTTTGTTTTTTATAGGTCCCAGATCTCATCATTGGGAATATTGTTTAAAATTCTTAAATGTCTTAGTCAGAAAAGTTGTTATTTTAGTACTTTAATAGAAATTATATTAAAATTATTATTTTAATTTTTTTTCTTATTATGTTTTTTTATTTAAGAAGCTACTTGACATATTTTTTAAAGGTATCGTGGGAAGACTTCTCTTTAGAAATAAAGGATATCATTTCCGTGAAAAAAATAATAAAATAACAAGAGCAGTGGAAATGGAACTACCTCTTTACTAAAAGCCATTTACTGGTGTTGACGCATCCCCGCGCTGTTTATGTAAATTGTTTTTCGGTAGAGAGGCCTCTATAATTTTCATAAATGCACCCCTGGGGAATGGAAATTCCTTTCCATCCGCCATAAAAGCTTTGCTAAACACCCTAAAACTAAGCAATTTGTCGTACTCTTTGTCCTTTCTGTACTCAAATTTTGCCTCTGCAATATAATGATCAGCCTTTAGCTTTGGTCAATTTTAAGTAGTGTTTTGGGTTATATTTTAAGCGGGAAAACATAAAAAGATCAAATGAAACTTTAAAAAGAGTAGATTTGAAAAAATAAATCCCTAACGCTTTCAACAATAATATCTGATTGTCTCTAAACAATCAATTATTCATATGTAAGTGGTATTTATTCAAACCATTCAACTGGTACAAATCATTTACAGTTATTTTGTAGTAAATCACTCGAGGTATTTGTATTTACTGGATTTTGATTAAAATTGAAATTTAAGAATTATTAAATATGAAGCGACCGTTTGGACAAAACATTATAAGAAGATTAAAGAGAAAATAAAAATAAAACAAGTTATAAGTTTCGAAAACCCGTATCGGTTTCCATCTTCAGACCACCCGAAATTTAAGAAGTTTCTCAGAAATTCTTCAATGAATTGTAAATTGGGGTATTTCTGGATTCGTCTCAAAGAAATGCTAATCTTTAACTAATTCAGCTCTGATGAACACAAAATTAATATCCTACTGACTATTTCCTTATTTAACCTTTGTAATATACTTTACTCAAACTTGACAGCAAGAAAAATTCAGTAAAAAAAAGAAAAAGTGCTTCTTCGTCGCTTGTGGTATTCAAAGTTGTTTCATAGTTTTTATCTCCTAAATTTCCACTATCTAGTTTCTCGTGCTCTTCGCTCAAATCAAGATTTCTTGTGATTTATGAAGTGAGAACAGGTGATTGCTGTAGGGTTAAATGTCCTTATCTGTCTTTTTTATCAGACAACTTGTCTCCAGTGGTTGTCTCCTCTTCTAAATTCAGAAATGTTGAAGTTACAGATAAAAACAACCAACAAGCACAAAAAAAAGTTACTAAACTCCAAATGCTTAACAGTTACTCTGAAAAATTACTGTTGAAAGGCAAATAGAAGACATAAGGTGAAAAATGTTAATATTCTTTCTTATCTTATTTTGTGATTTTTCGTTCCATTAATAGTTAAGCAGCTTTGCTTCACATCGGTAGCAATTATGCCATTTTCTATGTTATAATTTCATCGTCATCTTATTTTAACAGCTTTTTTTCTTGTTATATGTTATAACTTCACGCTGTATGATATTGATTGTGTTCTCAAAGTACTATTTTCATTTCATTAACTTGTTTCCTCAACTAAATTCAAAATATAATGATAATAAAAGGCGGCGCACATAAAATCGGCCCCAAAATAATACTATATAAAAATAAATGTC
>JAFIDM010005346.1:17899006-17918778 GCA_023159025.1 Thereuonema tuberculata
CTTAACACAAAGATTTTGCTGAAAAGCATTTAAGAGGTATAAAATAATTTCGAATTTCCAATATTAAAGAGGATATTTTTCTAGTAAATTCCATCCTGAAATGCATTTGTGTTTCATCATCCATTCATTTTCTTAGCTTATGTATTGACATCACTGTTTATTTCTTGTTAGGAAACAACGTTCATTACAATGAAATTATACAAATTGCTGTGATGTTTAAATTAGATAGCTTTCTTGGAAAATCTTTGCGACAAACACTACATAACTAAATGTATGTTTAAAATCAGAGAAAAACAGTGATTCAATAATCTGAACCACTGATTTCGAATCAGGCTTATTTTTGTTTCAATAATTTCCAGAAAACTAACATAATAAGCAAAATTGTTATGAATTTTCAGATCTAAATGTCAAGGTAGCTTTTTATTGAACGTAGGATTCCAACAATAACAAATTTCGAAGAAAACAAATAAAATCGATTCAGTTCTCAACCGACTCCTCAGAGGATTCAATTTCTTTTCACCGCATATTTTACTTCTTTTTTTTTTTGCTACTGAGACAGAAAACGAATTAGACGACAGAAAGAACAAAAAAAGAAAGAAAGAAACCGAAAAAGCCTATCAGCATGAGCACTTTGGATTTCTCGGGGGAAAACAAGAGTGGTGTAATTTCTTGTCACCTGTCACTGTCAAGTTCAGCCAGCCATCAACTCCCTCTGATTACAAGTAACAGGCTACATGTGGACTTATCGTTACCTGTATCCGCGCAGGTCAATTCGAAACAACTGACTGAAGTTCCTGTTGTAGACGTCATTTCGAGTCTTTCTATTAGATCGCGGATGTCCTTCCAATCAGCTAACTGAAAGTTTTTGTTTGTTCTTACTTTCTTTCATATTTTATCCGCACTGGCTTTGAGTCAAATCAATAGAACAACTTTGTTTTGAGGAGTAAAAGCATTCGGCTCTTTCCTTAAGAGTGTACTCACTTATCATTTGCTTTCTTGTATCAAAATAAAAAAAAGAAAAATAGAAAGGAAAAAAAAATGAAACATTCAGGTAAGTTTTGTTTGAAAAATGAATGAAAACCTTGTTAAGTTTAAATGCAAACCTACAAACATTATTTAAAATAATTCTTTTAATAAATGTGGTATCAACGTAGTATTGCCTACGTTACTAAAATTCATGTAAAATTCACACATAAAATTATAATAGAAATAACCTAATGAAAGCAACAGAAAACAAAACATTACAAAACCATATAAAAAGAAAAAAAAACACTTCTCGAGAATAAACGGTTATAAAAGCTTCCACCTTATTGCTTTCTCCAGCTGCAGAATCACGAAAGAGATTATTAAAGTTTTCTCTTTAATTTTCTATTTTTTATCTTCTCAAATTTATTATCGAAATGACAAAGTTATTATATTATTCAAAGTTGTTCCTATTTCGGTTCGTATTGGTGATTAATGATCACTTGTGATACTTTAATCATTCCATAATTTTTTTACGGAATGAAATATATGAGAATTTGAATGAACTTAATTATCTTGTTAAAGTCTTACACTACTTGAAATACAGTACTTTAATGTTTCAAATGCTAGTAAAATAGAATGCTTGCTGATTTTATTTGGAAATTTATTACTTCAAAAAGGCACAGGATTTTACTCTCAACAGATCGTTCCTTACGAAGAACTCAATGGAAAATTATAATGAATTTCAAAAGTCTGCAGTGTAATACATATTTGTCGCTGTATCAAGGAAACCTAGGGCGACGTGAATTACAGTAACATTAATCCACTCATTTAAAGTAGAAGAAATGATTTCTTTTTTTCGGAATGTCGTCTTTTTCCTCTTAGGCATTTCAGATCATCGGGACAACAACAAGAAATGAAGTAAGACTATATATTTATATAAAAGTCTAATGTAAGAATTCAAATCATCCAACATTAAAATGAAAGATTCTACTAAATAATGTTTGGTAATAGAGTGAGTATCTCATCCCCCTCCCTCCCTTTCTGTATAATTGGATTGCCAATTTCAATAAATGCGATGTTCCAGTCATGCAGAACAGCTGCTCATTGGAGTTTGGGAGATCTCCGATTAATTGTTATTACACAGAATATTATTATAGTCTGTATAATAGACACTATAATTGCAGATAGACGATCACCATCCACATTCCGGTAAATACGTAGAAATATTTTTTCGAGCTCCATGCAAGATCTTGACTGAATTTCCAGGTTCCTCTCTTTGATGGATGTAAAAGATTAAAATGTTATTATGGAAATTATTCGTCGATTTTAGAGCCAGTGCAGTAAAATATTTACTACTGAAAAATAGATGTTCAAAAAGTAAAAGTATTTAATCATTGAGTACGAAAGTACATACTTGAAAGCAAAAAGATTTAGAAACTGCCAAAAAAAAAAGAAAAACAGAAAATAAGAAAGACATAATATATTTATATATTATGAAGATTCATGTCTACATAAAGAAAAATAAATAACAGAAAAAGGAATAACTCTACAAAAAAAGTACGAACCATGCAGACAATCAGAGATTTTAAAATTAATTCTAAGAGTAACTAAAAGGCCGAAAATTTGTTATCACGATAAGAAAACGTCGTTAGATAGATGAAAATCGAATGCTTAGACTAGGAAATGGAAGGAAAGAGGGCCTGAAAAACCGTCTGTTTTAAGTGATAAAGGGCCTTCGCATTATTCAAAATAATGTATATTAAGACTCGTTTCACTCCACGTGAAAATAATAAAGCAGTTGCTATCCTTATAAGCACTGAAAAACTTTGCTACACTCTTAATAGCCCAAGAATATCTTGGTTCCAAAGCAAATATAAAAGTTATTTTAATTCAAATCTTGCAAAAGATCTTCAAAAGCTAATTCAAGTTTAAAGAAACTACAACACATGCTTTTTTGTGCTACTTATTTTTCAGAGAACCGGTTTGAAACGAGGAACTTTGTGACCTTCATTAACCCTACATTTAGCGTTATTTCATTAAATGGAACTGAACATTTTGAAGTGTTATCATAATCAACAGACTCAATCAGCAATACTCTACTATAATGAGCAAAGGCTATCAAAACATTCGCTTATTTAATAAATTCCAGAATAACAATTTCAAAACAATATCCCAAAGTTGAAGGGCTGAGGGCAGAGCAAACTTCACTTGAAAAAACAGCTCTTTTCGGGAGTCCGGAGCATAAAAATCGATCAATATGAAGTCAGAAGTCAGTAGAAAGATAATCACTTTTCCAAATTACATTGAAGAGATGTGCAAGTCAAAGTCTTCAATAATAACCAAAGAATTTGACTCGCGCTTTGTAATTTGGAAAACTTATTTTTTTGTTTCTCGAGAAGATTTTTGTTGCAAATTATTAAATTTCTATTAACTAAAAAAAGTAAATGGTGAAAATGTAGTACATGTAAAGACATTTCAAAAACAGATTTCTTTTATTTAAAATCATTGCTAACGTTACAAATAATTTTAGATACAGAAAATTACAGAGAACTAAATGAAACTGAGTATAATTTAAGTGTTATCAATAATAGGGATTTAGATTCTAATTCATGATTTTTTTGGAAATTAATAGATTTTTGAGATTCTGTTAATTCACTACAACCGACATCTCTATAATTCTTCTTCTTGTTTTTTTTTGCTTGGAGAGAAATAAAGAGTTGTAGTGAATTCATTAGCAGTGAGTCTCCATATTGAATGACGCAGTCAGATTGATTGTTATTTCGCTACAGTTTAAGGTGAAAGGTGTATATTTTAAAATAATGGCTTTTTTTAATTTTTAGTTCCGAATGTCGCCACCAGGGGGGAAACTGGCGCTGTACACTGACAACCGCTCAGTGACAGACAACAGACATCATCAGGTACGCGGATATAAGCCTCAACATTAGTGGCATCGGTCAGTTCGACGTACTTGACAATGCTGTGAACTTTATTATACGCAATGCTGTGTTTATTTGATCGTGCGTTGCTCGTAAAATTTTATTACCAGAATAACAGTAATGCGTCCATTGCACTACGGTTATTCCTAATAAGGGCCTACGGAAACGTAACATGACTAATACCCTTCTGTGGAACATGATCTCACGTTTTGAAAGTACCGGATGTTTACAAGTGCAGCCAGGACGCGGATGAAAATCTGTATCAAATGACGAAGTTGAATTAGTTGCAATGTCCGCGGTGGATGCGAATGCTGCACACGGATCTAGCAGTGCTTGGGAAGTATACAGACAACTGGATATGCCGCATTCACTGTATGGAAATGCATGCGCAATGTGCTGAAGTTTTACCCTTACAGGATTAGCCAAGTCGAACAATTGGTTCAGGGGGATGAGGCAATGCGCCTGCATTTCTCTCACTGATCCTAGTTCGAATGGAAGTGGACTATTCATGGCTTTGGAACATTCTAGGGAGTGATGGGGCGCATTTTTATACTGTCAGTACATACAACTGTCGGATTTGGGCTACTAAGAACCCTCATGCTATTGTGTAGATGCTGTTGCATCCATTGAAGGTTAGTGTAGTGTGACTTTACCGCAGCCTTCATAATTTGTCCGTACTTTTTCGAAGAACTGCAACCAACAGGATCAGTGACATATTTTGTCATTGCAGTGCGATATCAATGTTAGATGCTGCGAAATTTAGTTATTCCAGAACTTCAACAGCGTGGATGTCTTGACTCGACTGTTTTCATTCAGGATGGAGCGCCCCCTCACATTGGATTGATAGTGCAGCAAGTCCTACGTCAGCATTTCACCGACAAATTAGTCGAGCATTCCCAACGACGTGGCCCGTACATTCGCCTGATCTCATGCCATGTGACATTTTGTTGTAGGGTTACTTGAAAGTATTGGTTTGCCAAGGACACGTTGGTAGTTTGGCAACATTGAAGGACAAAATACTGCTTCACGTGAGACAAATCTCTGGAAATTTGCTACGCTCCGCAGTAGAATCTACGATCCATAGAATGCAGATTTTGGACAATATTGGTTGACTATGTTGCAAGGACAACATAGTCAACAATATGCGTAACTGATTAACACATAAATCTATTGTCATCTGTACGCTTTGTTTTCTTTTCTATGTCTGATTAGCTCACCATAAGGCCAGCTTAATGCTGGTGGTGCCATTCGGTACGAAACATTTTTTCCGGCGAAATCGTAACCCCATGGTCTGAATAGTTAGTAATCAAATTTGGCCGGTTTTGGTCCAACAGTTTTCTGCTATCGCGCTCCAAACACCTCCTGTTTAATTATGGCCACCAGATATTAAACGAACAGCATATTCTTACTACAAGACAACCACAGCGAGTGATGTCAAATGGAATTGCAGTACTTTCTTGGAGTTGTATGTCTTTAATGATCTCATAGGTTGTTATAAAGCTTCAGTCCGCCCATCATCGTAAGTCGCACAGACATGAGTGTTAGATTATTGTTAAGCTTGTGATTCTAAAAAGTGGGGAAACCATATTTCTGGTCCTGTTAGGCAGGAAGTGGAAGCGACTGAAAATGTCGCCACTTCTAGAACCTAAACTAAATGTCGGACAGACATGAGTGAAACTTCATTGGAACTTTTATGATTTATAGAGCTGGAAAAAACTACGACTTCTGCATTCACTTCTAGTCTCGCTGCCGAAGTGACCGTAAACGAGACAAGGTCGCTGTGGGTTCGTGTACAATATGATAGCTTGTTTTGTTGTTGTTTAAACTGTTTTCAATATTGAAATTAGTTCTATTAATATTAATTAGTTATATTAGTGAACATGATTAGGATTAGAAGAAAGAATAACCTTAGGACAGCATAGGTTGATTTTTCATCTTCTAAAGAACGAAATGAATAAGAAAACTGGTTTTTTTTCTAATTAGTTTATCAATCAGAAGGTTTCTTCTGTCGATTGGACATTTTGCTTTGCTTTGATATTGTTTAATGTTTATTTTTCTCATTTGCTATTCTCCGATGAAAGTATTTAGGTTTATTTAGTGATTTTTGTTATTTGTTTTAATGAAAAAAAAAATCTTCCAAAAAATCTTTTTACGGTTCCATGACTTCCATCATTTTAGAAATCAAATAATCGTATGAGAAAGAAAATTGAAGTACTGGTTTTACTTCAATTGGTAATAAGGATTTCTTTAGAGAAAATATCGGAAATTTCATTTAAGAAAAACCCATTTAAGCGTTAATAATAACTTTGTTTTATTACAATAACTAATTGTAATTTAATTAATATTAATTATGCTCTAAAATAATTGTAATTAACAATTACAGCAATAAAAATAATTTGCTTCAACACTAAGAAGATTTACAAAATAGAAAACATTTATTTTTTGAAAGATAAATATTCCATATATCCTATTATAATCCATGTTTGTTTCAACTAGACATCTCCTATAAGAGCGATCTTTCGCAAGAGCTCCTTCCCTTGCTTCTTCAGGCTACATCTTTAACTTTCAGGTCCTGACTCAAGCAATTCAGGTGATTGCAAACGTTCTATTCCTTTTATACATTTCTTTTAACACTGCAACTAAAATTCTGAAAATTTAAATATGAACTTGGGAGGCATATGGGATTTATATTTTCTTGTTTCTAATTTCAAAATATTCTGTAATTAATTAAATTAAAATTCAAAAACAGTTAATTCTGTTAAAATCTGTTTCTATAAAAAATACTTGAAAACAAATTTATTTTTGGAAACGAACAGCATCAAATGAATTTGCATGCTATTTAGAAAGTCTTTAATGAAAACGATTTTTATTACAATTATTTGATAGCACGTATTTTTTCATCATTTCAGGTTTTCATCAACTTTTTTAAGGTGAAAATACGAGTAATACCTCGAAAACGCCCCAAAAATTGGTTGTTTTTGAATTTTAATTTAATTATTTAAATGCTTTTCAAGTTCATATTTAAATTTTCAGACTTTTAGGTGCATTCGTAAAAGAAATATATTAAAGAAATAAAAGGTTTGCAGTCGCCTGAATTTCTTGAGTCAGGACTTTAACTAAAATGGTTATTACAAAGGTTTTAATGTTTTTAGCATTCTACTATTGTTACAGAAAAAGCTTAAAAATATTACAGCATATTTTCAAATGTTACGAAAGTGTAATGTTCTTTGTATTGTTACAGAATAATAAATACAATTTATCCTTGATCAAAAATTATTCAAATTATTATAGAATAATAAATACAATTTATTGGAATTTAGTTACATCTTTGTAGAATTTTTCAAAACTTTTTTACTAATTACTTTTAATTCATTATTTATTATTCTGTAACATTACACTTTTTAATAATTTGAAAATCTGCTGTATTATTTTTGAGCATTTTCTGTAACAATAGTGGAATGCTAAGAATATACCTTTGTAGTAACAGTTTTAGGTAAAGTTCGAAAAGTAGCCTGAAGAAGCAAGGAACCCTTGCGAAATATCGCTTGTAGATAGTATGATGTCTAGTTGAAATAAACATGGATTACAAAACATTTATTTTATAACTTACAGAGTAAACTATAAATAAGAATAATAAATTAAGACTAGATAAAAGTGATATTTAGAGATCAAATCTTTAAACTTGAGAAATATATAACTTGATATATGTAGTATAATATAAATATATCCTTTTTATTCTATTCTCAATAGAAACTTTAACATTTAAAAAAATTCAGACTTTAAACTTTACAAATAAAACTCATACAAAGCAGAATTAATTAGATTAAGCCAATTGTTAAACAAACATCCCTCCCCCCGTCTGCTCGACATAAGTAATCTAAGTTTCTCTAAATTATTAATTTGAATATTAAAGTTAAAAACTAAAATTAAAACTTAAGTGCATTTAGAGCCTAAGAATGCGTATGTAACGAAATATATGGAACATTACATACAAAAGAATCAGAATAAAGAAATAATGAAAATAAAATAGAGGGTAAACTTGTAAGTCTTGCCAGACTGCCTTTGGAAGACGATCTAATGTTACAACGCATTGTAGCCAAGAAGCCGCTTCTATTCTAGGTGTTGGTTAATTGTAGCTTAAGGAAATGTATAATTAATTATCCCTTAACATTATTACACAGTATCCTCAGTTTATCTCAAGTAAACTATACTTACGTCCCTTTGCCGTTGTATGGTCAGAAAATTCTCGAAATCTCTCTCTCGTATATATATGCCTTTCTCTCATAACTCATATTTTTCATCTCGTTTTTTCTTTTTTAGTTTCTACAGCGACCTCCTGATTTTTTAATAATAAAAGAACAATGAACGTTTCATATGACATTTAGAAAACATTTTATCATCAACGTTACTACATGTTTCATTTGTTTTCTTATTATTCATTTTTTTTTTCACGTCTTTTAAAAACTTGAAAGAAATTCTAAATTTTCACTACATTAATTAATCATGTACTTCTTTAAAGAATAGAGAGAATTAAACTTTTTGCAGTAATGCAAATTGATTTTACTGATATAAATTGATAGAAGATATTGATGTTTATAATTCCATATAATTACAAAGCAAATGCTACATATCTTCAGAGAAAGAATTTTTTACAAAATTATTTTCACTACTTTAATTTTCCATGTAAATACAATGAGCAATTTAGTAATTAGCATTTTGTTAACATTATTGCAAAAGTAACTAAATTCCAAATGGTTGATCAATTATTAAACATCAGTTTAACAATTTCATTATGAAGAATAGAAGTCACGCAAAACTTATCAAAATTGTTGTAAAAATAAGATGTTTATTTGAATAAAAAGATTACCTGAAAACTATTTTTTTCAATTAAAAACAATGACTTAAAATATATTTGATGATATAATAGCAAATACCATCTTACAATAATAAGATCATCTGCTAACGTTTCCTTATTAACATCCAATGTGAATTGATAACTTAAAGTTGAAATAAAAATTTTATTAGCAATAAATTGAATTGAATTGAATCAATTTATTGTATTATCTAACTGAAATTTAACATTAAAACAAAAGAAGCTACTTTTTTTTTAATATTAACCAGTCGTATTAGATGTAATTGCATAATTATTCCTGTATTATAGGTGCTGGAAATTTGATGTATGTCATTAAGATTAATATAAAAAATCATTAAAATAAATAAATTAAGGTTACAAACTTTGAATCTATTATCTCACATAGAAATCTCTATATACTTTTAATATAATATAATATTAAAAATTTAGAAATTCTTTTTAATTTTATTATTTATTACATCATAAACCAGTTGGTTTTTAATTGCTTTTATGCTACCACTATTATAATTATCCCACTACCATTATTATAATTTAGCTGACCAAAAAGTTTGGAATAAATATAGACATTTATTCTAAAATCAAGATCATTTTTTATTTTAGATATTTCAAAAGCTTTTAACCAATTTGATCTAGTTGAACTATTTGAGATATAATTTTCTTTTATATTTTTATATTTATAAACATTTTTCAGAATAATTATATAATAAATTTTTCTCCAATATTCAAAATTTTACATTTGGTTCTTATTTAATTTATTTTCCATAATTTGATATTTATAATTAAGAAAAATATTAATAATTTTGTATATCATATCGCCCACTTTTATTCTCGACGGGATCTCCCTTAAGACGACTGGATTGTCAAAATGTCATGTTAACATTTATCTTGTAAAATTTTATTGGTAATAAATTGAATTGAATTGAATTGAATCAATCTATTGTATTATTTAACTGATTATTATTTAGTTAGAAAACGCCAACATTTCAAACCATAATTTAAGACAGATTCAATGCAGCGATTTATAAATAATAAGTTTTTGTTTAGAGTTACATTATATATTTCTTAAGTAATAAAACATATATATAAAAGTGTGTAATCTATTGATGATGTAATTGTAATATTTATGCCAAGTGCCATTTATGCCATCATTATAAATCTCTAAATATTTATAATTTTTAATACACTCAATAACATTAAAATCGCAAAAAAAAAAAAAAAAAAAAAAAAAAATATTAGTAAAATTATGACAATAATTATTATGTAAGTGAAAAGATAAGATTAAACCTAGTTTTTCTTGGTTTTAGTATTCATTATCATAATTTTAGTTTTCTTCTTATTTATTATTATTTTGTTTTCTACAGCCTATTTTGAAATATTATTTAGATCATTTTGAAGATTTATATAAATAGTTTTTTTTTTTTATCTTTGTTACTAGTAAGAAGTAGTACATCATCCGCTTAAATATAAATATAGCATTTTAACAGGGTCGCATATACAGTAGAATTTATGTATAGAATGAAAAGCAATGGTCCCAAATTAGAACCTTCAGGAACACCACTATAAATATTATATATTTTACTTGTGAATTTTTTTTATTTTAATTTTAAATTTGCTATTTCTAAGATAGTTTTTATAATGTAATAAAAATCTCCTCTTATTCCATATCTTTGTAATTTATTTAGTAATATATTGTGGTTAATGCTATCAAATGCTTTACTGAAATCTACATAAGCAATATATGTTACCTGGCTATTTTTTAATTTTTATTTATATTATTATTTAAATTGTTTAACAGATCATTTTAGTACCTTTACCAATCTGATATGCAAATTGATTTTTATTTAAAATATTACATTAAATTTTGTATTTATATTTTAAGCCCAAATATTACAGATGACTTTGTCTTAAGACTCTTTCAAATACAATTTTTAAGAGTTGCATTAAGGAGAAGAAAAAAAAACAGAAAATCGCGATAACTCTAAAAAATACATGATTAATTAGTATGAAACTTTTTGAAAACCTGTGGTGCATTGTACGTCAGTCAACGACGCAAAAATGTTTTATATGGAACGCGATTCCCTCCAAAGTGAACACACATAGAACTAAGTTGTTGAAGTAAAATAGATAAAATACGTCAATAAATGATGTCTTTATCCATAACAGAAATTCAGCCCTCAAGTGATGTTTCAAGCTCTTCGTGATGGTATCTAAGAGCTCAGTAAGTAGCAACAACCACTGTTTCTATAATGCTCGTTTAAGCTCATCAGATCTTGGTGATAAGGAGGAGTTGAGGGCGTCAACAGTTTCCAGACAGCGATCCAGATATGCTCAGTAATAAATTAAGAAGTTGAAACCTAGGTTACCAATCTGTAATAATGAACAATGTATAATGATCTCCTCTTAAAGACACTGTTCTTCCACATGGAAATGCATTGCCTTGTTGGAACAATATATTTCCTATTACATCTGCTCAGGACGAACATAAAGATCCAGGCCATCACCCCAATATCGTCTATCATTATATCGTTTTCCATATTTCCTCTTAGCAGTTCTGTAGTATCTAATGAGATTCCATCTAGAATAAAGTTCACTGTCTCTTTCACCAATGTTAGGAGGATGCTAGCGTCTCTATCATTCTCTCCAGATCAGAGCACGCCTGGAATAGCTGGAATAATGGAACGATGGAATGGTCTGGACTCGCTACAAATAGATCTGGACTCAGCTGTAAATAGCACTGAGCTCCAATGATTTTGAGCCCAAACGACATGACGTCTCGCCTACTTTAACCACTTCTTCCACTAATGAGGATAACGCTTGGATAACGATGGACGCTTGGTAGAAGACCTCCTTTTTGAAGCCATCTGCGCGCACAACAGCGTTCCTATAATCTGCAATAAGGGCAGATTGGAGTTACTTCGCAATAGCAGTACTATTTCTGCGAGCACACAGTTGACGATAGCGTTTATCTAAGAAATTTGTAGCATTGATCTTTCCTTTGCTCTATCGTCGGGACTGTGTACACTGAAAATGTTTCCCACAATCTACGGACCACAGAACGACTTGTTTTGAGACATCTTCCTACTTCCGTCTGATTCTAGTCTTCGGATAGTTCTTCATTGAAGTACATCTTTTAATAATTCTCGAAGCCATTACATTCTTCACAATCCGAAAAAGAATTGACGAACTTAAACAGTCCCTTTATCTGCGACACATTTGCTTCGACCGATGACAACGCTACATATTCGCAGACAAAATCCCCTAACTCCGCATTTCTTATCATGTCGTAACTGGTTTTATGTGGTTCCCACTCATTTTTACCATATAATCGCAATTTTTCTGCTTTTTCTTCATGGAAACCAGTATTCAAATAACTGCAAATATTCCACAGATAAAAATTCCATCAAGAAGATGATTCATCTAAAAAAATTGTTAAAATGACATATAATGTCGTCAAATCCAAAGTAATATAAATCACGATTGATTTTTTTCTTCGTTTGCGTTCAACCACCTACACTGAAGAACCATTACATTATGCCAACTACGTATTATCGATGGGGTCTACGGCTACATAGTCCCATATGCAGACGGGTTCGATGAACTGTGGGTTGTGAAACATTCCCTGTTCAACCATAATGTTGCTGCGGGTGACCTAGCAGTCGCTGAGAGCAATGTGCGACAGTCTCCACCGGCCTCTGGCATCAATGAACTGCGAACGACACTCAGCTGGACGACGGTTCGTCGTTTCCCCATCCTTGTACCACTTTTGATACGTACTCATGGCAGCACATGTGCAGCCTAGAAGCCGCGCCGCGCCATTTCAGAGGTTTTGTTTCATGGGCGCCGTGCCATCACAATTTGTCCTTTATCAAACTGGTAAACCGATAGCTGATTTATTCCGACACCGAACACCCTACTAACAGAAACACGCTTCTGCGGTTGTATGTATACTGTTGTGCCCATTGTCACAGGTGACTGTTCGTTCTACAGGCCAGGTTATATACATCTCTGAGACTTTGGAGATAACACCCCACCAAGTGGAGAATTCAACGAACTGGGCCCAAGAAAACGTGGACGATCCAGATGCTAGGGGATCTGAAGATCCAGCACATTCATGCTGACCAGGCATGGGCTATGCCATGGATCGTACATCATGGAAAGGCATCATGAGCAAAGTTAAAATCTGCGGCACCCATGGCGGTGTATTGGTTGCGAGGTTAACCCGCTCCCCGCAGCTAGCTAAGGACAGTAATAATGGATTTAACAATAGAAAGAAGGAAACGTAGAAATAATTTTGTAAAGACCTACGAACGAAGTAGACTACTCTATTTCTTAGTTTACTTTATGGACTTAAGCGATAATCGCACTAACAATAATATCTCAGCAGATGGGGCTGTCACAGTTTATATCAATTGCATTGTTCAAAGGTAGATTCCGTTTCATGTTGAATATTGTAATACAAGTTAAATATACTAGTATGATTACGGTATATTACTTATAAGAGTGTTATGAATATAAGAGATTTAGACAATACTTTATAATTCCTGACATCAAAAAAATAATATTAAATTATAATATCTCCACTTTGATAAGATAATTCTGAAATGTGTATATTAATTAAATTGTTCATTTTTTTTGTCTTCCATACATTTTCTTTCTCTTCAGTCAAGCAACAATTGTTTTCGAATGTTGTTATTTTTTCGTAAAATAGCATTTACAATTACTGTGAATCAGTAAAAAGGGAACTCTGGATATGTAATGTAGTAAATAAATGTAATAAAGTATAACGAAAGTACTTCTTATAATTTGGGTTAAAGGATAACGAAACATTATTTATCCAATATTCCCTTTTACATTCCGTAAATTAAGCGTAACAATTTTAGGAAAATTGAAACCCTCTTATTTGACTGATTCTCAATAAAATCATTTCGAAAAAGTAATCCTTCATTAACTGTAGAGGAAATTAGTGAAAGGTTGAGCACAAATGTCTCGTAACAAGTGACAATAAAATAAACAAGTATTCAATTAAAACTTCTTAAGCAACAGTTGGCTTAAGGGAGTTTTCTGTGAATAATCAACTAATACAGATGTCAAGTGAACGTCTTTTGCTTCTCTTTTACTGTCTTTCTGTTTTAATACTTTACTCTGAAGTATTGAATCTTGATAATTTTCTTTTGCTTTCTTTTTCTTTCAAACGACCTTCCTTTTTCTTCTTTTTCGCGGCTACAACATTGTTCAAGTATGAAACAGATTAAATTTGGTTCAATAGCAAACACTCTTTTTTTCTATCCTTGTCCGAACTAGCTATTGGCGATGCAGCACACGCATCATGTCTGGTCTGTTGTTGTCCCTTTCGGCTGTTCTGGCTGAGTTAATGGTGGGTTAAATTGGAGGCGATAGATAACTACACACCCACTCATGATTTATGTAATGGAATTCCCTAAACTGAGAGTAGGCTCCTTGCGACGCTCTATTTTCAATTGAGCATCAGCGGGAATTTGTAGAAGTAATAAACGGTAATAACTATTACTATTCGTCTATTTAAACTTTATTACCTTTATCATGTACAGTGGAATAAAATTATACATCAAGTTATTAATAAATAAATTTGAAGGAATAATTCAAAATAAGCAGATAATTATGCCTAATGCTTAAGGCTCAACAGAACTTAGGTACTCATATAGGTACTATCTAGTACATGTAGATAATGTTTTCAAAGCCATAGCAACAAATGTTCGCAATGCTACAGAGAAATTACTGTGCGGTAACCTTTTGAAAATTTTTTATCACTTGTTACAGGAATGTTGTATTGATGATTTCAATAAATTATTTTGTTAAATTCCTATAACTTAAATATTGATTTTGATGGAAAGTTTTTTGATGACAGTGATAAAAGTTTAACGCGTGCAAAATAATCACAAGATATAAATGAAAAAACACAAATTTAAAAAAGCTTATCTTACTTTTTTTCCCAATTTTGATTTATTTATTTCATTATTTATCTTTTTATTTTTTTCTCATTTCCAAGTTTATTTTTCTTTTTCTTTCTATTTTCTTTGCTGTACCGCCCTCTATTCTTTGATGAATCCTGTTTTCTTCCTTCATTTGCTACAATTTAATGGATGTCTGTTTTCTCATCCATCCTTTGTTCCGGGAGTGATACATCCCATCACATGTTCAGCTCCTCCGTCACATCCGGACATGATTCCTGTTAATCTTTCTGTATATTATAATATGAACATATTTTTATTGTAATCTGATGAGCTCACAATGGGCTCGCAAATATAATGTTTTAATAGATATGTCTTTTTTAATTTATTTATTTTTTCTTGGATAATAATTTGTTCTATGATTGATGGTGGTGGTAAAGTTTTCAGATTTAAATTATTCCATACGACAATTATCAGTCATTCTGCAAAAATAATATTGTGTCAAGCAAACCTAAATCTACCAATAGCATTGTTAAATAAGTTTGTGCAACAAGACCTACATGGTTCTATTTTAACATGAAAGAGGCAGGTACTTAAAAGTACTGAAAAGAATCCAAGTCGGTAATGTAACAGATTAAGAAAAAAAATATCCTGACATTCCTGAATATTCTTAATATTCTACTGACTGAAAGCAGAATATTACAAGAAAAATAACAAAGCAAAAGGACTAAAATAAAAATCATTAACTTAAAAGGAAAAGAAGGCAGAAAACTTAACATTAAAAAAAATATAACAGAGGAAAAAGATGAAAGAGAAGAAACTATAAAAGGAAACTAATAGAAAACATAAGAAAAAGATAAGTGAGGAGTAAACAGAAGAACAGAAAGCATGAAAATAAAAGGATTATATAAAAGTAGATTGTAAAAGAACTTTCTCTAGTTCATGAAGAAACTTTAATTTAAAAACCACTTAAAGATGGATACGAATGCTTCGTAATGGAAGTAGATATTGACAAAACTTCGAATGGGTATTACAAAGACATCATTTCGGTTATTATTATGTATTTTATTTTGAAATGCAATGCATTCTAGATTTGGAGAGGATATAAAAGGAGTAATAAGATGAAGTTTGTTGAAGTCTTTCCTGCTTTCGCTGGAAAAACAATAATAGAAAATGAAAAATCGTAGAAATGTCTTTACATGGATTTCATTGGGCTTTATTAGAAAATTGGCTAAAGAATCTACCTAATCAAGAAATTGATAGATGCTGCATTTTAATTAATTTAATTAATAAAATTACCATTTTGGTGGAGTTTCACTACGGCACTATAAAAAATTTCCTGAGCACTTTCAGGATTCTTTTAGATAAGAAATCTGGATAACTGTCTTATAATAAACATAAAAATGGCAAAGAACTTAACATTCAAGACTGAAACCTCATTAGGAAGATGCATGAGTAAAACTTTTGCCTTAAAAAAATGCTGATGCAACTTAAAATACTTTCAAAATCACGTGGGTAGAAATGTGAAAGTGTTAATAGCAATGATAACTGCTACGAAAGAATGGAAGACCGTCAAAAAAGTAAACAATTTGGAAAGGCACAACAATTTAGATGTAGATTGTGACATTAACTGCTTTTCTAGTATACAGCAAGGACTAACTGGAAATCCAGTAGTGTGTGGGATAGATGCATTTCGGCAAAGAAAAGTCGTTCTTGTCAGGATAACATACAAGATGATACACAGCTTCATTCACACAAAGAATCATCAAAGTATATTACAATGATATAGATTTGACTATCATGATCCAATGACTATTCTTACATACAACTGGAAAGAAATGAAATCCACCAAAGATATTCGAAGAACCTGATAATAAATGGGTCAAGAAAGCGAACAACTGCAGCTTTATTCCCAAACTCAATACCTAAGACTCTTGTTGTTTGTTTTTAAAGGCGGCATTTCATTTATTGCAAAATTATGAGTGGTAGTTCAAATCGCACGGAGGCTAATATCAGTATGATCCGCTCACAGATAATAATAACCAAATTCCAACCAACATCAAAAGCACAGAGAAAATAAATAAATGAATACTTAAACTCTGTCATACTTATAATTATCTTAGTTACTGAACGACCTCCTATTGTTAGTTTAAACATGATCTAATGTGTAAAAATGATTAATCATGATTATTTTTTTATTGTTTAGCACTTTTGAGGGAAACTCCACTTCCCAATTACACTGAAGAATCTTTGGAAAGGGAAATTTTCCAGCTTCATTTTTGTTCAAATTATAGGAAAGATTAATTGAAATAGCTTAAAGATTAAGACTAACAATAAAAGCATTTTGATGTAGCAGCATTTCTTTTCATTCTTATTCTATGCCTCAGAAACATGTTACAACCTTTCTAAAGTTTTCTCTAATTAAAATTCCTTAATTAGAATATGAATATTTTTTTTAATCAGGATATAAAATGTATTATAGAAATAACAGGCTCCTGAGATTTCATTATCTGTAGTTCCCTCAACCGAAAAGAATTTATTTCAAGCAGAACTATAGACAGACTGAGAATGAGAAGTCTTTCGTCAGATATATTTTAATATTGGAAATTAGAAGTATTGGAAACATTGACATTGAATGTAGCAGTTTTGGTAGCTTTTTGGTGGCGTCCTCCGTTAGAGACTGTTGGTACTTTGGCTTAAATGTTTTATTCCCAAATATATGTTTTATATATTTAGTGTGTTAAGCTATTTACTTTATTAAAATAGAAGTAAAAACTGATTTGCTGGTTTGATATATTTCTTATTATGTTTTTAATTTTATACATCACAGGATAATAACAGACTACTTTGGTTTAAGCTTCACGTTGTAACTTGAAAAAAATTATTATTATAATACTTGTTACTGAGTTTTAAAATTAAATAAACAGAACGTATGTTTAGAAAATTTTAACTGTTCATAATATTCTCTACTTTGCATGTATTTTTAGGAAAGCTACACTTTCCCACTTTATCTAAACTACTGCTTAAATTCTTCGCAAAGCCAGAAGAAGTCGTGCTCCAAGATATTTCTCAGTCAGGTTCAAATCTGTGAAGCAGTTCATTCAAGAGGCAGTGATGCGAGTGGAAGCCAGCACAGCTTCTGTGGCCTGGTCATTTTGAAGGATGGCCAGCTGTTGCTCAAGTGCTACCAAGGAGATATACGAAAAGTAATCAGCTACTGCGGCTTTCCACAGATTCCCAAATTAGTTTGCTATGAACTTCCCAAACTCACTTTTTAAAATCAGAAAATAAAGAAAAAAATGGTTTGGAAAGGGGAAAAAAAAAGTTTAACTTAAAAGAAACAAAGTAATAATTTGATCTTCAATGGCTTAAAGAGAAGATTAAAATTTCAAAATAAAAGTAAAATATAAAATGTTTAATTAAAATGATAATACTTTTCATCTAAACGTCGAATAAAGCTATTTTTACAATTTTTCTTCTAATTTAACAAAAAAGTATTATTTTATTTTTTTTTTTTGATCTTACAGAATTTAAATTCCTATTTTTCTACTAATTCTACTTTAAAACAGTTACACAACAGTTTTAAATATGTGTGTACATTTTTAATTGGAATTAATAAATAGCATAATACAATGTTTGTTGTCTATTTAACCCAGTTTTTAGAGATTGTTGGTTGTTGGAATGACAGCATTAGGCGCTTTCTTTCAATGACTATAATAATGAATTTTAAACTAGATCAAAACTTTTAAAAATAGCTTTATTCGATGTTTTTGTGAAAAGAATTGGCATTTTTAATTAAACATTTTATACTTTAATTATATTTATGTTTTTCTTATTATTATAATGGGCCCGGTGGCCAAGTGGTAAAGCGCTTGACTACGCCTCGCTTAGATCCCCGACCTCGGCGGATGTTGGGGATTTTTCCCACGTTGAATTTTCATTCACAGGGGTCCTAGGGTTCACCCAGCTCTCTATTGAAGAGTACTGGTTTCCTTTCCAGGGGGATTAAAGGCGAGTGGGCGTTGGGCTGATCATCAACTTAAGTCACGAAACGCGACCCAAGGACTCATATTGGTACTCCAACTTTTAATTATTATTATTATTAACTTATATATTATTATGAAAAGAAAGGAAGTATAAATCAATATCATTAATAGCCATCCATTTTGTTGAAAAGATTATTGTCATAATAAGTCACTAAATACAAATTAAAAGTTGAACTATAACATTGAAAGTGGGAAAAAACGAAGAAGTGACTTAAGTATTTTTTCACACCTTTTGTAAGTTTTCAGGGAATCTGAGACGGCCGTTTCGTCCTTGTTACGACTCATCAGCCACAGTAGCCCTCGATGATAGGCTCAAAACATCGAAGATGATTTTTATTTTATTTTTTTCATTTAAATTGATAGGATTAGCACAGGTTCGGCGGTTTTGTAGAGCAATGTAATGATAAAAAAAAAATCAATAATTGAAGACGAATGTGCAATAGAAATCGATGTAAATAAAATTTGCATTTCTGTTCGATTCACTGAAACTTAACTTTCGAAAGTACTGTTATAATACTAACACTCAAAATAATAATAATACGTATGTTACTTTCATTTTGTTTTGAATTACGGCCTTCTCTTATAAACATTCACTATTCAAGATATAACGCATCAGAAAAAATGAAAAACACATTTTCTTTTTTTCACTAAACTATCTATAGGTTCGCTTTGTTTAGCAATTGATATTTAAAAGGGTGATTAATTTGTAACCGGATGGAATATGTTGTTTTCGTTTGTTGTAGAGTTTGCAAACAACGAGAGAGAAAGACGAGACTCCTTCAAAGGTTAGACTTATTTATACACATTGAAAGATTGTTGAACGAAGCATGAAATCAGATCATCCTTTAGAAAAACCACAACATCCTTCAAATAAGAATGGATTATTCCTGCTTCAAAGACTCACGTAATCTACTTTTTATTTCTCTCACTAAATTATGTTGAATTTATTACCCATTTCTGTTTTGTTTTTGTTTTTAAATTTGAGTAAATTAGTAAACATTTAATTAGTCAAGTTTTACATTTG
>JAFIDM010005346.1:17923787-17935544 GCA_023159025.1 Thereuonema tuberculata
ATCACAAAATCTTATCAAACGAATACAAAAAATTAGATGGATAATAGGAAATAATCGAAAAATTAAAGTGTTAATAGGCTTTCTATTATTATCCATTCTAATATTATTATTATCCATCTAATTTTTTGTATTCGTTTGATAAGATTTTGTGATTATTAAAAATGTATGATTGTTATATTGTAGATTATGATCTTTTATTATTATTGTATTGACGTTTTTTAACTGTTAATGTCAATATTTTAAGGTCATTGTTGTAATAGAATCTCGTCAATTTATTATTATTGTAAAAAAGGCTTGAAAAAGAGGAGACGGTTAATTTTTTTATCTCCTTGAAAATTCGTTTTTTCAGTTAATAAATGTAGTTTGACATTTATTTTCTGGTGTTATGATGTTTAATAATATAGATTTTTATACTTTTTCAGTTTTTGGATATACAGATGTTCATGAAATTTGGCATGCATATTTATGGACTACAGACTATCCAATATTTGATTTTTTTTTAAATGGATAAATGAGATAGAACGAGAAGGTGACAAAAAATTCCTATAGAAAACCGTTGTTTCATAAACAATAGATTTCTACTCAATTTCTATTAACACTTCTTTAAAACAATGAATTTTAATTCCCTTTTTAGCTAATCCGTAATTAGCGCGAGATTTCTTAGGATTGAGTTAATCCTCTTTTGAAAGATTACGCTCGTTTAATTTCTTTTTTTCAGAAAATACAAATTTTTTAAAATATTCGTATTCAGTTGAAGCGAAAATAAACATTTCGTTTCTGTCTTTTTGGCAATTTAATAAAAAATAAAATAAAGCACCCTGTAAGGTAAGTAGACTTTAAGGCAATGGACGTTCTTGTTCATTATTTAATATTTATTCTTTGGTATTTATTTTAATCTATTAATCCGTATTTATAAAATAGGTCATTTCCGCTTTACATTCTACAATAAAAAGACAGACTTTATAGAAGAGCTTCAATGAATTCTGAAGAAAGTTTACACTTTTAATTACCAGCAAAGTTCTTTTTCCACTTCCCTGTTAGAGAAGAGGCATTGAGTGATCGTCTCTTAATGACTGCGACGATTGATTAACTTCAAGAGAAGAAATGATGAAAACTTTGGCTTCTTTCCACTGTTACATCCAAAAATTAACTTTCCCTCTTCTATAATATGGAAAAAAAAATTACGACTGACCGGAATGCAGGAGTATTGAAAGCTAATTCAAGTTTCAAAATGAAGGACTCAAAGAGTTCAAGAAATTTGTTGATTATTGCCAGAATTCTCACGAAATATGGATTATCTATAAAATAATTATTCTATTTTTTTCAATAAGAACTATTCGTTCCTGGCACCTGATTTTGTAATTAAACCTTCAGTACTTCATCATTCAGTTTTTTTCTCCTTACTTAAAAAACGTTCCATGTCTTCTTTTCTGAGCTAAAGTCTGACATTTAATTCAATTACGTTTAAAGATGACATCCATGATAAATTCAATTGACGGTTCATTTTCCACTAAATTAGTCAATAAATGAAAAGAACAAAAACAAACTTTAATCGCACTTAATTGCATGAAATTGAAGGAACTTCAAATGAGGTTTTAGAATATCCTGGTTTTCTTAATCGAAATTAATCTCATCAAACTTTTTATCGCATTGAAAAAAGAAATCTCGCACTTGTATACGGAGGTTATCGGTTCAAATCCGTATATATACTTTTTTTTTAATGATGAAGTTTTAAAAAAGGCCGAACACACAGTAATTATAAAACATGGAAACACATTAAAATCACGACAGGGTTTCAATCGGACCTGCCGGTCTTTTTCAAGTGAATTTCAACCAGATACAGCTGCGTATAACCCAAATTTGAATTTATTTCAACTGAGTGCAAAAATGTTGTCCCCCAACGTCCTCTGGTGTCAGGAACTACAAACATAAGCAGAAGAACGTCAGAGAACCTAAAATGGCGAATCATCGTGAAAAAGGCGAATATTAGTAGCGTATGTCATAAATTCAAAGGACAACAACGTCGGCCGTATATGTAACAGGAGAAAAAAAATATTTCAAATTGATTTTAAATGGATAGGTGGTGGTTGGGGAGAGGATATTTGGAGTATTTGAAGTGAACGGGAATAAATGGAAGGTCAAGTAGTGTAGGGGGATGTCTTTATCCTTAGATGGAAAGCCATATTGATAGATGGTTTTCAATGAAATGGAATCGTTATAACAATTAGGATCTGTTAAAATGATTAGAGAATCCTGACATTTACAATGAAATGGTTGGATTCATGATGGATAATGAAAGTTGTTTTTTTTTTTTTTTTTTTAATTCAAAATAGCTTTGTTTGTATGTTTTATTTTTAGATAAGAGCAATGGACATTAAATATATCTTACACGAGCAGAACCTTATCTCTTTCTTTAAAAAAAAGAAAAGTGATTTTAACTGATATGTCATATCTTTCAATTGCCAGATGTATTTTTAAAACAATAGATAAATACGACCCCATTTATATAAATGTGTCCCATCTTGAAGCTTTGGGAAAATGCTAAGAAAGCAACAGACATATTTTTTTCCGGAAAAAATATAAATGACCTCTTCAAGATTTTCAAAAACGAAAATTTTGTAAAAAGTTCAAATTTGTTTTCTTCCAAATGCCCTATGTGAAGAACTGAGTCCCTTAGGCTAATCGGTTACAGAGTGAGAACCATTTGTGTAAATAGGAATTCATTCAAAAATTTTCAGTTTTCGCCTTATTAAAAATTCATTAAAAAAAAAAAAAACCACTGTTCAAAAAAATTTCAAACATTTGGATTTTTAGTAGTTTAGATACAGTTGTCTATATTCAAAAACCTCTTAAGAAGATACGAAGCTTCAGGCTTCTTGTTGATTTGAATGACTCAATTTTATCTTAAGTTTAATTTGCGCAATTTTATAAAATAAAAATTATTAAAATCAAGATGATTTTGTGAGTGACAAAATATTGTCTTGAAGTAACTGAAAACACTTTTTATTAATAATATTATAAATTGAAGCTTTCTTCCTTCTCTCTTTTTTAATGAAAATACTATAGAAGACAATCTTCCCTAATATTAATCGAAATTACATTATAAAAGGAATATTTTTAATTATAACTTGTTGAATGACAGTGGAATCCTAAAAATTAGAAAATATATATAATTTTAGAAATGTTACTAATCAAAGGGTACAAGTATCGGAAATAAAGGATAAGCCTTATTGAAACAACTTCACAATGCACCACTTCGGAGACTAATTATTGTAAGTGAAAATTTTAAGATGTTAACAGATATTAACTAACTAAAAGATTCAGGCATTAGTTGAAGTTAATGAGCAGCTCTTTTTGGTAGACCTACAAAAAACAATACACCCTCTTTCTAAAATGGAGCAGAATCAAGGAATTCACTTACAGCATTCTTATTATTTCTATTCAATCAGTAAGAATTGACAATTACAAATTCAGTTAAAAACTACAAATATAAATATTTCGGCTAGAATTATTATTATTATATTAGATAAGATGAATATTCTAAGAATTAGTATTAAAAAGAAAGCAAATTTAATATACGGTGTTTACATCTATTATTCTGCTGTAAATTTGATTCCAATAGAGAAGATTTTAATTTTAAATTTCACATTTTAAGAGACATCCAAACACCAAAATTTAGATTAAATAAGCGGGGGAGGGGAAATGGACGAATCCTTCAATAAAACATGAGGAAACAAAAAGACAATTATAATTCCATATTTTGTACCCCATTAAATATCGCCCTAATGTTAACATCAATAAAGTTAACATCAATATATGAAGACATGTATCAATAAAGTACTACCAATGAACATTAATCAGCGCCAATACTTTTGATTGAGGATAAAATTTTATCAACCCTATCCGTCGAAGGTTGGAGATGCAATATTCTACCAATGCTACCTTACGAAAGATAACAACATTAATATCAATGCCTTTGGAAAGACCAGCTTTAATGAAATTATTCAATAACTCCAATTTAATTTGCTTCTGTCTTGAGTAGGAAGATCTTATTAGTTTATTGTTTAAATGTTAAGTGTCAAACTAAGATCATTGGATTATTTATGAGACGAGTATCGATCCATTGTATACTGATAATTAAGCTTTTTCTCATATGAATTACCCTACTTCATTCTATCAATAATTTATCGATTATTAACAATGTTTGATATTCCATTCAAAATACTCAATAATATTCATAATATTTAATTCTTCAGTGTTGGAAAATAAAGACAACCTCATGAAACTTTCGGGTTAACGGAACTTTTAGTTTATTACATATCAGCATTAATAAATTATGGTTCAACTCAGCAGCGTCATCACTCGCAACCTAACTCATTGCTTACCTGACTCATTTTAGTGTTTAATACAGTCACAAGACCTTTAAGCTTGAACAATTTTTTAGAAGCCATGCTTTATAAACATTCACTTGTAGCGAAATCTTACTTTGAAAATTGGTGTTGTGTTAAACTAGTCTAGCATAAGAAAACGTATTCATCACTTACAAAACTATCCTTAACAGTCTTCTATTAACATATGAACTTCAATGAGAACTCAGAAGTCAGCATCAAGACTTAGAAATAATATTAGAAGTAAACAAAACAAAAAATGGTCAAACCGGAGATTACGGTATCAAGCTGTTTTGGACTACTATAAGATGACCGCCTTGGCACTACTTTTAAGATATGAATTTTAGTTTTTCAATTAACTAGTGGAAAGTAGAATGAGATTTGCAGGTAAGCTTTTTTTAAAAATGGTTTTGCACGATCTTTTATTAGAAAAACTAACTCTCATCTGGCTAACTGCGATTTGAGATAACAGTATGCACCGTTATGAATCCCTGCGCGGTTGTTTCCTTACGAAGACGGTGATTGGCAGGTACCGAATTCTCCGGTTCAGCCCAAAAAATGAACAAGACTAATAAACCACATAAGCTTGATTGTACTGTGAATTTATAAAAGTAATTCATTTCTCATTTCGCACCACAAATTCGGATTTGCCTCCCGGTCGTGGGGGGCCTCGGGATGATGGGCGGCCTGCCGGTCTATGCCCATCTGCCCTCGGTCGTGGCTGGCCATCCCTCGGTGTGAGCTTTTAGGTTTCCCTTTCAAACCTCTTCTGACACATGGAGCCATAAAACAATCACGACATTTCCATCGGAGGAGATCAAATGCCATCTGTAAATCCATGTAAATTAAAAATCTTTTTTTTTTTTTTTAAATTAAAAGATGTTTTCTGGAACGTCACAAACTTTTAACTGGCCGCCCACCCTATTGGTACGGCTATCCCTTATCTTGATTAGGATCCGGCCAACCAAGAAACAAAAAAAAGACAACTGCAGCTGATCTGCTGCAGCTTTATACTTATGGACAACCCTTTGCCCTGCTTACGTAACATAGCCTTTTGCACCTGCTCTGAATCTCAGCCTTTATTTGACGTCCAAAGTATTTCCTGTTTTAAAAGATTTTTTCTTCTTTTTCATTTAAGATTCCGATCTGTTTTGCTGTCGATTAATGTATCTACTGACAATTGTTTTTTTTTTTTTTGTTTTTTCTTTCAAAGTTTTTTTTCTCCCGACAATGAATTAAATTGATTCCAACTCGTCTTTTCCTTCAATTGAAAAACCATCGCCCTTTTTGGACTCTCCCTTGTATAGCAACAACATTCTGTTTAATTTTACGTTTTCATTTCATTACAGGAAGCTACCACTAATGCTGGGAGGTCTTTAAATTTTTGTTTTTGACCCCAGTAAAATTTAAATAAGTGTTTACATTTACACATATGTCTATATTTCTTTAAGAATGCGGCTATCACAGATTATTTATTAAATCTTAAACAGTTTAACACACAGTTTAACAGTTTAACACATCTTTAACAGTTGAACTGTAGATAAAAAGGCTAAACCGGAGAATTCGATACCTGCCAATCACCTTCTTCGTAAGGATACATCCGCGCAGGGATACATGATGATGCATACTGTGATCTCAAATCGCAATTAGCCAGATGAGGGTTAGTTTTTCTAGTAAAAGATCGTGCAAAGCTAATTTTTAGATAAGCTTACCTGTAAATCTCATTCTACTTTTGGTGAAACCGGTGATTAGGGTACCAGGCTATTTTGGAAGATGGCTGCCTTGGCACTACTTTTAAGATATGAATTTTATTTTTTTCAATTAACTAGTAAAAGTAGAATGAGATTTGCAGGTAAGCTTATTTAAAAATGGTTTTGCACGATCTTTTACTTGAAAAACTAACCCTCATCTGGCTAACTGCGATTTGAGATAATAGTATGCCCCATCATGTATCCCTGAGCGGATGTATCCTTATGAACACTGCGAATGGCTTGTGCCGTATTCTCCGTTTTAGCCCTACTTTTCACTAGTTAATTGAAAATCTAAAATTCATATCTTAAAAATAGTGCCAAGGCAGATCTTGTCAAACTCGACCGTAGTCCAAAACAGCCGGTGCCGTAATCTCCGGTTTCACCGATTAAAATTCGGAACTAAATTTCCGGTTAGAGTTAGAAATCTATAAGTAAGATAATAAAATACAAGTACTTGAAATATATAAGTATATTGAATTGAAATCAGCAGGTGTGCCGGTTTTTCCTTTGATTAACTACATCAATCATCATTCTTTTCCTGTTAATTCGCAATTTTTGTTCTTATTAAAATATATTCATCTCATTAATCTATACTAATATTATAATAAAGCTGAAGAGTTTGTATGTTTCAATGCGCTAATCTCCGATTTCAAATCAGTCCTATTTGAAAAATTCTTTTTGCGTTAGAAAGCTTGTTTATTGAGAAAGGTTGTAGGCTAACATCACGCTACGACCAATAGGAGCGGAGCAGTAAACAGAAACACCAACCAATCTGGGCATCCTGTCGGGTGCGGCGACGGCGCGCTGGGTCGGCGGCGGGTTGATCGCACGACGAGAACCGAACATTACCGAGAAGTGCCGAATTTTAAAGGTTCCTTTTATGTTTCACTTAATTTCCAGATGGTAGTTATAGTTAATGAAATGCACTTAGTTATGTACTCATAATGTGTATGAAACAGGTATGTATAATCACAATTTAACGCGGGTGAAACCACGGGGTACAGCTACTATTTATTATAAGAATGTAAAAAATGCTTACCTTTTTAGAAGGATTTTGTGTCACAAATGTTCGGGTTTGCGGGAAAAACATGTTGACTTCTACATCTCCCGAAATTTTCGATTTCCGACCTATGTTGGAATGTATTTTTGGAATCTTTAGAGAGAGCGATGCCTCCAAGCTTTGAGAATGGCTGAGGCACCTGCTCTCGTAATTTGTACGAGTGTCTGTTTTGAGGTGACATTACTTTCATCTTAGTAGCGGTAATGAGATATCCACAATGGCGTTGAAGAAGACAGTTCCATTTTCGAGGGGACAAGAGAATGTTTGAACATCGTATTCATGATGATTTATGAATGCATAAGTAATTAACAAATTAATTACTTGCTTCAAGAAATAATATTATTAAGTCTCTATCTTTATTTTTCTTATCCTGAAAAATTATTAATTTTATAACATATGATTATTAATTTGAAATCGTAAACATTTAATTTACTAACCCAATAGGCGCGAGTCCATTATTCATAAAGGGAACTACTTTATCATTATATTGGCTCTTTATTCACAAGAAACTTCGATTAAAAATTAAAACTAATGCAGTTGCTATTTTGAGTGGTCAACTAAGAAATTTATGTAATATATTATGTTATATATTTTAATTCTGTAAAAGAATCATATATTATATAAAATCTTTTATTTCTCTGTCTGTCCGGCCAATTGTTGTGATTTGTGAATTTCTACAAGTTCGCTACGGGAATCGATCCGAAGTTAGATATCTTATCCATTAGACCACGGGAACTACATTCTAATCTCTATAAAAAATACAAATATGTCATAAACGCACTCTCTGGTTCTAAAAGCAGTCGTGGGTTGGGAGAATCCACTTTTATTGGGTAGCTATGAAAAAGCAATAGCACGTTGGGAGAATCCATTTTTCCCGGGTTGCTAGTTCTTCTAATTCTTAAAACTATAAAAGTTTTAATTCTTTAAAACTTAAAGAACATAAAAGAAGGAAGAAAAGAAAGATAAATAAATCCAAAAGTAATAAAACTTATAAATAAAAAGTAAGAAAAATTAATGTTATATCGAAAACTTGTATTGAAAATATTTGCCAAGATATTATAAACTTTTAAAGTCCACTAAGTAAAATTAACCTTTTTTTTTCTACCCAGTCAGACATTATCAAAAACGAAACAAAAATCTTACTTTTCATTAATACGAAATTGCCAATACTTAGTTGATTTGTTTACTGAACAAAGCGGAAGGAAAAACATAAATTCAATTTTTACAATGAACTTTGGCTGATCACAATAGAATAGAATAGAATCACAATTTTTTTTCAATAACATTTTTTTATTCTGCTTTTTGAATAAATGTTTCGCGAATTTACTTGGAGGAATTTCAAAAGTTGATATTATATTTTATTACTTGTTATTTCAAATTTCAACAAAATTACCGTATATGCTCCAATAAACGCCGATGCTCTTATTGTCGCCGGTCTCTAATAAGCGCCTGCTGCAGAGGAGACACGGCCAAATAGTAGCCGGTCTCTAATAGTAGCCGGGTCTTTGATATTTGCCTACTGGTACTTGTGTAAGCGTCTGTATCTTTATAGTCGTGCGTAATACCTTACGGTACATTGCCATACAAAACGCCGCCGAAACGGTCATTTGACATTGCCTTTAAGATTCGCGCGGTGGAATACGCGAAAGAAACTTCCGGTGAGTCGGCCGCCCGTATTGCGGATTCGGACGACGAATAGCAGCGAAAGGAACAGAAAGACATTGCCATTTATCTTTAACAGTCTTATGTAGAATGTGAAATTCAAATAAAGTACGGTAGCTGTTTGTAATAGCCGGTATTTATGTGTAAAAATATTGCGTTCTGAAGGCTTTGTTAATAATGGCCGGCCTCTAATAGCAGTCGGTCTCTATTAAGCGCCGGGAGCCGAGGCTAGTTTTGCAAATAAACACCGGGGGCCTCTATTGGAGCATATACGGTAAAAAAAGACCAATGAATTGGTTTTAAAAATAATTCCTTTTAGTTCAAACTATTTTAATTCAAACAAATCAACGAATATTAAATGTTATTAAAATACACCAACAGATTAAAACTTATATTAACTGTAATAATTGATTAGAAGTTTATTTAAAGGATTATATATTTTAAAACTTCTGATAACTGAATTGAAAGCAAAACAAACATATAGGAAAATCAAGCATCTGAAAAAAAAAAAAAAGGTACGTAAATTATGGTTCACAGTTAACTTTAAAATAGGGCACATTCACTAAAAAGATTGGGGAGAAGGGTTCGTTAAAAAATGCTTTAGAAAATAAAATGCATTTCGAGATATGCAGAGTTCTTTTAACGACTAGCGGTTCAATTAATAAAATCATAGTTGTTATTCATACATTTTGTTTCTTCTTTTACAATTTTACCAGCTTATTTTCCAACATTTTTTTGACATACACAAGTATTTTATCTATGAAGACGTGATTTGCTTATCATTTTCAAGAAAATTTTTATTTTCTTACATTCAGAAGGAGAAGAGATTGTTTAAGGGATTATGTAGGATTATCGGAGACTGTTCAGACGCAGTCGAGCGCTTAGGTGGTAGCCTGTTAATTTGGTTGACGTACAGGATGCTGGTTTAAAATCCCTGAAGTTGACCTGAATGCCAGTCTTCGTTGGATTGTCTTTTCGCAATTCTCTCTTCTCCGGCTGTTTAGTCGCTGCTGTGTTTGGGTCTATACAATAGATTGCACTTAGTTGCTGTAGCATCCACAAAATCCCCCGAAGAAAAAAAGAAATAATAAAAAAAAAAGATTGATTAGATGACCAACTTAAACAACTTCATTTTTTTATTTATTTCTGAAAGAATTTCTGAAGAGCTTTAATAATGAAAGTGTATAATTTTAATAATGAAATATCTCTGAGCAAAAAGAAGTGTCAACCATGATACATGTACAAGTATCTCCATTTGTGCTGAGGTGATTAATAATGCTGTCGGTCAAGATAAATGTCCCTGTGGACTTAGTTTAATTGGTTGGAAGATTGTCTGTCTTACACAAGTATTGATTGGAAAGGTACAACTGCAGACTTTGACCCAAAGGTCTCTGGATAACCAATAACATTCCAAGCAATTATATCTAGGATAAATGTCCTCATCAGTAGAAAAACCTCCTGTAACATATTTTACATTAATTACATAAGATTGTAAATGAACATTGTGCTTAAAAAAAACTTTTTGTTGCAATAACATAAGGATCTGTTATTATTACATTGCTAGTAACTCAAATATTTTTTTTAAAAATGTGGTAAAAATCCAATTCCATTAATTGAGAAATTATTCACCAAAAAATAAAATTAATGAACTTGTTTTAATTAGGAGAATAATTAGATCTCATCATCACCTGCTAGAAAACAGTTTTAACGTTAAAGCAAAAGCAAAAATGATCGAAATATAACTACAGAAACGAAAACAAGTAGTGCCATTAATAGTAGAATAACTTATAATTCTGGTAAGTGGCATTAAAAAAAATATATTATCAGCAGAAATGGATTTTTGGCGATGGTCAGCAAGAATTTCAAAGGAAAAAAAATCCTTTCAAAATTAAAAGTAATTTAATTAGAGAAAAGATGAAAATAGGAAATTCAATAATAGATTCTATAGAAAAGCAGCAATTAAAATGGTATGGACATGTGAAACAGATGACTGAAGAAAGAATTCCCTAGAAAATTTTCGAATGGGTTCCACCTGGGAAAAAGAAGTTGGGGAAGATCAAAAACAACATGGATTTTTAAGAATGACGCGAGAGAAAGAATTAGCTGATGTTGATTGAGAAAATAGAGAAAAATGACAGAAAGTATTTGTTAAGTGTGGGCACAGGAAGATACTATCGCATTGTTAAATCTTAATAATTATAATAACGACACTCAATTTTTATTTTCTGAAATTGTAATTTTTCAAGTGTAATATTTTTAGAATATAGCTATATATTTCTAGTTTGAGATTTTCGAGTTTGAGATTTCTATTGCAGTTGATGTAAGAGCTTACACTACTTTAAAAAGATTAAGAATTAAAACGAATACTTTTTTTCTAATCTTCATCATTTTTAATCTTTTGAAGATTAATCATAAAAAATCTGACATATAATTTTAAAGAATTAAAAAATTTTCAGTCTAAAAAATTGATTGAAATAATTCTCACGGCTTCTATTAGTTTGTTGATATAGAAGGGAGTAAAAATCAATTAAAATAAATTGCAAATATTTTCGACGAACTATTGGGACCTCTTTCCACAAAATATATTCAAAATATAATCAATTAATATTATTTACAATACCACACTTTGCCAACTACTATGATTTCAGTCATCCAATTGCTGGTTTAGCGCGAGCACAATTTATATTCCCAGTAAGAAATTGATTAAAGGTAATTAATCTGCTTCTATCCACCTTTTCGTTATGAATTGCTCAATTTTGCTTAGGATGATCCTTCAAGTTGAAAGACCAAATACTGAATTAAACAAGTATTCTCAACCGAAATTAACGACCCAGACATAAAAAATCATTCTCAATAATCGTTATTTCTAATAAGTAAAGGATTTTGAAAGTTTCAA
>JAFIDM010005346.1:17946354-17964992 GCA_023159025.1 Thereuonema tuberculata
AGAATACACAACAATATGCAAAAAGCCAAGTGTAATACATCCAAAATATTACAATATAATAGCTTCCTTATTATTTAGATACAATAATATTTTAAAGGAATTTATCAGTGTTTCTAATGCTTTTTTTAAATTTGTGTAATGTGCAACTGTTAACCTTTAGAAATTTGTCTTTGTTTATACAAGGGAAGGTGTTGATTATACATGATTCTATCCTGAACCTATCTTTTTCTTCGTCAATTTTGAATATCACGAGTAAAGGATTTTTGAAAGTTAACGTGTAGTTATGGAGATTTTATATAATACTAGGTGAAAATTCCAGTTTTTAAACATTTAATTTACTTTCATTTTTATGTAACCTTCAATTATATTACGTTCTTTTACTTTATATTCAATATTAAACCAAAAGGTTGTATGGGATTTACACTAGAAACATGAAATCACCCAATATTTCAAGATTTCCAAATATTACATAATATTATAACATACTCCCAAAAGTTTCAGAAACAGTGACTTGAAACACTTCTTTTGCAAGACTCTTTGAAAAACATTCCTATTCAATGTTTGCATAAGTGGATTTTTTTCCCCTTTTAAAACTCGTATTCAAATGCTCTCTTAGCTGCTTTACTAGAATATTTACTTGTGAATTGTTCCGGAGGCTAATCTTCGAAAAAGCAGAAAGCCCAGTGCTCTTTTCCAAATCAATGTTTACTTAAATTTTTGCAGATGAACATTAATCTTCTTCAAATTATCTCCTTCAAAGGATTCTTCTTTCTCATTCAAATTAATTTTACTATAAAATTGAATTAAAGGAGGGAAAATCGATGAGGAAAAATGGCTCAAATTAGATATAGCGAAGCTCTGCTACACAGGGGCTGCTTCCCAGAACCTAATGAACTTTTCAGCTTGAACAATAATGTCTGTGCGCAGCATAATTTCAAATGTAATTCGGATGCTGCTACTTGCTCTTCAAAAGACACTCGACGAAACGGATTAAACACGATAGAACAGAAAAAAAAGGTCCTGTTTTCTTTTCTAAGAGCGTCTACAAAGTTATCAGTTCGTTTAAGCATCTGAAGACCTTATAATTGTCTTTCTTTTTAAAATTAACATTATTTTTCAAGTAGTTAGCCATGAAATGAAGAATTAAAAGTCAAAGTTTTAAGGTAATGATTTGAAGTTTCCGATACGCTAAAATTGATTTTTTTCATGTGTCCTAAAGGTAAAAAGAAATGTTGAACAATATTTTTCCCTTCTCATCAAGGAACATCCTATTTTCCGGTCTATTTGATAAAATTAGTTTTCGATTTTATTTCAATTATTATTTCCATTATTTCAAGTATTCCAGGATAACGGTTTTTGGCGATACTTCACATTTAACTGGGATACATAATCATTGAACTACCTACGTTTGAATATTATCTACACAATTTTTTACACCGTTTAACTAATCGGAACCAAATTTTGTATAGATACACTCTACCACTCTGCGGAAAATTAAGGCCACATTGGAACCCGGTTAACTACCCCCAATGGGATAAAAGGGGTGAAATCTCTGAAATGCGCCACATTTTCATCTGGTGGCGACGATGGTAACTATACAAATATTGTTCTGCAACAATTGGAACAACTGGGGGAGGATTGATGTGATAGGGTTGTGGAGAAGGGGAGAATCAGGACTCAATATCCCCTCACCGGATAAGTTAAATGAGAACCAGAATGGGGTAAATTTGAATGTATTGGAGTTCTTTCAAATGATTTCGTTTCTCCAAAAAGAATTAGTTTTTTTTCCCCTTTAATCATATTTTATTTACTGTCATAGTATCTGAGTTTACTTCCTAATCGAAACTATAAAGTGATCTAAAGATGTAAAGAAATAAAAAAAAGAATGTATGGTTTTTGACAATCGAAAGTTCACATTGCTTAAATGAAGAGTTCATGGTTTGTATCTATGCTGGCATTTCATTGGATTATGAAGCTCCACTTTTTTCAATTTGTGAATAAATTACGAAACTTTTTCTATGTAGGGAATGTATTGGAAAACAAATTTGCTTCGAGGTTTGCCACTCGACTAAATTATCGACCTGTTAACATCGAAGAATCTGAAAGATCCCTACATGGAGAAGGCATCGACACGAAAGAAGGAGTCTTAAGTTTTATTCGAGGATTCCATAAATCGTTTCTTTCAGTACTTTTCAGTATTTAATATTAAACAAAATGAATCGCTATTTTAATATGATCCTAATCAGTTCAACGATAATACAAAGTAAAAAAAAAAATTACTTACGAAATAAGTCATGAAGGAAACAAACATTTTGTTCAAGTATCGGAAAAAGATATTCCTGATCATTTAGTCATTTGAAATGTATCTGAAGTTTAGTTTCCAGAAATGGGATAAATTTGAATACATTGGAGTTTTATCAAATGATTTCTTTTGTCCAAAAAAATTCAGGATTTTTTTCCCCTTTAATCATATTTTGTTTAATGTCAAATCATCTGTGTCTATTTCCTAATGGGAAATGTAAAATGATTTAAATAGGTTTTATAATAGATCCCTGATAACATTAAATTTAATTTAGATTAAATATCATATTCTTAAACAGGCATAAAATTCACTAAGCTTAAGATCAGTTCGGTAATGATTGGAAAATGTCACATCAATTTTCTAGAATGATTTAGGACCAATTGTCGTAGCTTCAACAAAGCAGTCTGATTCCTGAATCATTAGGCCTATATCAACACAAGTCAAAATCGTTAAGCGGAAGCTTCGCAATTTACATTCCAAAACAAAGTACATCCAACTATTAATAGTACGGTATCACTGCATTTAGGTGAAAGATTATCCAGCTTCCTTCTTAAAAAAAATCCAGAAAAGATGTCTCAGATAAATCGAAATGTGAATATAAATATATATTTAAAACACTATTCAAAAAGTTTTATGCGATTGAATTTTGAGTAAATGATTGAAAGTAAATACCAAAAACAAAAAAAGATTGCATTTACAGAATGCTATTTTTTTGAAACAGTAGAATTGTTGCTGTTGTATTAATATGAGCAATTGCTTAAATTCTTAGTTTTATTCCCTGAATAAACATTAGCCTCTTTTAGAGGAAAACAAGAAAACTCACTCAACAGTCGCCTTTAAAATTACAAAAGAAGAAAGAGAAACAAATGTTTAGAGTTTTTGTTTATTCTTCCAAGTTCTCTTAAGAAAAAAAGAACAGCCGGAGGAGAACAACAACTCGGCTGCAATCTTCGCTTTATTGTTTTGCTTCCAACGAAGCAGCCATTTGACAAGAAAGAAAGGTATAAAATAACATCTGATTGACAGAAAAGTTCAAAAGATGAAGAAACAAATCCAAGCAATAAGTCTCCTTATTTCTTAGGAAATTACTAAAACGGGAAAGATTTAAAAAAAGAAGAAACTTTAAAAGAAAAAGGTTTTGCAGAGACGTTTGCAATGACTTTATAGTTTTCATTTATATTACAATGACTGGATATTTCTTCATGAATTCGATAGTGAAGCTGCTGATGGAAGAGCTACGAGAGAGAAACAAATTGAAGTTCTACTTTAATACTAACAATGGAATGTTTTTAAAATAGCTAAACAACATATTCAAATGATAAGAAAATTACCAGAGGTGGGAAACTACTAAACGTAACTGCGAACAGAGTTAGGCTTAAATCCATGATATAACTCAAATAAAGATGTAATTTTGGTCAATTCAGATTAATCAGTTGCCTTTTCCTACTGGAACGATACATGAAGAATATACCTCTTGAAAGCTTAAAAAAATATTTATTTATCTTTATTTTTTTAACCCCTTTTAAGGGTTTTAAACAATTTTAAACAATTCTGAAATGAACTTCATAAGATAATCAGGTGAATAAAAAATATTTAATATTATACACAGCATGTTTCGCAGCAACGTTTTTACTGCATTTTCAAGTGAAATACAAGTGAATAATATTAAAACAATATAAGAACATACTACATCAAATTTCAAAATAAGTAACAACAATTCTTAAGAAACAATATAATAAGATAAAACTGTAAACTGAATGTAAACAAAAAGCTTTCCTGAACTCAAATTAATTATCAGTGAAATAAATCGGTAACAGCAGGATTTATTTCACTATTAATTTTTTAATGATGTTACGATGTCTTTATCAGTTTTCTGTAGTTTTTAAAGCTGTTGTTATCTTTTAATTTGAGTTCATGAAAGCTTTTTGTTAACATTCAGTTTGCAGTTTTATCTTGTTACATTATTTCTTTAGAATTGTTGTTCATTATGTTTGATGTAGTATGTTCTTATATTGTTTTAATATTATTCACTTGTATTTCACTTGAAACGTTGCTGCGAAACATGTTGTATCTAATCTACCTATAAAAAAAGAAAAGTCCTAATTCACTCACTCACTGACTCATCAACGCCCAGCCCAAATCCTTGGACCTAAAAAGCTGAATTTCCCTTTATGGTGAAGACAAGGAATACGGCCGGATTTTTCGAAATTCCCACGGGATAGGGAATAAAGAGGATTTATATTTTCGCTTAAAAGTTGTCTTATCGATCTATAGGTGTGTGGCGCCAACTCGCAATACATCTGAGTTATCCGGAGAAGGCCACAATTTGCTAAATAAATAAAGTTGTTGGGGTTTTTTTTTTTTTATGCAAGGGTTCCAGAGCGAAGCGACGGTACCCGGCTAGTATTAAATAATTTTTGTTAACCCTATTATGATATGAAGTTCTACATATAATATTAATGGGTTTCTTTACATTGTTACGTTATAAATTCTGAAATTGTCAATAATTAAAAAACAAAAAAAAACAAAACAGAAATTAGTAAAAAAACAAGCAAAGTACACATTTAAAACATTACAAGAATATTTTCTTATTAAATTTCATTCTTCCTTTTATAAATACATACCATTTTACTATTTATAGTAAAAAGAAGATACAAAATAAATTTCAAAGGACAACAGCAAATCAAAATTTAGTCTTTCTAAGGCTTCTAGCTTCAATCGACACTCGTATAAAATACAATCTTTCTATTCCACAAAGTGATAATTTGTTTCACAGAGTTTTGTCAAACTAAATGGTTACTTATCATAAATCATAAGTTTGTATTTCTCTTGCTTCAAGTAATTACTCTTATGAAGAAAGAAAACAATTTAGACGAAGAATATTCTCATGAAAGGCCTTCTTTTAGTTTAGTTTATAAGTGATTGCTACGGTTTTATACATAGAGTCCTCTTTTCAACTGTTGATTTATTGTATTTACTTATTGTATTATTTTAATTATTATCATTATTATTTATGTACTTACTGATTTTATTATATATTTTTTTCTGAGACATTCACTTATCTATAACAATTTCATGAAGGAAGAACTTGAATTGTTCAGCTGCATCACGAGATGATCTACTGATCAGCTTAGGTTTCAAGTAAGAAGCCAGATTAGAATTTTTATCCAAAACATCAGGTAACTTCCTATTTCTATCTGTTACTAACGTCTAGAAACAGCGTCGGATACTGCAATTTTTCATGAAGATGTCTTTGGAAGTGAAATTGGATGAAGATAGTATCAAAATAGCAAAAATCGGCTGTCATTCCTTCATGGATCTCCAGTAATGAGTACCATTTAATAAAATGAGAAATTTTGAGGAGAAAAATCGCGACCTACGACAATGGGATTTTTATAGAAGTGGATACATGATATTTGTGAAGTGTATATCTTTTATCCATGGAGGGCGAGGTTTTTTTTAGATTCGTAAGAAATTGAAATTCATAAAAGTAAATACAATATTAACTAGAAAATTAAATAGAAAGTTTCCTTCTTGTGCAATGAAATTATCATCCTTTAAGAAAATGATATTTAAGAAAAAAACATATTTAAATTTTCTTTTCTTCTCTAGCAGAGCCTCAGAAATACGAAAAGAAGATATACTGAAGGGACCTTTCACTCCAGCAAAGGTATATGGAGATAAGATATGAAGAAATGGCGACCAAGTATTGTCTTCGTTGAGATCAACGAATCACCGATACTAAAGAACCTTCATCAAATTCTTGTTGAGACTTAATTTTTACAAAATTAGACATAAAATCTGAATTTAGCATTAATAGTTTTTTTTCATGAAAACGAAAAGTATTTACCTATATAGACTTTTTGTAATCGTTGTTCTTTCCTCTCATTTTCCTCAAAACTTTATTTCCAATTATTTCAGAAAAGTATTTCAAAACTTTAAATTAATTGATAATTCAAATAAATACTACATCTATCTTTGATATTCTATTTGATTGTCTCCCAAAATATGCTGCCACTGAATAGATAGCTTTGGAAGAATAGTATTTAAAGCTTTTCAAAATACTGTAAATTTCAATCAACATTTTTTATATAGAGTGTTTAATTTTATAATGTTTTCTTACTAATCTACTTTGATGGCCAAATTTATTACAATACTATTAAAATTTCCAATATTTCATAAAAAGAATAATTCATCTATCGAATTACATATATTTTCATTTAATGCAGCAAAATTTTCTGAAAAGAATGTGTACGATTTTCCTTCTTAACTCCTCCTTTACTTTACAATTAATATCATGTGTCTCATTTTGTTGAGAAACTAATTGTTAATCTTCAATGTAAGAAAGGCTTTAAGAAGGAAAAGCGTAAACATTCTTTTCCGAAAATTTGCCCATATTCAAAATTCGAGAGATGAATTATTTTTTTTTAATAAATATGAAGATAGAGGAGGTAAGAAGGAAATATGGAAACTATATTTACAATATTTCAATTATTTTCTTACCACAATTATCATTTGGAATTGTAGTTATTTATTAATTGTTACAATAAATTTATGCATTATCAATTCAAAATAAATTCGAACTGGATTAACATTATTTTCAAGAATACAAAAAGCATATACTGAACTGTTTATCTCATAGTTTCGTCTTGAACTGTAGGATACAACAGGCCTTTATAATGGCAATAAGACAAAAAAAAAATACGACTGATGTTGCTTTAAGAAAGGCAGGTCTTTTTATGCAAAAAATAAAGGGAAAAAAAACCTTCTTAAAAAATAAAAAAAAAAACTGTTCTTTAGACTATTTTTTTTTCTTTGTATATGTTCTTTATGACTATTAAAGAAAAATTTGACGTAAGGAAATTCTCATAGAAGTGAAGGACATGAAAGATTTGAATTCATACAGTAAAAATGAAAAAAAAAAAGAAAACAAGAATTATACAATCCATATTCTGTGATATTCATTTGTGATACATTAAGTTTTGTAATTATTACGACGCTCTGTTATATTTTCTTTTAACAATATTCTATATATCACACTAAACAATCCTGAATTACAATGATTGAGGGATTGGAAGGGGTTACAACTATTCCCATTCAATCCGAAAATGGAAAAAAATCTAGATATTTGTGACTGTTTTTCGGGTTGGAAAGATCATTGCTTTGTTTATAATTCCTTCGAAAAAGAACACTTACTTTCTTTTTGTTTGACTAATCTTAACCCTTCCCAGCCTATAATTACAATGCCCACAATTACAGTGCACACAATACACAATATCTTTGTTTCCAAATATATAAATAACAATAATAATCTTGTTTAAAAATAAAATTCATATCAATATAAATCTAACCAATTTGTTAATTCAAAGGATGCGCTCGTCATTTATTTAAAAATAGCTGAAAAATTTATCACTAGATGGCGCTGTGACAGTAACTTCTATTTACTATTCAGTTCTATAAAACCAAAGCAGTTGCTGCAGAATCATACAGTAGATTTATCTTGCATTGCAGCATCAATGACAACAACGTTGAAAGAAAACGAGGTATTTGTGCTCATCTGTTGAAGTATCTGTTGTCCAAATTTTTCTTCATTACGAGCCTCACAACTCGCTTCAAATACTTTAATTTTGATAATCTTATATAACTTTTTAATAACTTATCTCTGTAAACTAAACACTTCAGATTATAGGTGGTTTTTTGTTTTTTGTTTTTAATAATCAAACGTCGAAAACATTCTTCCTTTTTACCACAGCAATAAAGTAGATTACTGAAACATACATACAAAGATCGGCAGAAGATTTAATCTTTCATTGCCTATAGTTAACTAATTACTCTAAATAATTAGTTTGTCAAATGTTCCAAGTTTTGAAATGATTTGCATTAATTTCAATAAACTGTGTTTTCTCCAGTTTTGAGTTTTTAAATTAATAAAGCTATTTCAATTGTAAATAAAAAATTAAAAAAAAAACAAAACAAAACCAAAAACATCCTTTTAGCATTGTATTGATGATGTATCACAAATAAAAGATCAAATCACGATAAAAGAAAAAAAAATATTAAATTTTTTTTTTTTGCAAAATGAAATAGTAGGCCTACATTATGTACTTTAATTAAAGGTATTTCTCATTTTTTTAATTAGCAACAAATAACATAACATTTTTTCTTTATATTTACGTCGTAATCTTGCACTTAATTTATTTCTTTTGATTAAAGTTAATTCTTCTACTTTCCAAGTGTCCATGAGATCCTAGGTGGTAATCCTTCTTGTCTGACCCCGAGTGTTTAATTTTCCCTTCGCCAAATCTCTTAAAAATCCAATGTTTTACGTCTCCCTCCGGGATGACAACACTAAAACCTAATCCTAAAGATAAACACTTTTCCACGAAGTGTTTAATCTCAAGATTCTACGTAGGATTTTCTTAAATCCACCCTAAGTAATCATGACGTTCCTTACGAAGTAAGACAAAATACAGCAAAATATAAAAATAGTTTAAAAAAAATAAAAATACTTTCATATTAAGATACCTTTGTAAAAAGGTTTTCGAAATCATTTTGGAAATCTTTCTTTCAATGGCAAACTGGCATCGTCTCAGCCAGCAATTACCTTATAAGTTTCTTCCATGAATTTTTATTTGGGAAATTGATTTTATAATTATCTTTATAGAGAAAACGATATCATTAATACATCTCCTTTGAAAACCTCTTGAATCTCATCTTTTCAATTACATTTAAGCCATGTTTATTTCCCCAGAACTTTATTTGATTTATAATATATGAACAAGATTTATAATAAAACGTATTATTCGAAGTAAGTTTTATTTAAATACTAAATGCTGATTTTTTTTTCTACTAAGTAATGCTGTACTGCAAGATTTAACGAAATTTTTTATATTAACTACTATTAACTTCGTTAGAAGTTCCTCAGACCAACCATCAAAATATCCAACAAATGCGTAACCATTGGAATCACCAAATAAAAATAAAAGCTTTCCTACTAAGTAAAAATTAGTTTTATTTTTTTAACAACGAGAAAAAAGTAGTCTTACATTTTATCGATTTTTTGGAACACAGAAGACAAGTTAATCCGTAGGGTGGATTCAAAATTCCCTGTACAAGCTTTAAAGGCAGGTCAGGAATACAAAAACAAACTGTATTCATAGTGGAGCGTATGTTCGCAAACGCTTTTCGAATGCTCTACAAGGTACACTAAGATTCGGAAATAAAAGACAACAAGTAAAGTAGACAACATGCTTACAACATGATAGTAAGTTGTAAGTTGTAATAATGTCTGTTTCCGTCAAATAATCCAATTTCACAATCTCTTGTGCAAACTCGCAGACGTTTGATGGGCACACGTCTGGGGAACCGTTCAAGATACAATCGTTCAGCTGCTCGTCCGTTTCCATTCGTTACCCCATAGGCTAGGTGCATATCTACCCTCTCGGCATAGTGAATCCTACTCGTTCAAAGTCAACATCTAAAATGACGATGGCACACACTGCCCAACTAATGTGCTGCCTAACAGCGTGGTTTAGCACATTCGGGTGGCGTTTGAGGACAAACGTTCCACCATGATTACGATTTGTTTTTGTATTTCTGACCTACCTTTAATGTTTGTACAGTGAATTTTGAATCATCCTATATATTTGTAATTTAGAGTCTTTATTATCTGCTATATCTGCCCATGCCGCCACGGCCGAGCGGTCTAAGGCGGCGGTCTGCCGTGTGGCCGTTAGGGCGGGACCTGGGTTCGAATTCCGGCTGAGGACATGGATGTTGGCTTTCTTTCCTGTGTTGTTTACTCAGAAGCGAAAGACGGGTTCGCTTCTTTCGCAGTCTATGGCATCTTTGGGTTTCCCTCTGCTCTGGTTTAATGTCAGGAAGGGCATCCGACCGTAAAACCCCATTGCCAAAACCGATTATTGAGCAAGTGCGCCTTGCTCATCAGCGACCCCACGCGGAATATGGGAAAAGCTAAAGGAGAAGATTATCTGCTATTTCTGATTGCTCAATGTTTGAAGGATATTTTTAAAATGCTTACTTAATTTTCTGCTTCGAAAACTAAGAATCAAAAATTTTAAAAAGTAAGATACATCATAGCACTGAGAAACCTGGGAAAATAAGCTTTTTCCTATGTTATTTGGAAACTTACCTTGAAACGAACAGAACAAACAGAACGAGCATTCCGAACAGAACGAATAGAACGCTCGCTCTGTCCGTCTTGTTCCTTTTGATGATTCAGTTGCAACAGATACTTATTAATTTATTCGCAAAAAGTAAATTTTCAGATTTAGACAATTTCTTTGATTATGATATCATTGTTTTTTATAGTAATTTATTACAGCTGTCTGCATTGTTACATCACTGAATTCCGTTGAAATCCGGAATTTCCGGAAATTAAATCTTTTAAAAGCCTCCGTCAAAAATTGCCAGAAGAGCTGAGATGACTATTTTTCCTTTTATATCCTAATTCTGTCCTGCCCTTTTGAAGGCGAAAAGAGATTGTGTAATCTTATAAATGCACCCTAGAGAAATTGAAATTCTATTTCGCTCAACATTGTAGGATCCAACAAATATCCGTCAGCTTTCAAAATTGTATCCTGCTCGTCTACGCGATCCCATAATCAAATTTTCCTAAACAGTAATGGGATCGGAGCTGTTGTATCGTCCCCGATGCTTAAAGCCCTTGTTTCGAGGATGGTTGTTGTTGTCTCAATTAGATTAACGGAAGCACAAAAGCTTTAAAGAATGTACTTAATGGCCGACGTTTTGAGCGCGTAGGAGACCTTCAAAATCAATTTGTTTGATTTAAAAAAATAAAGAAAAAAATACAAGCTGAGGTATCCATTCAAGAGATCACAGTGAAGAAGATGGTGTTGATCTTTAGAATCAATTAGTTTGTTGTTGCTGTTGTTGTTGTTTTATTTTACTTTCGTTAGAAATAAAACTTTTAGAAAAATATAAATGAACTTCTTAAATAATAAATTCACTAGTAATTAACTGAAATTCAAATTAAATTGTAATAAAATTTCAGTTTCTGTTCTGTATCCTGCAATAATTTACAACTTAAAATAAAAAACTATATTTGTTTTTTATTTGTATTATTGGCTGAGCATTATCCTACTAATAAACAATCTTTTTTCTCTTCTGCTTTTATTTATCTGTTTATCGTGTTGTCTGTTTGTAGGTGCATCACGCTAAAACCGTTGCACGGATTTCCAAAAGATTTAGATTCATAGCTTATGGTTCCACTTATATTTTAAGTACAATTATTTTGATCTCCATTTCCACCGGATCTCAAAATGGACTCCAATGCGACTTAACATAGTCCTCACTACACAACGGACACCTCAACTTATGCCTCGTTCAAGTAAAGAGAAATGTTAAAATGTAAGACATCGAATGCTCAGCTTTTTATCGGGTAGTAGGGACTAAGTATACAACGCTGGAGGGCAGGGGGAATTTCTAGGTCTTATGGAGAGGAAGGAGACCGAATAATCATGCTCTCGTGCCTTAAGGTTTACCACACACACAAAAAAAAACATGGTTTCAAATTTTTAAAGAAATTCATCCGACCGTTCAAACGAGGATTTCGGAGATCTTTTGAGAAAAGTGAAGGTCCTGTGTTTTAGGTCTGGACTAGATGAGCGTTGAAAACGCGGCGTTAGCAATTGCTGATTTCCTTACAGAACCTAGCGAAATTCCATGTATTTCTATGGAAAGTCAAACATGCGGTTACACGAACGGTTCAACTCCGAGGTGGTCTGCGTTAGCACCGCTGTCTGCAGCAGACGGTGGGTTTAGTGAGCACTCAGTCCTCGAGGGTGTACTTTCCTTTATTTTACCTCTAAAGAATGTCTGGGCTAAACTAAAGCGGCGTTACCAACACTCGTGTAGAACAAGCCTTACGTTGGATCATGAATAAACTACGTACCAAACTTCAGAAAATCTGTGGATAAATAGTGGATAAAAACACTTAACTGGAATTGTGAGATTTCAAACAGGAATAACCTAACACAGCTGAACAGTTAACAGTTTATCAAACCACTGTATCAAGCCACTAAACTTTTTATAACTATGCTACTGAGTATTATACTGTAAGGATGAAACAGCGGGTCATAGAAATGGAACCTTGAATTTTGATTAATTGTATGTCCTGACAGTGTAGTCGAAGAAATGATAAATTCTATTGTTCTGAAAGTTGTATCTAAATCCTTTCTGGTTAACTCGCGTAGAAATATTTAACTCTGCTATGCTGTTAAACAACAATAATCGTCAAATTTTAAAACGGTTTTATTAAAACGCGCCATGTTATATGTTTTATGTTTCTTTTAATATCAATATAAATACGATCAAGATTTGGATTCAAGCAAAATTAAGCTTTTTTAGATTTTCATTTCTTTAACTATTCTATGCAGCATATAGTTAATAAACAAATTAGGTAGGTTAGGTTTCTTGAGATTAATCATTTGAGTTTTAAACCTTTTTAAATATATATCAGTGCATTATTTTACTCAAAAACTCAGTTTACAACTCAATATCACTGCAGATGAAATTAAATACTGTAGAGGAATTTTATTCTAATCTTTTAGGACAATTCTATTCCAACAAAAAATTTAAAACTTCCTTTTTTATCATGATTCCATGTGATCTATATTTGAAATATTTAATTATTCAATAAAAATTAATAATAATAATAAAATCAGGAAATTTATAAAAATAATAATAAAGGTTTTTTTATTACCTATTGTTACTTGTGTATGTATCTTTAAGTAGAAAGCTATTTTAAATATTAGAAATACCTTACTAAATACCTGTCGACACATTATTCCCTCATGACCTGTCACTCAGGGAATCTATCTCAATATATTAGAATTTGTAGAAAGAACAATTGTTATGTAAATTACTAAAACAAAGTGTTACAAGTTGTTTGTTAAAAAAAAAAATTAATTTGACGAAAGTAGATAATTAACAATATTTTTTACTAACAATTTTTTTCCTAATCTATTTTTACAATCTGTAATTTACTGACCTTCTCCTTAGACATTATCCAGATTATCCAATAATCCATTTATTCTTTTAAAATAAAAATAAAAATGCTACTGGTTAAAAGTTAACTAATTTTTCTGATTTGAAACTTCTAATTTTACTTTTTATCTACTATGAAAAAAGTCAAGTTTTCATTAATGTTAAAACAAATATTTCATTCATAATAAACATAAAATGAAGAAGAAATAAGAAGTGAAGACTTTTATCCTTCACCCAAATACTTAGCATTTCAATTCGAGAAGGACTGCGTAAATAGAGCGGAAGAACCCTCTTTAGCAGTCAGTGGGAGTTTATGGGGGTTTAATTCAGTCATAAATCACAATGACAAACCCTAAGTCTAAAACCCAAGAGAAACCGTCTTCTCAAATAGGTTACAAATTTTCTTGGGAAAGTGGTTTTTTCTTTCGTCTTTCTTCTCAATTGAAAGAAAAAGACAACGAAACAGAAAGATAAGAAGTAAACAGAAACACTATTGATTTTATTTTCATTCTTCATAGATTGCTAACATCAATATTCTTCTTAATAAACGTAGGCTAGGCTTAAATTCCCTCCAAAGGATTTAGAATTTTAATATTCTATTCTTCTTGCGATTCCGCCATCTTGGAATAATGCGTTTAGAACTAAAAAACTATTCTTACAGCAGAAAACAGACGTTATAGATTACTTATATAAATGTAATACTTAACAGAAAAGACAATAACAAACGATTGCCTTCTGAACTAACATGGAGCAGCTGTTTCATCCTTGTTAAGAATCAACAGCCATATTACCCTCGATGATAGACGGCACAAAAGGTTACGCAGATCACTTCCGTATCCGAAAGTGGAATTTTAAAAACGCTGATTAAAAAACGAAAAAGTTCAGGTAGCTTTATTAACCACAGACATTGAAAATAAATAAAGGAAAATATGGAGCTAAAATAAAAAGTTTTTAAAGCCAAATCGTTTTTTGTTTTTATCAAGTACGAAATTATGACAATGAAATAATAATTACAGCTGTCATATTGTTAATTTATTCATTAGATTCTGTATGGGATCAGATTTTTTTTTTATCTAGTTCTATATTAACCATTGTTTTTTCTGCTATAAGTTTAAATTTCCATCTTGACAAGTTGAACATAAAAAAAAAAACACTGTCAGAAACTCGATTATAAGAATCTAAAACTCGTGTACATTACATAATCAGTCAAAACAAAAAATCCAATTCACTCTAGATTAATGAGTTACTACGATTTCTTTTATTCGATACCAGATTTTATTTCATGGAATTCATGTGGTTCTGACAATTTCAGTTTTGTTTAGATAGCGACGAAGTGCAATTTGCAATCTAAAAAAAAATTCGCTCAAGCCTTTTTCTCGTGTAACTCTCATAAATAAATCATTATATTTATACATAAATTCAATACAAAATCTTTTCGTTTCTTTCCTTCATAACTTAAACCAAGGAGGAGCAGTTCGAAATATTATCACAAATAACCACATTACATCTAAAAACAAAACAACATCTGAAAACAATTCAGTTACACTGTGCAATGCATCATCATTGTTAATGGCAGAAAACTTTTTACATTGTTTTCAAGTATTGCTTTCACATATTATATACATCAATGTTTATATATCCTATCTTTTTATATTCATTGTTATAGCATTATTTAAAGATTTATTTTTAAAGATTTTTTTTTTGCTATTAGTGATGTGATGGTTGAAATATTTTCTCCTTCGTTTTTATTAATAAAACAAAGGCACAGTGAAAGTAGAATCACCATATTTGGAAAAAAGAAGGGTCACTTAATTAATCCTGGAATAGAAAGTAACATGGAGGCATCATAAGAACGGTTACTGTGAGGCCTTCACACCAAAGATAGAGATATAATGGAACGTTTTCCACTGTTTTAATAGTGAGGATGATGAAATATGTAATTCTGAATTATTAGGAAGATCAACTACTGCTACAAATTTGTTGCATTTGACGGTAAAGAGAATTATGAACAAGCGGAAAACGACAGCGAAAAACAAGAGGAAAACGGGCATTTTCTTTTCCTTGTCCGAAGCCACTTTTTGATATAGATAACACTTATAAAAAAATTTAATAATTTAAAAATAATAATAACAGTGCATAGGCAAGTTAAAGATGCAAAGAATAAAAAAAAATATCGAAAATCTTGTTCTCTTCTAATTTGCTTAGCAGAAATTTAAAAAATATTTACCATGCTTTGCAATAGAGGTCGCTGAGCATAGATGGAATTAGTAATCCATAACCACGATTTTCATTTTTTCTGTGTCGTATAAAATTGGTTGAATTTTTGAGATTGTACGTACGTATTGTACGGTTATTTTGGAAAATTGCTAATAAATGATTTTTTTGCTTCCTAAATGGAATATTATTTTCTACACAAAGATAGTCATACTAAATGCAGGATATTCATAAACATTCGCTGATATGAGATATTTTTATTGGAGCTTTATAATGAAACAGAAATTGTTTAGGAAATTTATGAAAATTAAATATTACAAAGAAGGATGAAGAATATACTTAAATTAAACTATGAATGAAACTGAATTAAACTTTATCAGTTATTGTAATTTGTTTTATAAATAAGGAGCTTTCAAATTAATTCTCTAACAGAGGAAATTAAAATGCTACCGTCTTTCTTAATGCACTACTTGTTGAAAGCATTGACCCATTATCATACATCTACAATTTTTTGGGCTAACGAAAAAATTAATAGTTGGCTATACTGTATTCGAAGAAGCAGGTTTGCATCCTGCTGTTGCCAGGGTTAATTGGAGGTTGAACCAGAATTTCGTTCAAGCATTTGGAATTTTAATTAAATCTACGATGTAAGACTTACCATCAGAAGTGGGGTTTTTTTGGAGAATTCTTTTAGGAGATACATTGGTTGAACTGCCTCCAAAACACCTTCCTGAATCTTAATCTTGGTTAAGTCTTCTTATCTAATTTTTCAAGGAAATCTTAATTTTTCTAGTTGTTACATTAAGCGCTGAAACTATGAAAATACGAAGGAAAAGATAATTAATATTGTGATGAGTTTTTATAGCTATATTTATAATTATTTTGCTTATTCTTATTTACTTTTATATGTATTTTACTGTTCCAATCAATTATAATCTAATCAGTTGTAAATTTCAAATTATAACTGTTAACCATCTTTTCCTGTTTTGTTTACTTTTGAATTTCAACGGCTGAGGGTTCCCATAATTCCCTGTAATTTAAATCTTCAGTTAATTTCAGTTGCGAATCACATGTTATTTTAAATCACCCAATGAACTGTTAAAGCTCTCAGCCAATATCCGGTCATTGTAAATACTCTATAAAAACCCTTGCTCTCCCTGAATAAACAGAACACAGTTAGAACACAGAAGAACACAGTAGAACACAGCAGAACACAGTTAGATCCAACTTCAGTCTAATCTACTTCTTTTACGAGCCCGAAACCCCAACGAAAATCACCGCAATATTTAGGAATAGCCTACAACTGGAGATAATATATACTCGAGACTTAGTCTCTGATTTTAAACAAAACAGCAAAATTTTGTTTCTATAAAAAAATTAATTATCATTATCTTACAAATCATGCTTTAAAATTATTTGCTTACTATTGCCAATTAAACATTGAAATTTGAAATTTGGGAAGATATTACAAGCATGAAGTACTCTACAGAGGAAACCCAAATGTACAAAAACATAAATTTGGGAAGATATTACAAGCATGAAGTACTCTACAGAGGAAACTCAAATGTACAAAAACATAAAATGAAACACAGAATTTCAAGATAGGATTTCGTACTTCCAGAAATAGTATCATTTTCTACTTATTAAAAGAGAGTCTGGAAAATTATAGTTACATGCAAATGGTGTAAAGCATGTTTTGTATTTATAATGACTAAATAAAATTTATCAGTTTTGAGTACGGTATTTTTTTTCTACATCAAATGAATTTCTCACACTTATCACGATATATAACAATAAATGAACTTACTGTTATTTATCTGAAGAACAGGATATAAATTTTATTAATGCATTGGAGTTCTGGATTAGTTATTTTTTTTCTTCTAAATTCGACAGCAGAGCTATAAAAATGAAACTATTCTCTTTTAATAACCGAACTGGGAAAGGAAAACAAACCTTTTCGCTTCTTCATGGTCGTTTTGGCTGTAAAGGAGGGACAATTTGACAGAGACGAAGTTTTCTATTGCACTTTTGGGAAGGTGAAGAAGATGCAACGAGAGAAAGTGGGAAAGAAAAAAATAAGTATAAAATGATCTCATTACTGTTAGGATAAGAAGAGTTCGTGTGTCTTAACTGTCGGAGTGGAATAACAATGGACAAAATTAATTTGGGGAAACTTTTTAATTGCATTTAAGTTAATGTACTTAAGTAATTATCGCTTTGATTCCCTTTAAATCACTTTAAAGCCATGCTAAGAAGTTATATTTCCAATGGATGGTCTATATTTATCAATGTGATTACATTAAATCAAAAATAATGACATTCCTTAAGACTACATTTAAAAGATAGCAATTCTATTGAATAATTCTATGTTGGTCTACCACAGAAATGTTTCCTTAAAATGATTACCGTATATCCTCCAATAAACGCCGAGGCTCTTATTGTCGCCGGTCTCTAATAAGCGCCGGGCTTCAGAGGGGACACGGCCAAATAGTAGCCGGTCTCTAATAGTAGCCGGGTCTTTGATATTTGCCTACCGGTACGCTTGTCCGTATCTCTATAGTCGTGCGTAATACCTTACGGTACATTGCCTTATAAAATGCCGCCGAAACGGTCATTTGACATTGCCTTTAAGATTCGAGCGGTAGAATACGCGAAAGAAACTTACGGTGAAGCGGCCGCCCATCATTGCGGATTCGGACGACGAATAACAGCGAAAGGTACAGAAAGACATTGCCATTTATCTTTAACAGTCTTATGTAGCATGTAAACTTCAAATAATGTAGCTGTTTGTAATATTAGCCGGTATTTATGTGTAAAAATATTGCGTTCTTAAGGTTTTTGTTAATAATGGCCGGCCTCTAATAGCAGCCGGTCTCTATTAAGCGCCGGGAGCCGAGGCTAGTTTTGCAAATAAACGCCGGGGGCCTCTATTGGAGCATATACGGTATTTCAAAACGTTTATTTTTACTATTATTCTCTTGTAATATCTATTTACTAAATAGTTTTATTTTCTACAGAACTTCCTGAACTTAATAAATTCACATAAGTTCTAGTATATAATTCCTAATTAATATTGAGTTGTTGTTTTTTGGTA
>JAFIDM010005346.1:17984206-18019822 GCA_023159025.1 Thereuonema tuberculata
TGAACAGAATTAGAAACTAAATGTTTAAAGGTTTTTAGCGATCCATTTGGGTGCTTTGTGATAGCGACCAAAATCGGAAAATACTGCCTTTGTCCTGTTCGTCCGTCCGTGTCTGTCCACCCCTAATAACTCCCGAACGAATGGTCGGATCGATAAACGGACTTCACCATTCAGAGGCCCAAACACCGTATAATAGGATATTTTCAGGGTCCAACGCCCCCCCCCCCCCCTCCCCCATATTCGAGATATTTTGCATTATTTTTATTGGATTTTCGCTATTAGCTTAAATGTTAGAAATGCAACCAACTCTTTTCAGTTGTCAGCTATAGCTTGATGCTTAAGATCTCCGAGTCATATACTGAAGGTTGTCGGTTCGAATCCTTATATATACTTTTTTTTTACTTTTTGTTTTGTTTTTTTCCTTAGAATTTTGTTTTGTAATTACAATGACAATTCTATACAATTAATAAGTTATTTATTAAGAACTCTCGAAGACTTAGGGAGTTGCTTTTATAGGAATTTCTTTAAAAAATAATAAGTTAGTTGTATTAGGTGCATATTTGAATTCTCAGATTTCGGTCGTTTAGAGATTCCCCTGGCATCAATCATCTCTAGAGTGATTTTGGCGCCAAACAACATAAGAAGTTCGTGATCAGAAAATCGAATTGGCAGAGCAAAGAAATTGGATAACTCCCAATTTGATGGAGGTAGAGAGGTGAACGCATTGAAGAACTAAATTTTTGTTTCTGTCTGTTTTCTTTCACAAGTATTTCATTGACAAACTGCCAAAACAAATCGTGTTTTTCAATTACTTCTGAAATAATAAAACTTTAATGAAAAAAATGGCAGCTGTACATTAAATGTTTCAAAATGTGCACTAGTTCGATCGGAATACAGACCAATTTATTAATCGAAAGATCATTCTTTTTACGTCTAAATAATGTGATTTCGGATTTAGTAAATGCTATTTTATTTTAAACTACTAAATACAAGTGAGCTCTTCATGATTTGCAACCCTTTAATACCAATTACAATAATTAACCAACCCATTAACTCTTCTAAAGATTAACCAGATTCTTGAGAAGCAGTTTCATTTTCTACAGCCATTAAATATGCTAAGAGTCAGGAAAAATAAGCTCCTTGATTCCAGATAGAAAAAGCATTCATCTGTAATTTATTTACAATATTATATTAAAATAGTAATGAAAATGTCAGTATTTATGGCAGTATATTTTCGTCCGCAGAGAGGAACTTAGATGTAATTTTTAAAAATTTACTCTAAACTGCAATATTTGGCATTTCAAAATAAAATTTAGAAACGATACATAATATCTTTGTTATCAATAATTTTGCACATTCAAACAGCTTGCTCTTAAAGCCTTTCCAATGATGAAAAATAATGACAAGTAAATCACACGAGCAAAGAGCGTCAATGACTTTGTCAATGAATAACAGTGAAACTAAGATCGTGTGATTTCGAAATAATGCGCTACATGTTCATCTCAACGGTTTGTTCTTAGAATAACTATGACTTCCCAGAAATATTGATTATCTTCCAGAGACATTACATAGTACGGATATCAAATAATAGCCTATATAGAGAAAGACGGGATTATTTCATTAGAAAAGATAACAGGAAAAGAAAATAATATAGAGTTTGATTCTGAAGGAGGAGTGGGACATGATACTGGATAGATACTTGTCTGAGGGATTTTCCCACTCCGGGATGATGTTTACTCGTTATTTCGGTCCGATGCCTCGGGCCTTTCTTCAGGAGATATACATTAATAACATTTAGAATGTAATTAACATAACTGAAGAAGGTCCGAGACACCGGACCGAAATATCGACCTACCCTCACTCCGGAATTGAAAATCCCTCAGACAAGGGTTTATCCGGTAATATAAAGTATTTTATCAGAGATATGATATATTTTTGTAGCTTTCTTACGTAGGTTTTGCATTAAGAAAACAGTTATGGAATTCAACTAAAATATTATAGATCAATGTAATTAATTAAGTTTGAAATTAGTTCAGCTTTTACATTCTTCAGAAAAATAATTAGTTTTCGGAATTAGTTTTCGGAATTTAATTCGCAATAATTTGCAGTTTTGTCTTTACATTTATTATAGCTTTAATAAGAAATTAAGCTTATTATTAGTTTTGTAAATGAAACTCTTATAGAATCCGTAAATACCAAGAGCTAAAAACAAAATTTGATGACATAATATTCTAATTAAATTTGATAAAATATTTGCTTTTTACAAACTTATCTTATAATTTAAACTCTACATTAGGAATTGCGGAATAGACCGGATGTATTGATTTAGATGAATTAGAAACAAAAGCAAAATATCAGAAAATGATGAAAATGTTCTTTTATTTTTGGGAATAATAACTTTTAATCAATTTATTCAAAATCCATTCAGTTCAACGACTTTTTTTATGCTTATCATGTTATTTGTTGTCGCTTTAAAACAGCCTGAGTTTCTATGAAGCTGAGCGAACGCTTATCAGTTCAATGAAATATGAACAACAAGTTATTTTTTTTTCTCTTTCAAGTAAATTTTCAAAGCAATAAAAGAACATTGTTTTATTGGTCGACACAAACTCGATATTGGGAAACAACACCGTCTTCTCTATACGTTTAAATTCCGAAAAAGATATGATTTTAAATTGGGTTTCGCATGAGTTTAATGGAAAAGGAGGAATTAGAACGGAAAAAAAAAAGAAGTAAGGAAATACGAAGGAAATGAAAAGAAGGAAAATAAAAGAAAATGATCTTTAAAGTTATATATTACATATATTTTTGGAAATATTTCTTTAAAAGCTTTTTCGTCTAATTTTTTTTTTTTCAGGTTTCTCGTAACTAAACTGTACTTTTCCTTTTAGATGTATTTCTTTGTTTCTACATTAAAACCTTAAATAGAAGCGCTTTGACAGATGATTTTATGCTAACGAAGGAGGAGCTAAGGTAAAATTTTATCGAGAAAATTTTAATAAATATTATGAGTAACGACGGATATAGGTTACTTTCACGTCGTTCGGAGGACAACATGGTCAGCACAGGATATAGGAACTCTAAGATATCTTTCGAAAGGATTAAATGGCATCCTTTTATTTCCCTTTCTTTAATCACTAAATGTTAGGACTTTGCAAGAATGCGAAGTTTTTTTATTCTTTATATTAAAAATTTTCTAATCACTATTTTTTTACAATCCACAATACTGATTTCCTCTTGATATTCAGACAATTATAAATTTATTCATTTTGATTTATTTAACAAAAGCTTAACGTTTTGGGAACTGAACAGATGTTGTATATTATTTCTTAGTTTAATTTACTTCTTGTAAATATATGAAATTTTGTAAATATATTTTTCATGTAAGTTCATATATGAAATATATTTTTAAAAAGGAAAATGCCTGACACTAATAAACAAATCTAGATAACGATGTTCTTTGTGATTTTTATGTAAACCTTGTTAATGAATTCATTGTTATCATTTAGATTCTAATTTAAATTTCTAAATTCGTCCAAAAACAACGTTGCTGTGAAGACGGCGAAAATGTTGACAACAACTGTTAATGGTCATCAGAACGGCTTCGTTTAGAATTTGTCAAGGACAGCAAAACAACAACCATGGAAAGAACTTATCCTCTTAAGCCGACGGCATGAAATGGCCAATGAAAAACATCCTAATAAAGCAATACAGCACAAAATTAACAGATGTTTCAACAAACAAACAAACAGTAGATGCAAATTAAAAACATCGATTAGCGCAACAAGCCAAAGAATACATCAACATTACATTAAAGATAAATTTCCTTGAATTTTGATAATAAATCTTTCTATGAAACAAAAGAAATAGTTGATTACTTTTTATTAAAAATGTTTAATTGTTTAAGTTTATTTGCCTTCTTATTTGAAAATTATTATTTTCACAAGTTCTAAATCACTTTTCTAACCCTCCACAATTCGTTTTTTTTATTTCAATTTTTATATCACTGTGATGTTTATCAAAATATGTTAAATTTAAATAGAATCTGTAGTAGTAAGAGTCTGTTAGCATATAAAAAGTTTCGTAAAAATTGTCTAAAAAACATTGAAAATGCTTGGAGTGTTTTTGTTTTGTATTGTTTTTATTTAGTGCTTATCAATGTTTTTATATTGGCCATTGTTATCCGTATAGATCATGCTTTAAGCAACAGAAACCAATAATTAAAAAAAGGTTTCTTTTTCTCCATTTTATACAATGATCAGCCTAAAAAGGATTTTAGTATGTTTCAGTGAATCCTGTGATTTAATGCTTTGGTATCGAGCTAGGAAAAGATTGAACGCTATCGAGGCAGTTGTGGAAATCAATTGTATTCTAAATGTCCGAATGAGGTTCGAAATTGTGGTCAAATGCATCCTACAATTCAGTAAATACTAACATTTATAATTAAGAAACAGAATTACTGAAAGAAATAGAATATCAGTTTAAATGAGAATGTGACTTGACTATTTTGATAAGATACTTTCATGTATAGTTATAAAAAAAATCAAAGAAAGGAAAAAATGAAACAATATACTTCATTACTTTTGTACTGTCCTTTTTAAGATTTGAATCCTATGATCTAAAGAAGATGGTAAGCATTGTATAGGGAAAAAAAAACTATTTTACAAATTTTAATGCATTTTGAATTGTTTACAATAGAAACTTCAAATTATAGTAAGTATATGAGGAGGTCGGAAAGTGACATCATTTTACCATGTTGTAAAGTATAAAAATAACATTTCCCTATAAGACAATTAAAATGTTGAATATGAAAACTTTACATAAACATCGTCTTCAAGTTTGGAAAAGTAAGTTACTGCGAAGGAAAACTGGTGAAAACTGATTTTGTTTTCCTCTTTTCTGTCTCTTCAGTTTGAGGACCACTCCAAGACAATGGCCGCTTCTCGGGTCAATTTCATCTTGAAAATTGCATTATTTTTTTCTTTTATTTTTGGCTTTTCTTTCTTGGTAGAGAAGAAACCACAAAAGTAATAGTCCAGAAAGAACGGATAAGACATGGGTTCTTGGTTTCTACCACTACGAAGAAAAAAAAAAACAGAATAAAATGGGAGTATTTCAAATGAGCGTTTATCTTATATTAGTTTAATGTTGAAGTCGATAGAAACTAATCTCTTTAAAGGCTTCAAAATTACTTTGTTTTCCGTCAAATCGAAAATTCGAACATTATTACTAAAAACTTAAGGAAAAATAGTAAAAATAAATAAAACAAAATATAATGATTTTTTTCAATAATAAAGACTTAAAACCACTTAAATGTTTCTCGATATCAAGATCGTAATAATTGGTCCTGTTTTAAGAGGAACTTAAATTTTAGTTTCTATATATGTTAATTAGTGGGGAATTAATTAGTAACTACTTCAGCAGTAATAATCAAGCTGTTATTTAATACCGTTATTTTTTCAATCCAAGACTTTTACCAATTGCCAACATATTAAAAAAAGAAAACCTCAATATAAGCATCTTTAATATATCTTGTAAATTATTTACTCCTAGAAATGCTATTAATATAATAACACTCCTTTAACTCCCACAATATTTCGTCCTTCTTAGCGAAGAACTTCTTCAGATGGTACCAGAGGACAAGAATCTATTCTCTTTCCTCTACATTTCATTAGGATTACAAATGAGAAATAAAAAGAAAACATTTTCGTATACAAGTTAACAATTGAAAACTAGGATTCACTAGGATAGTCATTAAAAATGATAACAATTAACACATTAATAATAATGATGCTTCATAAATAACAATAATAACAATACTAACATTACTCGCAATACATCATTAATATCTTAAAACTTATTTTTTCATAAATTGTTTAACATATCCAAATGATGCACTATCCATTTTAAGAAACTTATCCTTATTAATACAATTTTTGCTATTGATGAAAAATGATTCGATCATGAATCTCTCTTTTTTCTTCAGAAATTTCGAATTCAATTTTGACAATTGGATCTGGGTTGTGTCCTTCTTCCTCACAGTGATCTGCCCAGTCAGAAATTCTACTTTTTTTATTCCTAAAAGCTCTAATATGTTCAGCCAATCTCTCCCTTTAAGTACTTTCAGTAACAATTCCTCACCGGCAATCAGTCAATCTCTCAGTGATCAATACTGGAAGAACTTTTAATGAAGAGATTAGCTGAACATATTAGAGCTTTTAGGAATAAGAAAAATAGAATTATCTGACTGGGCAGATCACTGTGAGGAAGAAGGTCACAAGCCAGATCCAATTGTCAAAATTGAATGCGAAATTTCGGAAGAAAAGGAGAGATTCATGATTCGATCAATATGATTTTGTTATCAATAAGAAAAATTGTATTAATAAGGATAAGTTTCTTAAAATGAGTAGTGCATCATTTGGAAATGTTAAACAATTTATGAAAAATAAGTTTTTAGATATTGCGAGTAATGTTAGTATTGTTATTATTGTTATTTATGAATCATCATTATTATTAATGTGTTAATTGTTATCATTTTTAATGACTATGCTAGTGAATACGATAGTTTTCAATTGTTAACTTGTATACGAAAATGTTTTATTTTTATTTCTTATTTGTCATCCTAAAGAAATGTAAAGGAAGGAGAATAGTTTCTTGTCCTCTGGTACTACCTGAAGAAGTCCTTCGCTAAGAAGGACGAAATATTGTGGAAATTACAAGAGTAATTATATATTAATAGGATTTCTAGGAGTAAACTTCAAGTTTAAATAAGCATTAAAACATTGGCTATTCAGAAATTAGCAAGAAAACAGCTTCCAACTTTCCTTTACTGAGATTTTATCATTTTTATATAACACTCTTCAATATTGAGTACTTACTTTCCTCCCATATAAGTAGGTAATGTTATGATCGACTATTAACGAATCCTAGGAAACAGATAATCAAATTCGAAAATAAAACAGCTATCTTTTCCTGAAAGCTTTGTGTAATCAATTGGTTCTCACTCAGCTGTAATTCGATCATCACCGACCATTTACTCGATTGAATTCTTGTCTTTCTTCTTGGAGCAATCGACATTTATGCTTCCTTCCGAGTCTTCGCTTTGTTCATTATTTGGTTGAAAATTCTCTCACTGGGAAGAAGGAAAGAAAAGAATCTTTTGTATTTATTTGATCGTTCAAAAGAAAGGACTGAATGTTCAGGGTTTAAGTTAATAGAAACATTAATCTGTGCCTTCAACTGAATTTTCGATCTTCAATAACAATTACTTTTTTTACACTAATGACAAAGAATATATAAATGGCTATGATATTTTTAAGATGTTTCCGGTATTTTATCAAAAACCAAAAAAAAAAGGAAAACTTGAATGAGTGAAACATGATATCGTTTGTTGTCGAATTTGTTAATAATTACCTAATGTTTCCAAGAAAATTTTAGAAACATTTTATCGAAGGAAAAAAATAAAGAATTCAGAATAGATCGAGTGGCACATTAAAATAATTGATATTCGAAAGCGTAATTTTATCGAAGTAATTAGGGTTTAGGCTTATGTTACTTATGAATATTTTATACTATAGCCAAAAAAATATCGTTTAAAATTTCGAATTAATTTCTTAAAAATCCCTTTACTTAAAAAGAAAGAAATTTCAAAACTTTGTTTTTCCTTAGGTTAGTATCTGCAGTGACAGGAAATACAGCAACAATTGCAGAAAACGACAGAAAACGACAGAAAATGAACGAGGTATGCCTTATCTTATGTTGATGGTGGTGTGTGAGTGACAGGGAAGCCGAGCACCGCCACAGTTGGTCTATTGTGCTATCCTACGGAAAGAAGGATAGACGGAGAGAAAGATTGAGAAAGAATGATGAAAATAGTGCAGGAAACGGGAGAACCTCGAGAAAACCTGCCCAGCGCTGATCGCTCATCAACACGAAACCACATGTGAACCGAAGTAACATATGTATAAAGAGATACTTTGTTCAGTTGCAAAAAATAATCAAACATAAATCATAAATAGAATGTAAAATCTATCATATTTGGAGGAGTAACAAATATGAAATATATGAGGATCGATCAGGAAAAAAAGTTTAAACCAGGGAGTTTGCCTTATCCTGGTTTAATATAATATCGGATTGAGGGCTGTATTGTTCAGTGCCGCGTGGTCTTTCTCGTGTGTGTCATTGGAAATGCGAGCTCTCGTTTGAAAATGGCGATCAGCTTGGATAACTGGTCTTCTATTGAAACCTTAAAGAAATTATGAAACAACAAAGAAATGTGCTAGTCTTCTAAACGATGATAAGGTGTGATCCTCCTTCAATGCCGTACCATACATTGAAGGGAACACGCAGAACTTGCTGCATGGTTTCCACTGGAAATTTTGGGACATCCGCTGTGAGTCCGGATTGGGTTGCCAGTGATTTTTAAGTGTTCCCTGCATTAAAAGAGGTCAATTCTTCACATGAATGAAGAAGTCCAGCGTGGTGCAAAAAAGTGGCTACAATAGCGGGGCCCTGACTTCTATGCAATGGACCAACTGATCAAATGTTGTGACAAATACCTCAATCGTCAAGGTGATTTGGTAGAAAAATAATGTATCTCCTGCCACGTTCATCTCATTTTCTTCCAATAAATATTAGCTTTCCGACATAAGCTTTGTAAACTTTCTGTTCGACCTTCGTAGAAAAAAATTAAGATATTGTCAAGAAATAATTTTCTCCCGAATTAAGAAGAATTACTATAAATACTCAATATTCCTGAAAGATTATATGTTATAATATGGTGAAAGAAATATTGTTAAGATTAAGAAATACTAGTAAATTATATTACAAATTAGCTTTGTAACAATTAGAATCCAGTCCTCACAATCAACTTTTTTTTTATATATCGGAAACTCAAAAACTAAAATGAATTTGTAAAAATGGGAATTTATATTTTTTATTCATTTTTTTTTGTTATACTTAACATACGATTGTTCACATGTAACTGAAACGAATGTGTCTTTAGAAAACTAGTCCTGAATATTGTAAACTTTTTTTTATTTGTAAGTTAGAGATAGTTTGTCGAAGATTTCTCAAATAGAACTAAAACAAAGCAACAAAAATAAAAGAACGGTGGAACGATTGACAAAGCACTCGATGTCTGTGGCTGCAACTTTATTTCTCCCATAACATGTCTGGCAGGTTAATAGTTCCACCCGCTGTCTTTAACTGCTGGAATTCCAATTCAAATCTTCAAAGCAACGAGAAAACGGGAATTCGATAAAGACAGGAAAAGAAAAACATGACGAAAGGTCGCTAGTTAAATGGTATTTATGGATGTTACTGTAACATTTGCACAACTTTTATCATCGTCCTTTTTTTTTTTTTAGAGATTATTTCAATAGAGAATGCTTTTCAGACAAACAATGGTAATTACAAAGCAGTTCACAAGCTGGAAGATATTTAATTACGTTCAGTTTTATGTATATTTTAATGTCAATATTTTAAAGGAAACAAGCCGATGAGGAGTAAATTTAAATCAAAAGTCTATCCATTTTTCTTTTATTAACTTTTCATTTTTACACTTCCTATTCTTGACATGGAAAAGAAGATCTTTTGATGCAATAATTTTTCAAATTAATATCTTTATTAACGGTAAATATCTCGAAAACGGTACTTAAACCCGATATATTTTTGAAGTAATTCATGAGTACTTTCATCTCAGAAAAGGGCATTAAAATCCCTGATATACAATTCATGCCCTCTCCTTGCTAGATTGAATTTATAATTTCAGATTCTTTTTACAGTAAAACCCCGTTATTACGCTCCCGCTTACAGCACTATCCCGCTCTTTACGCTCCTTTCATTCGGTCCCTGGAATTTTCTATGTAACTTTGTATACTTTTACCCTCTTATAACGCTTCAAATCCCGCTTGTAGCGCTTTTTTTATATCGGAAATTTTGTATCGAAAAGAAATGTAACACTATAAAGATTCTTTTATTTCCCTGATAGGAGGGAATCTTTGAACTCTTTGAAGTGTGGGTCTGTGATACATTGTGCAAAATGTCGAAGCGGAAATCCTTTCTATAAGTGAAAAATTGCAAATTCTCCGTAAGTACGGCGAGAATTCTACACTAAGAATCTCTAGGAATTCCCTCATCCAGTCTGAGAACAATAATAAAAAATAAGAATGGAATTATCAATGCAGCGAAGGGCGGTTGCAAACGTAAAAAAGTAAAGTGTGGAAAATATTAAGATGCCGAGGAAATTATAATTGAATGGATTCATCATTGCCGTGATGCATCAGTGCCATTATTGTTTTCAAAATGAAAGATGACCGGCGGAAGTTTGAACTGCGCAGCCCTTCCGGTAGCTGATCAATTATGTTTTCCTGTCACAATGGATGCCCGTCGTCTGTTTTCACTGAGAAAGACATGTTGATAACGCCAAATTAAAACTTCTCTCGACTATTTAGCGTTATTTCAATATCAGTTGCTAACAATAAGTATTTATATAAATAAATAAATATATATTATTTATAAATACAATGTTCTTTTGCAAAGTAACTAGCCTTTACCGTAATGGCGACGTCCTGTGATAAACTCATACGGAAGTGCCTGACCAGAGTAATCGATGATACATGCGCAGATCTCACAAAAACAGGGCGGCCATCATTCACTGGGAGGACTTTAAGTGGCCCAATCATTCAAGAAAAGGCGCGTGAAATAGCGGGCAGTGCACTAAATCTGATCCGAAAATATATTAGTGTTGCTCCTAGTGGTGTATCAATTGATGTTAATAGTTACTTGAACCGCATTGAAAATGTTATAATTCATAATAGTAGCACACACAAACGGCAAACCACAATTAAAGATTTTTTTAATAGGAAATAAGCTCACATTTGCACTAAATCTATTGCAGAATCAAGTATCTTTCCTATAAAATGGTGTCTAAATATTTCCCTATCTCATAAATCATTCCCCGTTTATAGCGCTATCCCGCTTATTACGCTTGTAGGTCATGGTCCCTTGACGAGCGTAATAACGGGGTTTTACTGTATTTGGCATCTTTTAAGAAAATATTTTGGCTAAATTACACTTAGGATTTACAAAAATAACTATCTTCATTTCTATTACCTACTTCGTTATTAATCAAAATCCACTTATTAATAAAGTTATAATAGTAGTCATAATAATATAAATAAGCTATTTTGAAAACCTTAATTTCGCATCCTTCTTTTCTTTTCCATAAAACAGTTTTGTAAGAAAGTTAATTACTGTGAAATGTTGTTTATTTCTTCAGTGAAAGGCGAATTAAACATGTTTTTATTATAAACAAGATCGTTGACAGATAAACGGGACAATAGGAATTTCCATTAAAGTTTTTACTTAATAAAAATAATGTAATAATCAAACTACTCTTGATTTTTGATGGTTATTTTTAACTTTTAACTTTTAGCTTTCAATAAACATAACACTGCAATCTTGATTTTTTTATGTTATTGAAGGAAAGATCGTAAAACAAAGCGAATAACCCTTTAAACTTTTACTATTTCTAATTGCTTTACTTAGCTCCATCTGAAGGCAGGTTTCCTTCCTGAGATCTCTATACTTGGAAGCAGAGGCATTAAGCAGGGACTCAATCACAACATTAATCTCTCTAATCGGATTTTTCAATCCTTCTTCCACTCATTGAGAAGCTTCCTGAGATGAAATAATCTTCTCTTCAATCCCTACGTGACTCCAGCAGATGAGATGGATTTGATGTAGTTGGCGACCCTTGACTTTACGTGCGCTGATTAGGAAAAAGTTTCCAGAAGTCTTTTTATATCTTCATCAGAAGAAAAATAGAAGTTTATTAACTTCACACTCAATTAATGAAGAGATTACCTCAAAAGAACATCTTCAAAAAAGATCATTTGCATTTGCTCGGTGTAGATGTGGATGTGTTACGGAAAGCTCTACATTTAAGAGATTCAACAATTCAAGAAAATATTTTGCGTATAATTTTTTATAACTGAAAGGTCATTAAAAATATTTTTTTCCTTCTATTTCTATTGGATGAATTTTTGTTTTCTTTTTTTTTTTAGGTAATATTTTATATTATTAGGAAATCAAAACATGACCTCAATTAATTTTCTAATGTTTAATATAAAGAACAATATAACAGATGCTACAATTATAACCATTTGCTTTTATAAAAAACGATATACTTTTAGGATTCTTATTTGTTTGTGTGTTTTGATCGTTTTTTTTATCTATTAATTGATCCAACTAAAAATATTGCGACTTTTCTCTTTCCGTCGATCATGATATTCCTTCCACATTTCTCACACTTCTATTGTTCATTGTTTCAAAGATAATCAAGAGTTTTTCCTTTTAAAAAGCAATCACTATTTAACAAAAACAAAACAATCATGCAAACAAATTATTAATGCAATTATTGAAACTTACATTACACACACAAATATATACAAAGGGTGCTGCAAAACTCTGTTTAAAATTTTATTGGAGATTGGGAACACCAAGACAAAAGCTTTTCGTTAATGAATGTATGTCTCTTGACGTCAGAGATTTGTGTTGACTATTGCCCCAGCGAACAGTGAAGTCAGTGTCATGATGCAATACATATACGCGAGAAGTAAATAATACGTTCCAATACGACGACTCTTCACGTGGTTACGTTGGTGTGGTTTGTTAAGTCTGCTACCAGTGGAAAACAAAATGGACGTCGGCATCTTTAAATCAGATACACTATTACTTAACATGGAACGTTTCTCCCCAGACCAGTGTCACACATGTTTGCACGGAATGATTTTTCACGATCCAAACGTGGGAATGTTCGGTGGTTTCTTAAACGTCTGTTGTGGAAGCGCTGTCGGTACAGTCTCATATAAGCTCTTCCTAGTCCATTGGCAACCCCATAACTAGATGTATGTCAGCCTTTTTAGCAGTCATGAAACGATATCCATCTTCTTTTCCATTTGAAGCAGACTAAACAAATTACACTAATGTAGACTACTAGGTGACCACTTGAAGTGTCTTCGCGTGACATATTGGAACATATTATTTATTTATACTGTGCATGCATTGCATCACGAAACGCTGACTTCAGTCCATTTCACCTGTTCGCTGGGGCAATAGTCAGCACATATCTCTCACCTCAGGAGATATACATTCATTAACGAAAAGCTTTTGTCTTGGTGTTCCCAATCTCCAATAAAAGTTTATACAGAGTTTTGCAGCACCCTGTGTAACTGTATACCTCTTGGCGCCGACAGGTGACATCAGCGAACATACATTCATCGAGTAAAAACGTTTGTCTTGCTATTCCCGATCCCCTTAAAATTTTGTACAGAAAGTTTTTCGGCACCCTGTATGTACAGTCTACATAAAATAAAAAACTTAAAAACTTCACGAAATACTGGAAACGTTTCATCGTTTTCGTTAAGGTACTTGCTGTTTCTGTTTTTTTTTTTTCAAATCTATTCTTTATTTATTTGGATTTTTTTTTTTTACTAATACTGTGTTTTCATCAAATGTCATTTATCATCACTAGACAACTTGATAAAACTAAATAAACACTGCCTGAAATCGTGATCTTAAATATTCAGTCGCTACACAATCGAAATAAACGCAACAGTTTCCAATTTCTAGATTTCACTTACTAAGTACTTTATTTGGTGTTTCATCAACCGAAGGTTATCAGTTGTGACATGAAATAGTTAAGTTAGTACTGTCTAATTATTAAAGAATACTTTGAGTTTATCGTCAACTGAAACACTGCGGTACGGTTCAAAATAGTAAAACAAGAGTAATAGTAAAACAAGAGTAATTTAATAGTTTTAGTTTCAAATTAAACTCGTGTTATTGATTAAAAGAAAGATAGTCACCTCTGAAATTTGGTTTCGTAACACGATGTAAACTCGTTGTCTTTTTTTTTTCACTGCTTAAGCTCTCGGCTATTTTCTTCTCAAAGGTCATTTTCTGATTCTAAGAGAGATCAGAACTTCTTCCCAAGAGGTAAAAAGAATAGTTTCTTCGCTTTGGAAGAGAGAAAAAGACAATGGATCGATAACATTGCCCAAATGGAAGTTGTTTCTGTGGCGACGATTCAAACCTTTCGTATTTGAAGATGGAAATTGATTAGATTGAATCTGGAAATCACACAAAATGTAGATTTATCAAAGGAATAAGCAGAAAAAAAAAGGAATCTTTATAAAGAACTAGAGATTCTTCTAGCTTCTCTACTTGTGTTTGAAATTGAAGTCATACGGAATTAACTGGTAAATATATTTCGTTTCACCAGGGACTTGCAGAGTTTGCTACTTTATGGAATGCTGTTGTCTCATCTCTAAATTCAAGCTTCTGATATTGTTGTTTTATTCTTGAATATAATCTTTATTTATAATTTCCTAGATGTTTTATTTGTATTTGTATCAATCAGTGAATGTCAGCGAAATTTCTTTAATTTACATTATAAAATATAACTTTTAATTCCTTTCTGCCAATCATAGAATAGAAAACATTATAAAATTAAAAATAAAGGAGATGGAATGATTTGAAGTCTGCAGAAAGAAACGGAATAACATTATAGTAACTGCTCAATAACAATAGCTACATGTTATTGAGGATAGAAATCAATAACATGTAGCGGCAAAACTCCGAACGACGGTCCCAAATTATGAACAACTCCGAACGGCGGTCCCTAGTTATAAAAACATATTTAATGGCAAATAACAGTATAACTATGAAGTATAACACTTACCCAGAGTTATTAGACATCAAATCAAATAGTTTTCGCTCAACATACTCAAGTATTGTCCGAATATGTTGGAATTAAAAAACGATCCAGCACGGACACTTGTGCGGGTCTGACAGTCTCGACACTTCCTTCAGGTGCATCTGCTCGCCGCACCAACGCCATAGGCTGGTGACAGTTTCCACAGTCGCTGCTGTTTCGGATCAACCTATGTTCAGCAAGCCATGTCAACCATTGCATACTGTCATGCATGTGTCCGTAAATATCTCGGGGTGAGCAGTCCAAGACTTGTAAAGCATTCCGCTGTAAAACTGCATCAGTTATTACTCTCGGAGCTTGCGGTCTTCCAGCCATGGCACGTTAAGGTGTTCATCGTTAGATAAATGGATAAAATAAATGTTTAAATACGTTTTTATAATTTAAAAAGGTGTTCATCGTTAGATAAATGGATAAATAAATGTTTAAATAGTTTTTATAATTTGGGACCGCCGTTCATAATTTGGGACCGTGATCATAATTTGGGACCGTCGTTCGGAGTTTTGCCCATGTAGCTATTGTTCGCATACTATTATGAAGACATTACTTTTTTGATAGTTAACCTAAAATGTAATAGAAAATAATTCTCACAATTTAATGGAGAAAAACATAAAAGTTAACGTGCTGAAAAATTATAAATAGTATTGAAAATAAATAAAGAAATAAAAGCTAATCATGCAAAACTATTTCTGTTCTATAATACTTATTTTTACACTTGTTCAGAGGTCTTAAATTCCCTAAAAACTCGAATCTCTGCAGAATAACTCAGCGAACAACTGCGAAACTTAATGTCATTGGATTATTGACTTTATCAACTTATTGTTTTGTGAATATTAATTTCATGTATTATTGTCATTATCTATAAATTTAATAATTTCAACCAAGTTAAATCAATTACCATTGTTACAACAATTTTATAGCATTCATTTTGATATGTACATTTGAATTGATGATGTTCTTTCTGTTTTGTATTATTGTTTGATTTATAAATTCTTATTTTGCTTGAAGAAGGGAATTACGCAATATTATGTTCCCGAAAATTCGCTATTTTGTATTTAAATAAATTATTTAAATACTATGAAAGAGTTTATGGAGTTGCTTTTATAACTGAATGAAACGTTGCTGGCAGCAATGGGTCCGGCAATGCAAACACACCCGTTAGGAGGGCAAGGGTCGGCCGAGAGTAACACTACCAGACAGAATCGTGAGATCGGCCCTCAGGACACTAAATGTCATCTCCACAGCCCGTTGTGTCAAGACAAACCATTGCCAGAAGGCGTCCGTTACAAAAACTACCACTATTCCAAGAGCATCGCCATCACCGCATTCAGAGATGTCGCGCCAGAGCAGCGTGGAATACAACTGAGTGGGCCCATACAACGTTTAGTGATGACTCGAGGTTCTCACTTGGGGTCGATGATCGCCGAATACGTATGTGGAGACGACAAGGCCAGCGCGTCTCATCTCACCTAACTGTGGAGAGTCACACCCGGCGTCCTCGTATGGGGAGCCATTACATACGACACCCGGTCACCCTTAGTTGTCCTTCGAAGTATTGTAACAGCACAACGTTAAATCCCGTATATCCTGCGACCTGTCGTTATGCCTATGCTGAGCCAGAGCCTGTTTTTCAGCAGGATAACGCCCGACTGCATACGGAGCATATCTTCAGAGAGTGTCTACGTGGTGTTCCGACACTTTCTTGGCCTGCCAGGTCACCAGACACATTACAAAATAAATAGTGCCATTATACAAGCAATAAAAAACTTATATGATAAATCATGTACAATAAGATTTCACCTGTATTCTATGTCACTAAAGGACTACGACAAGGATGTTCTATATCCTCTATTTTATTTAAAATATATCTCCAAAATGCTCTAATAACTTGGAAAAAGAAATGCTCACAGATGGGATTGTTATTAACAGATGTAACCATATATACACTATTATTTGCTGATGACCAATTGGTGATGGCAGAAGATTATGTAAGATATAGAGTACATGGCAAGAAAGTTGATAGAGGAATATGAGAAGTGGGTCTTAATATTAATCTGAAGAAAACAAACTATGTGGTAATAGGTGCACCTTCTAAAGATCTCATTTTGGAAAATGGAAAAGGAATTATAAATCATTGCAATGAATACACATATTTGGGAGTCAAAATAAATAAAAATGATAATCATGAAGATGATATAAACGTCAGAATTAACAAAGGAAGATCAACAATATCAAAATTAAACAGCGTTTTATGGGATAAAGATATTACAGTAAAAACAAAAACACACACACATATATATATATATATATATATATATATATATAGCAGTACCCTTAATTCGATATCCAGCGGGAATTATTGACTGGACAACTGCTGAACTGGAGACACTCGATAAAAAAACACGAAAATTTCTAACTATACATCACTCATTACACCCTAAGAGTGACATTGATAGACTGTATCTGCCACGCACCATTGGAGGTCGTGGTTTATTACAGATACAACAAACTGTTGAAGAGGAAAAATGTGGCCTCCGTGACTACATCAACAACAGTAATGAAAAACTGCTAAAAGCAGTTAAAACTGAAAATTTCCTGAAAGCCACCAAATCCAAAATAGAGTACAAAAAAGACCAGTACAATACTCGACTAGAAGCTTGGAAAAACAAGCCCCTTCATGGGGCTTTCTCCAAAAAGTCGAACATAAACATGACAAAAATATCATCTGGACTTGGCTAAAAAATGGTACATTGAGAAAGGAGACTGAGGGTCTGCTCCTTGCTGCACAGGAACAGGCCCTTCAGACCAATGTTATGAAGGCCAAAATACAAGGCACAAGCACCAACAGCCTTTGCAGACTGTGTAACAACCGAGAAGAAACTGTAAATCATATAATCTGTGAGTGCTCTACAATTGCTAACACAGAATATAAAAAGCGACATGACGATGTAGCCAAGAAAATACATTGGGCACTATGTCGTAAATATGGATTCCATACATCAGAAAAACCCTGGCATCACAGTATAGAAAAGGTCTTGGATAACGGGCAAGTTAAAATCCTCTGGGATTTTCGTATTCAAACAGACCAGCATGTAACAGCTAATATGCCTGATATTACATTAATTGACCAACAAAATGTGACCCTAATTGACATTGCCATCCCTGGGGACTGTAGAGTCCAGGAAAAAGAACTGGAAAAAATCAACAAATACAGGGCTCTGGCACTTGAAATTACACGAATATGGAATAAAACAACTACAGTGTTGCCAATCATCATTGGTGCACTAGGAACACTATCACTTAAATTTATGGACTATTACACCAGACTTGGAGCACCAGCAATAACAACAGCTGAATTACAAAAGACAGCCATCATTGGCACTGCGAACATTTTACGTCAATACCTTAGCAACACTTAGGCCCCTGGTTGAGGCCCGTCTTGCCTAAGAAAATGCCAGTGATTAAACGTGATTTTTTGTGTTTGTTTGGGTGAACGTTTACACTGTGTAACTATTTTTTAAGAGAGTAAAATTTGTTATATATATGTATATATATATATATAATACAATTGTTAAAAGCATAATAACATATGGTACTTAAAATCAGGAACAATAGCAAAATTACAATCAACAGAAATTGATTTCTGGCAGAGATCGGCAAGAATTTCAAGGAGGAACAAAATTAGAAATACAGTCATAAAAGAAAAATGAAAGTACAAGGGTCTCTTGTAGAGTCTGTAAAAAATATACAATTATATATTGATGGTTTGGTCATATGAAGAGGATGAAAAACGACAGATTGCCGAAGAAGATAAACGAATGGTTGCCAATAGGAAAAAGGAAGAGAGGAAGACCAAAACTGACATGGATGCAAGGAATAAACGAAGTAATGAAAGAAAGAAGATTAGAGGATGGGACTTGGGAAGATAGAGAGGAATGGAGAAGGGTGATACAGGCATAAAATGGTTACAGGAAGATTTCGAAGACATTGTGAAACCTGGAAATAAATAAATAAAGTATATATCAGCCGACAAATTGTGTCAAGATGAAATAAAGGCTAATTTTAAATTAGTTTTAAAATTTAACTATAATTAAAGCGTAAATCTTCATTTAAAATTAAAACTCCAAGACAAAGATCACGACTTTTGATTTTTTTTTTCTAAAATGAACTCGAATGTTATTAAAGATTGCGAAAGAAATTAAAGAAAACCGATTTCATGAAAGCTAATAATATGTTGAAAATTGGATGAGAAATCAATTGGCTTAATTCCACACTCCTGCAATCCAAACCTGCACAACTAACTTTTCAATCTGTCTTAAATTTCATTTGTAGAACGAAAAAAAAAAAAGTAATTAGTCTAAGTGACTTTCTTTAATTCCCCTTAAGCAATTTTCAGTTTTCTTGCGACGCTCCTCTCTGGTGTCAATAAGCCTTCATTTCTGCACTTCCAAGAAAATCAAGAAAAATGAGATGAAGTTTTAAATGAAAGCTTTAATTTTTTTTTATATTTAAAAAAGCGGAACTTTTTATTTTTAGTTGTAGATTGATTTTTCATTATTTAAGCAGAGTCAAAAACTATGAAAACAGATGAAACAAGTAGAATTTCAAATTAATGTTGCAGAGCCTAATGGTAATTTTGAACTAAATTAATTCTAGTTCATCAAAACAAAATAGTTTCTGCAGTCAAGTCTCCATTATGCAGTTATAACGAAAATGGATAGATAAGTCATTTTTGTAATTTATTGATAATGCTTCTTTGTAATCGAATAGTGAAATCATTTGAGGATTATTTTCTAAAAATCAATTATCTTAATCGAATTTAGGGGTTATTTTTAGTCTTTCGGCAGCCTTTTTACCCAATAGTGGATTTATTATTCAAATATTTGATGAGAATTATAGAGATCAGAGATCCGTTATTCAACGTACTCGAGTTGTTGGTTGATCAGCTAAATTTCCAGGAGAGCTTGTTACTAATTTATGATTAACAAGAACAGAATATAAAATTAAAATAAATTATTCAAGTTATGAAAGTTCTCGGTAAAGTAAATTATAAAAGGTGTGTGTTCATAAGCGCTGTGTCGTCTAAAATATTAACACATGTTCTATACAAGCTAGAATGCTTTTTCTTTCTGTGAAATGTGAAAATTCTTCTTAACTCGTTCAATTAATAACAATGGACTGGAATAGGCAAAGTTCTTAGAAAACTACTGGACTTCGCCTTTCTGGAACCCAGGATTTCTAAAAAAAATTCAATGAAATTAGCCTGTATGAGGCGCCTTAAACGAATCAAGTCTATAAAATATTACTTATTTTCAGGATTATCACTGAAGATTGTTCTGTTTCGCATTTTAATGATGAACTAGGCAATAATAACTTCTTGACAATCAAGAAAATTCTTCTTCTTTTAAGGTTTAGTGATGAAGCAGCCAGAATAATTGTTACACTTAAGTCCTAATTGATTCACGTAAATCTTTTTTTTTTTTTTTATAGATCCTCAAAATTTATTATAATTATGTATTAATGACTTAGTACACATTGAAGCAATAAACAACATTAAATATGTAAAATTGAAACGATTGCCAGGAGCATTTTTCAGACTGCTTTCATCTCCGATTAATACTTCAGGATGATTCTAACAAACTAGAGATTAGAAGTAGATTCTAACTATTTCAGGATAAATGTTAAAAGAATCCTGTAATAGAAATTACATAGAATAGATATTTTAATGGAAAAATATTTAATAAATATAAATCTCATAGATGTTTCGTAAGAGTTTTGTTACATTCTCAAAGAGTACAATGAAAATTCTTCTTAAAATTCCTTTTTTTATTCACAAATTTCGTTTTCTTCAATAGAAAACTTCTTCAGGTCAAATTGAGGACAAGAAAACCTGAAGAAGTCTTCTTTTGAAGAAAACGAAATTTGTGAATAAAGAAAGGAATTTTAAGAGGAATTTTCGTTGTATATCATGATTGAATCAGATTATCGTTCTCAAAGAGTATTTATCCGAAAATATTCTTTGAAAATGTAAAAAAATGGTTACGAAACATGTAAGAGATTTAGATTTATTAAATATTTTCCCGTTAAAATATCTATTCTGAGTAAAAACATTTTGATTTTTTACTGATGTTTTTGTATTAAACTTACTTTATATTTTACTTACATTTTTACTTTACATATATTTTTATATTTTACTTACTTGGTATTCGTTAATCGAAAGAATACTTACATGTATAAAACTTATTCTCCATTTAGATTAGCAACTTAATATTCAACAATCATTTTGCGCTTTGCTTGTAGGTGTTGTAACCTTGCTTTTGAGCCTAATTAATCTCGTCACCTTATTTCTTTGGATACTGAACTGATGTCTGAATCACTTGTATGAAATTCATTTATGTAAATGACTAAATTGTCATATTTGTTCATTTGATTTTTATTTAACTATTTTTATAACTCAAAGTTCTAGCTTGACTAATAGGAAAATAATGATGGGGAATTTAATATTATCCAAGAATAATTATAAACGTACGAATAGTTATTTCCGCTCCAACTGGACGACTTTCCAAATTACCTCTTTATGGCAACCCAGCCTTCCAGTGCCATTCAGTGTAATATCCTTTGTTAGGATCCACCGCCCAACACCTCGGTTTCAATTATACCTGACTTATTCCGAGATAGAAAGCCGGAATCTCATCTATTCTTCCAACCATAGTTTCCAGATACCTTCCATTCTGGTAGCTGGGCGTCCAGAAATACCAGATTGCCGATTTAATTAAGCCAAATCGAAGGAACCTACGGGAGACAGGAATGTTGCTAAAAGATATAACAGACATCTCCGTTTCAAATTTTTTTCTGCTCATTGAACTGCAAACATGAACGAGAATTGTAGATCGTCGCCTTCCCATTGCATCACCACCACGTAATACATCATAAAGTGGTCTTATGTGAATGTTAACATCATAAAGTGGTCTTATATGTTTTATTGAATATATTTTATATAACTTTGCTTTTATTGTTGGTTCTAATGATGCGCAGATATCTAGTAATCATTATCCACTTGGTCCCATGAAAAAACCTTGATGCAATTTATCTAAATTACAGGATAAAATCTGCTCACTGAGGTCTTTGGCACCTTGCAAAAAATGGCCCATGCTTTATTGCAATCGTCCAGACGCCATTTGACAACTTCTGAGTAATTTTCTTACAATTTATGCTAGTTAGTGAAACTTTTTTATATGTCATAATATTAGTTTATGTCTACTAGCCTTGCATTTCAGTAATCCAAGATTAGTGTGTTTGATCAGTTGATAGCTGCCAAAGATGTGGTTAACTCCTCATCATCTACTTTTGCACGGGCTGCTTTACTCATAAAGCCACGGCCTTTCCCTTAAAAACTCTTTCTCAAATGGAGTGGTAGGTTTGTATTCTTATTTGTAGTACGGGCTAGTGACCCATTCCTCACCGTCAACCCACGCACTAATCAACGTTTTTAATTGAAAAGTGCAAAATATAATCTTCCCAAAATGGATTCATTTTCGCTACCTTAATGCTTTACATTCAAATTACAGTAAATATCTTTTATCATGAACAGAAAGTTCGAGGGATATCATATGACTAACGCGACAATCAATTCCATGTGGGGATCTGGAGTTCATCAAAGTCATCAGTTTTTCTACTCTCCGTATTAAGTCCTGTAACAGAACAGTTAGAGAAAGAACTATTAATCAAAAAGAATTAGAAATACAGGAGCAGGAAATCTTCATTTAATCTTAACGAAAACTATAAAAAAAAATAAAAAAAAGGATAGCCTTAGTAAATGCAAACAATTAAGTGAAACTTAATACTGCAATCCAAAATACTAACTCAAAAAAATTATTAATTCATTTCTGTCTCTTATTAGAAAGATGTTTTTTCAGCAAAAAAAAAAAAATAAATAACACAAAAGTTGAAAATCAAAATCTTATTTTGTCATCTTCCATAATAACTGAAGACTTCTAATCTACTAAGGGATCACGAATATTACAGTAGATATAGTGAACCAAACAGGAGATAAGAAGTCTCGCCTAATGGTAGAATCTTGGTATATAAATTGGAACCCATGCAAAAATAGAGAAAGCCTTTAAAGGTCAACAAAATTGCTTTTAGTTATTTTGTAAATTATATGGAAAACAGGGGAAAATAAGGTAGTGACAGCGATTAGTAAACCAATCACAATGCTTCATAACGGCTTCTGATAGGTATAAGACAATATAATTGATATTACTTTAATTTCCTTATTATTATAAATGTGATTGTTGCGAATGCAAAAGGCGCAATTGTTGCGATTATTGTTATTGTTGTGATTGTTTTAGAGCTGTACTGTAAATGTTATTGTTGCGAATGCAAAAGACGCAATTGTTGCAATTATTGTGATTGTTTTAGAACTGTATTATAAATGTGATTGTTGCGCATGCAAAAGACGCAATTGTTGCGATTGTTGTGATTGTTGCTAATGATATTTTAATGATATTTTAATGATACTTGCCACAGACGGACGGACAAAGCGGGGTTATAATGCTTCTGATACTTGTATCAGAAGCCTAAAAAGAAAACAGATTATTTAGTAATTAATACGGAAGCGCGGATGATATCTAATTGTTGATTTAAAAATGAATCATTATTTATAATAGATGATATTTAATTGTTTTAAAATGACGATATCTAATTGTTAATTTCAAATGTATTCATAACGAATTTAGAGGGAGGAGAAAATTTCTTCTCTTCAATTTGTCCTGATGAAGTCTTTTGCACAGAAAGATTAAATATAGATCATGTTATTATAAAGATTAAATGTAAGAGTCTAATTTTACAGAAGATTATAGTGTATGTATTTGATATTTAAGTTGATTATTAATTCTTAGTTTTCCTTAGAAATGAATTTTCACCAATTACGCTCAGGGATAAACTATATTTTATGTGGGAATGAGATCGTGATTGCTTTCCTGTACTTCTGTAAGTGAAATGGCTTAATTGAAAATTGAATGATCCATGAATATTTCCTATGCCAAGTAATTAACTTCACCAGAGCATTGCAGAGGAAATCGATTACTGGAGGCAGTTCCATATAGGAATCTTTTAGTTGGCAATAAAGACACTTTGTTCTTAGTTTATTTTTAGTATAAAATTATTCATTAATAAAACTATTAGATATTTTACTTGTCAATTTTATTTTGGAATAAGATTAGATTTACAGCAATTTTAAAAAATAATATTGATTTGATTCATACTCACTCAAGTAAATTTTTAAAGTATTTGATGTGGCTTTTTTTATTATTCCTTCCCTTAAAATCCTATCTTTAAATTTTGTAATTTATTTCCATTGCTTCGATCCACAATTGTTAATGTAAATGGAAACTTTCCAAACGAGTAACGTAATTTGCCGTTTAGCAGAAGGAGGATAGATCGAATCACTTTGAGGAACTTTGTTAACTCCCTCAACCCAGATAACATCAGGTGGTAACAGACTGCAACTCAGACATTATACTTCGATTCATGTCTACAGCATATTTAGGAGGCAGACGCTGAGTGAATGGCCACTGATAAATTTTCGGAGCTTACATCCACGTTCTTGTAACCATATAATTAATATTTATTGATTATGTTCGACATAAACATATTTCCTCAATAATAAAACATGATCACATAATGAAATGCAATTAATTTCTCATACTAAGAATTGATGTTTACAGCTACTTGTCTTCTACAGAACTGTTTTCAGATATTGAGTTTTTTAATAGTTAATTAATAATTCTTTTCAGTGCCTATGGCACAAACGAAACTTAAAAAAAAAAATCTAACAAAAAATGAACCTTCATTCTCTAATTGCAATGTTCTGTTCACGACCGAGACTATATCGAACTTATTTCCCAGTTCCTTTCCTGTGAATTAAAAATATTCCTACAAATGACTAACAACAAACAAACTGCACTCAAAACTTAAGCATTACGGTATTGTTAGCATAAAGTTTAAATTGCATCTCTAAAGCACTTCTAAAACATTAAGTTAGTGAAAAAATAAAAAGTTAACGTGCATTAATAAGTATTAGAAATAAACCAAAAATGGACAAACGAAATAAAGATATAGGTTTACACACCCTGAGCCATCATTCGGGAATCTGGGACATGTTTCAGCCTTGTTAGGCTTCATCAATCAGATTAATCCTCAGATTAATCCAGATTAATCCCATATCTTTTTCTTCTATTGTGCTTTTTTGGGGGGGTTTGTTTCTTAAAGCTATCAATGCCTCTTAAATTTTATTTTTCCTTGAATTATATGTTTTTTCGGGTTCTTCAATCTCTTTCTTAAATTCCTTTAAACCTGGCAGTGGCTGGGGCAAGGAATCGGACTGGACACGGCAATTTGTCGTTTTTTGTTAGGGTGTCACTCCCGGGTGCAGAGGTGGCGTCCTTAGCCTTATCACGCACTTTGACCCTATCATCAAGGGTAAATCTGGCTGACATGCCTAATAAAGCTAAACAAGCTGTCTTGTTTCTATATTCCCGAGATGATGGCTCAGGATGTACGATTCTTTTCTTCACATCTTTTTTTAGTTTGCATTTTTTTCGGTTTACATTACTCTTGATTTTCTTGCAATAAGATTCTTAGAAATTCTTTGAACAGAGTTTTAGCTTTTATAAGTTAAGGTTTGCCAATGGAGCTTTCTTGGGCTTTGGATTTTAAATTAGAATATTAGTATATATTTATGTGAACATAATTGCATTTTTAAAGATATAGTGACTGTTTACAAATAAGAATATATTTTCATTTCATTTAAGTCATTGCATATTAAGAAATAAATGCAATTAAGAAAGGAATGTCTCGTAATAACCTCCTGAAAAACAGTTGCTTTTCGTGATAAACCACACTGACAACTAATCGAGATTATTAATTCTGTAAAGATCTCACGGACGAAGTGAAAGTATTTGATTCTTTCGAAGATATATCTTCCAAATTCCGTTAATTTGATTTAACCTATCTGTATTGTAATATGATCTTATCGGAATCAACTATAAAATTGGGATACTAAAAAAAAGTAAGCTACATTTAATTAAACTTGTTTTCTAATAGCTTTCATTAACAGTTTTAGCAACAAATTGTTCGGAAGAATCTTCCACTTTCTGTGAACTGACTTGGCTTTCATCCAATTGCGCTACTACTCACATGGGTAGCTTCCCTTCCTGTTTCTTCTGTCCCATTACGGTTGAAAGTGGGCAAACGACTGTAATTGGATCGAACCAATCTCTAGTAAATAGCAAATAGATCTAGTTTCGAACCATCAGATCCAGTGAACACAAGGAAAGAAGGATCATTAGCAAACTCCCCCTCAATCAAGGAAAGGATCATCGATTATCGACTGGCAATGTTTCAGACATGGAAAAAAAAAATCCTTTTTTTTTGGCGTAAGATTTTATTGAATCAACTAAGTTTTGTACTGTTAAAGTAAAAATCGTTCAATGATTCTAAATCAATTTGAAACATATGTTGCCCTAAGAAGCATATGTAGTCTTGTAGTAACGCCTGGAAAAAAAATTAAATCATCAAAACTTGATTTATAGGATTTCATTCCCACTAATTTCACTTTCAACTGAAAGCTTGGCAGCGAGAATTAGAAGTGTAATCAGGTTGCTTTTTAAGGGAATTACCAATATGATGTAAACAAAAGGAATTTTTTTTTTCTTTTCCCAAATAAGGTCTTCAGAAACTGTCATGTGTCCTTACCCATCCCACATTGTCTTCAGTAAGTTACAAAGTTTTGAATTAAGAATTAACAGAAAAGCAGATAAGATACAAAACTGGACATAAAAATCGGAAATCTGAAAGTATTAGATATGTAATAATAAATTACGGATTGAAACGAGAATTACTTGATAGTAGGAATCACGAATTATTGGATTTTTGAGGATGTTTCTTGCAGTCAAAAGAGTTGGGACAACGATTCCAGAAAATTTCTAATAATGTCGTGATGCATTCTTCCTCCAGTAAGTCCTTTCAGAGCAACGAAGATGGTCTTATTATATCTGAAATATTCTGTTCAAGAGATATATCAGTAGACGTTTGTGCCAATATAAGCTAATCACATCTTCGTCTATTGGAAGACGTGTACCAAAGACTGCTTCATCTGCTGCAAAATGGGATCAGGAATGCGTTGAAGAAAAGAGAGCAAAGCCTCATTGGTGTACAAAGACGTCCGTCAATGTACCTTGCACAAACACAAGAAATGACCCGGATACGTAATTAACGACATCGAGTATAAAAACTGCAGTCCAGAAGTCTTATGAAATATGTAGTGGAATCCTGTTTTTTGTCTTCTCGACGCCAACCTCTGAGGCGACTATCATCTGCACATAGACCAAATCAAAACCCACCAGAGAAAATAATGTAGTGGAATGTATCTTTGACGAGCCAAATACCTGGCGATGAAGCAACTAGAACATAGATACTATGCCATCGCGGCACTGATCCTTGTAAATAATTCAAGGCACTGCAGAACCCTATACTGTTGTAACAGTCTTCTCTTTCTGTAACGTCTGACGGAGAATGAAAGAAAGGCATTGTCATATATGAAATGCTATCAAAGAGGCATTTTGCTACAGGAATTGTTGCTCGACCAAAATCATTGATTATGACAAGACCAGACCAATAGGCCTCAAGCAACCATAGCGGAGGCCCCACTCAGATGGATCTAACTGCTAGTACCTTCTAATAATGAACAATGTCTTGGACAATTAAGAAAAATGGCACCTTTGAGAATTGGTTAATAACTTCCTGCTGATTGTTATCAAGTTTTATTGACACTATAAGGTTAACACGCCTTGTTTATTGTCAGTGTGAAGACGTTACTGAAACACTTATCCAAAATTTATCGAATGACAAATATCTGGTTAAACTATAAGCATATTATGGCGTCTGGAAGTTCATGTTTTATATTTCGAATATATGTATATTCGAATATAATAATGTAAAATTAATGTCATCAATCTCATGATTTTCTTACATGACTTGTGCTTATAAAGACGAGCTCTCCTGTAATTTTGTGTCACTAGTTAATGTCCAGTGTCCTTGTACAGGTATTTTCAATGTGTATAAAAGCTTTTTAATTATGTGAGCTTGCCTTTTCGATTTTATCAGTTGTAATGTGGATACGTTAAATTTTATCCCCATATTTCCTTATATTTGTTACATCAATGTCCTGGAATCATTACAGAAAATATTTTTTTTATTTAGTTTAATAGTTAATTAATCATCAATGAAGCTCATTAACTCAGAATCAGTTAAAAAACGATTAAAATGACTTATATTAAAGGTCAAATAAAAAGATCAGGGGATTCAAGGGTTTTCAAGAAAAGGCAAAGAAGAAGACGGGAGCAAAATGGACGGAAGAAAGAAGGAAACAACATAGTGAAAGAATGAAAGAATACTGGAAGAGAAGAAAGAAAGTAGAAAAATAATCATGAGTTATTTCACGTGGTCCATAGTCGGCCAAATTCGAAGAAAGAAGAAGAAAGGTCAAATTTTGGGAGGTGAGAGCATCTGTCATTTTAAGCCTATGAACGAGTGTCCTACTCCGAAGGGTTTCCGAGATAGAGCTTATTCGAATGTACAGTATCAAAACGAATGATAAGAAAGAGATATTGTAAAAGCCTAAAGAAATGAAAAATATCATCGGTAAGAGTTTGGAACGGCCGTTTCGTCCTTTTTTTGGTCTCATCAGCCAAACCAACTCACCTGATGAAATGCTCAGATAGTGCAAAAGTGTTAAGGAAAAGCACTCCCACACCCGGCTGTGGTCTCCTCCAGAAGAAAAATACATTTAAAAAAATAAACCACATACTGTTTCTAATACTTATTGGCCAAATTACATATTTCTTACAGTTTATAATAAAGTCTCAAAAATTCCACCGCCAACATCAATGCATTTCTCAACTCTTTGTGAGAAGAACATGACGTGTTGCTTGTCTGAGTTCATCGTGGGGTTCCTTTAAACCATTATGGTTTAAAATAAATTTCTGTAGAAAGGTTATATAACAAAAACAGAGGAAAAGAGTTTGTCTGGTTTTTATTTATTATTATTTGTAATTTCTTAAAAAGATACTATATAATAACTTAAATAATGAATATTTAAAGTTTCAAGATATTCTTTAGATTTTTTTACAAGTAATTAAACTATGAAGTAATATAAATTAATGTATTAGTTATTTTGGGAATGAAATGTCAAAACATCTACTGCCGCTCTTCACAGTTCATTTCCGAATTATCTGTTGGCCTGAAATAAGTGCTGGGAAGCAATTACTCGAGTTTAAACCGTAAATTAAAATTAATTTGTCTGTCTATGAGATTTTTTTTTTTAATGTTATAATGAAAGTATGTCTATTAAATGTAAGTTAAAAGATTAAAATGCATTCAGAGATTAAGATTTTTCAAAACCTCCAACAGTTAAACTGATTTAGAGGAAAGACAGCTGGGATTTGAAATCGCAAATTAAGCTACGTTGATGTATTCATGATCAATTCCATCATCTAGACTAACGCCAACGAAAGATACCAGTTTTCAAAGACCAATCTCACAACGTGAAATTCCACTTCTCATAAAAGTGTAAATGTGATGGCTGTGGTTCGCCCGCCTGAAAATTTTCATTTCTATCAGAGACAATCTCTTTTCTTTGCTGAACAAGTAGAAAAACTGTGAAATCGAATCCATTTCAACAGCTATCAAGACGGAAAAGCAATCTGTCTTTTTTTTAACTTTCTTTCCATATGAATAAATGAATATGTCCTTGCGGTACCAATTCTGTCTTGATTTCTATTTACGTTGGAATGGTAATAATTCAGAGGAATCAAATCATAAGCAATTCACTGAAACCAAATAAATTATCCTCCTAATACAAATATTTTTACTCAGATTAAAACAACATTGTTTTTTTTTTTAAAGGAACCATGTTTTACTTGAAGCAGAATTTCTTTATTCAGCATCGGGGAGATTTATCAACAGTAAATGCTAAATAAGAAATGCTAATTCTTGAAACTTCAGACAGTATCAAATTCTATTTATTGTAATAGAGAATAGTCATTAAAGATAGTCATTATAACATGTAAAAGTATTATTCTACTTAAAAAATAATGTAACAATATTAATAATGTGATAGATATTTAACGTGTGTCGATAATAATTAATAATATGTTGAAATAAAATTCAAGAAACACACATTCGGGTTTCCAAAAAAATGTAAAAAATTTTTTAAATACTTTATATTTCGGGAACCGGTTTTTAAGCCCTTTCATTCAGGCTGATGAAAAGCTCTATGTAAGGGCTTGAAAGCCGGTTCCCATAATGAAAAGTATTTTAAAATACTTAAAACATCTTTTTCAATCCAAAATGTGTGTTTCTTGAATTTTATTTCAACATAATATTATTAATGAATACCCCTAAATGTATTTTTAATCCAGTTCAATCCAGTTCGTTTAGGATGGTTGTTTAACCGATAGTAAATCGATATGTCTATACTAAATTATTACAAAATAATAATAATAATTTTATTCACTATTTAATGTAAATACTTTTTGCTTTGGTTTTGTGATCCAAATAATAATTCTAAGTAATTGAATATATTATAATGTTATTATGTTACGCAAATATATTGGAGTCTTATCATTTTTAAGCACTTGAAAACGACAAAAAGGAACTTTGTCGAAATTAATCGTATACTGTAAGTTTATTAAATGTATTTTACCCGGTAATTATATGTGTGAGAAGTATTTTACAGCAAGCAAAGAATTGTATAACACCTGAAAATTATTACTATAACAAGCAAGTAAGTCTACATACTTCATTCATCTCCTTCCAATAATTAACATGAACAGGCACTTCGTTATTATATTATTTCTTTACGTAAAACGTTGTTGCTTTAAACAAAAAACAATTTCTAAGGTTTTAAATGAATGGTTTGTGATTGAAAAATAACAATAGATTTTAATTCATTTTTAATTGTACGGATATTATTTTTTTAACAAAACTTAATAATAAACTGGTATAATCTGTTATTTAAAGAATTTCTACTTTTCATTTTTTATTTAAGTAAAATAATTGAAGTTTTAATTCAAAGACTGTTATAGTTAAATCCTCACATTTGCTGTATTTAAAAGGAAAAAAGGAGAAGGAATTTAATAGTAATATTAAATCTGCTGTAGTTTTCTTACGATACACAGTAATGAACATTTTTCTTTATTGTCATTTTCGTTTATCTTTCATTCGCTATTCATCAGTGAATCAGTTAATTATAATTAAAATCAAGTCACCAAATGTTAAAATAAGTCTGCTTCTCCTTTCTTCACTAGAACTGAAAATAACCAAGATGGATGGTCCTAATCTCCGTAGCTTCGATTTTTAAACAGGATTTTCTCTTCGCAAATTAACGAACTACTTATCTCTGGTGCCACAGCTTATCTTGAGCTGTCTTAGTTTAGGGGAAAGCTGAAGGGAATTGGAAAAGCTTTGGAATAATTCAGTAGCCAAAGCTGATTCCAAATTTACACGTTAATGTTTAAATAGATACAACCACTGTGCACTTGGAAACCCAATCTAATTCCACCATTCCTTTCGTAACAACCTATTCGAAATACCCTAAGTATAAACCTACTCTTTAAATTATTTCAAAACTATAGTGTGTGTATGAATTTCCTATTTAAAATATTCGTATATTTTCTCCATAATCTGTATTTTGTATATATTTGTAACAGCTTTGTGCAGAACCATCCCATTATTATTTTTTTTTTATATTAGAAACAAGTTTACATATTCTGAATATGAATTCCAAATGATAAATTAGGATTAAGAAAAGAAGTTATTGTATACAATGTGTTTGGTAAATCTATATTACTAAAATCTTTTATTTCTCTGTCTGTCTGTCCGGCGCAGTTTTCTGTGAGAATGAAAAATAGAAAGAATTTTTTCAATGAAACATCCGCGACAGGAATCGAACCTGCAACCTTCTGATCCGAAGTCAGACATCTTACCCATTAGGCCATGGGCACTACAACTCTCTTCATTGCTTTTTTGACTTATCTGTCAAAACTGAACAGACTTTGACTGAAAAGTAACAATTGTAATTGAAAAGAAAGTCAAAAAAGAAAGACGCAGTACGTCATTAGGTAGAATTCTGAGAAATCAGTATTTGTAACTTAAAAACCACTGAAAAGTATCAATTGGAATTGGATAAACGAGATGAACGAGAGTGTCGATAACATCAATCGAATGATAAGTCTAAGAATACAGGAGAGACTACAGAGCATACAATACAAGTGCGAATAAAATTGACACTTCTGATAATCCATCACACGAACATCTCCATATGCCCAAGTGTCTGAACGCATTGAATCTCAGCGGAATTCCTCAACATCGTTTGTCATTGAAGATTGGATCTCCAATAATATTGTTGCGAAACATCAATCCCAAGTTTGCATACTGCAATGGAACCCAACTTAAATGCTGTTCATTCGGTAATGATCTCATAGAAACCGAAATTATAACAGAACTCACAAATGAGATTTTGTTTTCATCCATAGGATGTCTATGGAACCATGCGGTAATCTACTTCCATTCACTTTCACAAGAAAACAATTTCCGATCAGACCTTCTTATGCGATATTTATCAATAAAGCTCAAGGACAAACTCTAAATAAAGTTGCCATATAATTGGAAAACGTTGTCTTAACTCACATACAACTTTAGGTCTTTGAGTCACAATTCAACAGAATTTGGTTATCTTCACTCTAAAGAATACTCACAATCAATTTGTTGCGAAGAATTTCGTATACAAGCTATGATCTTCATTTATCATCTATATCAACTAAGGTCCATCTGAAATCTCTTCTTCAAATATCTATATCGAACAATCTCATGGCCTAGCTAATAGATATAGATAATTTTCACTATTTGTAACTCAAAACCACTGAAAAGTATCAATTGGAATTGGATAAAAAAGAACAGAAAAAAAAATAATCACTATTTCTATTAGGTGGAATACTGAAAAATCGCTATTCGTTACTCAAAAACAATCACTATTTCTAACTCAAAAACCACTGTAAAATATCAATGGAAATAAAAAAAAGAGACTCAAGAAAGAAAGAAGCACTATTTCTATTAAGTAGAATACTGAAAGCTCACTATTTGTAGCTCAAAAGCGACTGAAAATTGTATCTATATTAAGAAAATCTTTTATTTCTCTTTCGGTCTGGTGCAATTATTGTAATTTACAAAAATAGAAATAATTTCTACAAGTTATCTACTGGAATCCAACATGCAACCTTCTGCTCCGAAGTTAGACATCTTAGGCATTAGACCAGAAGGATTACATTCTAATCTCTATAAAAATAAAAATATATCACAGATATATGATTCATACGCTGATTCTAAAAGCAGTCGTGAATTGAGAGAATATATATACATCAAAAATTAAAATAAAAAAAAACTTTAAAAAAAATTTAGTTTTATTTTACTTGATGTGATTTGTGTGTGTGTGTTTTTTTAATAAATAACAAATTGTTTTCCGTTACATACGCGAGGCTTCCGGAGCGAAGCGACGGGTAGCCGACTAGTTGCTCTAAAAACAACGTGCTCTACTTTGAGGCAGGTTTTAGATGCAACTCGCCACTAACAGTTTTAGAGGCTAGAAACGTTTTTGAAACACTACGATAGTGCTAACAAGCTGAAAGTCTTTTGTTGGTGGTTTCTATCCACAGCTTCATCACCACCTTTTCTTCAATGAATTAAGAATTAATAGCAACAACTAAAGCTGTAAAATCAACTGCTTTGTCGTTCGCCGAAAGGCATTTTTAATCGCTATATAAACGAGATTTGCGAAGGTTTGTAAAAAAAAAATGCAAGAATTACTCAACAAAATAGTCTTTTAAAGTTTTTAAAGACTATTTGATTAGTAATTCTTTAATTTAGAAGTTCTTACAATTAATTTTAATTTAATTATATTTTAGCTCTTTAAAACAAAAACAGAATAAATTTAGATATTAAACTAAGTTATATTCAGAATAATTTACCAAATAATAGACAAATGTAATTACAAACTGCAAATTTCTTTTAATTCGAAGTCTGAACAGATGCCATCATCACTTTTAGTGAATATATTTCACCCTGTATTTTGACAACAGAAAATAACTTTTTTCATTCAAAATACAGGTGCTTCCTACTTTTTGATACATTCCAGATTATTTGATTAATGTGATTTGATACAAAAAAATCAAGTTTCATGAAACTTAGTTCAGTAGGAGCGAGTTATGCCATGTTAGACATAGGCGAGCACTAGCAACATATGACCAGAATGATAGACCATGTTCGAACATGCTCGCCACGAATCAAGCCTGTTGGACTGAAGGATTAGAAAATACCATATGTCGAATATGATGTAAATACTATTAAAAAAAGTACATAAATAACTAGTTCACTGAATAAGTAAATAAATAATTAATTACTTAGTTAAGTCAAGTTAGTTAAGCAATCCCATAAACAGGCCATTAAGCCCACGGGAGCGCGGGAGGTAAGGCTCACAGCGTTTCGAGACCAACGGGACTAGATTGAGGTAGGGGAGGTCAGCCCGACGCCCGCCCGCCTTAACTTCCAGGGAAAGAAACCCGGTACCCATTCTACCCATTCTCCTATCCGTTTGGAGGAGAAAGAAGCGTGGAAAAATTCCCGCCCTCCGCCCAGGCCGGGAATCGAACCCACTACCTCCAACCCGCAGCCAAGTGCCGTTACCCACTCGGCTACCGGGCCCACAATTAATTACTAACTACTGTAAATATAAGTACTTGACACGTAAATAAATGAGTATAAGCTTATCAACGCATGTGTAATATTGTAAAACAAAACATAAAAAACTTAACATTTATTTCAATGTGCAAGTATGCACATTGAAGTAAATGTAAGTGCATCTACTCTACAGAAGTGATGTGTTGTAAGATACTTTCACCAATAATGTAAGTATCGTACGGCACATCGTTAATCCGGGAACAGATCGAAATTCAAAATTTGATAACTGCGATGATGCGATAATTATTCAGTAAAGTCAAAATATATTAAAAGCAAACATCGTAAAGTAAGAAGCTTTGATAAATTTGAATTAATTTCCAATTTTCTCTGAATTTAAAATAAAGTTCGTTTTAACAGACATAGCGATGTATCAGGGAGCTTGGCTGGGTGTGACATTCACATAGGTCTTCTTAAAAAAAGTTTCCATAGACTTAACAGTAATTCAACACAACTCAGCCTATCTTAAGCTTACCTCAATTGCATAACCTGTACTATCCTGACTTTACACAGTAATTACCAAAGCATTTGCAGGACCAACACTATACTCGACGAAGCTGTCCATGGAAGTATAATGTACTCATAGTTCGTCGGGAAAATACGAAACTGCAGCCAAGAAAGATTGTAGACATCTTTCTTTTAACTTATGAAATTCCCTGGTATATAAAATTTCATTTTCATTTTAAACACAAACACGTAAGTATGAAATATAGAACTAATATCATGCCGACGTTCTGCATAAAGTTTCAAAGCAGAATTACGAGACAATGAATAACGATAAAGATATTGCAAAAGACTGCTTAGAAATTCATTCCAAAAACTGAGAACTCCAGCTGGAGAGCAGAAATACTGCAAAATTTAGATCGCTTCTAGGTTCACACATTATTTTAAATTAATATTTCATTTTCAGAGATGCAGGTTCTGAAAATCTACTAAAAAAATATAATTACCAATTACTATAATTACAAGATTTGGTTACATGTAACTCA
>JAFIDM010005346.1:18019922-18034787 GCA_023159025.1 Thereuonema tuberculata
ATAATTACCAATTACTATAATTACAAGATTTGGTTACATGTAACTCATCGCCTTAGAAATTACTGTTGGAGAATGAAAATGACATTCTTGTATCAGCTTCGCACTCAATGCTTTTCAACTGGGTTCTATCTGCCGTCGAGTTGTTTGTTATTCATGAAAGTTTCCAGTCAAATGTTGGAAAGGGGAATCCACTCAAGGCTCTTGAAAAGCTAATGAGGTTCCGCAAGGAAAACAGAATGTATAGTATGCTTTAGTAACTCTGTCACCAAACAGAAATTCATAAAGATAAAAATGGCAGTGTAGACTTAAAGATGAACTCTCGAATTGATTCAACTCTACTAAAGCAAACAGCAAAAAAAAATTATGTATTTATTTATTTATTTACTTTTGAGGTATGTTTGCATTTTACTACCGGTTAAAATAACTGGTGAAAAATTATTTAATTAATACATCAGTGTGCGACGACTTATGACAATTCGACCTACAATCGAGGCTCCATAATTGCAGCTTAAAAATGTGAATTATTTTTCAATTGAAATTGAAATTAATCTCCTCTTTTTTTAGGGATTAATTTAAATTTCAGTTGAAAAATAATTCACATTAACACCAACGCACATGTTAAAACTTATACATTTAAAATATTAAACCGACAGGTTTCGCCAGAGAGAATTCTGGCTGTCAAATGTCAGTTAATGCCAGACGATGAGAATTCTCGTTGGCGAAACCGGTCGTTTAAATGTTTAATTCTATGTTTTTAACATGCGCGATGGTGTTAATGTGAATAATTTAAATTTAAATTGAATTTCCGTAATGAATATGAAAAAAGTGTAAAAACAGTAGTTAAGACAATAAAAAAAGTTATTTTTAATTTTAACTATAATTTATACGAAAAGTGCTGTATCTTTAAATGGACACAGGTACTACACAATAACTATGCCTTCAGAAACAAACTGTATGCTTTCATTATCAGGGAAACTACAGCACCAGTCATGGTAAGTATAGATTCTGTGCTGTAGTTCCTACTATCTCACTGTATGTCTGATAGTATTGTATTACATGCTGTACATTTTACCACCTTATATATATAATGATCGACTTACGGCCTCCTGGTCGGAACGGAGCCAATCATCGGCGCACATCTGAACTGTAATTTAAGGTTTCAATTAAACAAATTGCGTAAATCAATTAAGATCACTGACAGTATGCAGTTAAGTATGAAAAAAATCAGAGATTGTTAACTTTCATTTTATATTTTACAGTATTACGTCTACCTATAGATATAAATAAATATGAGCGAAAACCGAATAAACTTACAAGTCATCCCTGTAATAGTATTTTATTTTCCCTTCTCATGATTTTTATTTTGAAAATTAGGAAAATGCAAGAAAAATCTACTAAAATAAAGAAGAAAAATAAAGATGTTAAAAAAATAAAATAAAATAAACTTTTAAAGTGATTCCACCACTTTGTACCTATCTGTCATATTTGTCAACCATGCGATGTATATTTCTACAAACAAATCAAAGATTTCATTAAACGTCTGCAAAATTGCACATTGGTAATAGAATGAAAACGAGAATTTCCATTTCGCAAAAATTGTCTGTAATCAAATGAGGTTGGTGAGAAATTGCTCTATGTTTTGAAAGTTTGCAGATGAAATATTATTCAAAAAAGTATACTTATTTAAAAGTGTTACATGAATGTTTAGTAAATGTATTAACATATTAAATACATCTTTAAAATAATACAAACTTAAATTGGCCATTTGTAATATTGAAACTGAAAGTATTTTCACATTTCACCGCTATGCGCGCTCGCGTTGTAACGGTCACTTCCTGTTTTCGGAGATTTTTAAAAGCTTATAACTTTTGAACTAGAGGTCAACCGGTAAAAATTTTATATCATTATTTTATTTTTTTTATCTGAACATTTTGATATATAATTTATGTTAATCTGTTTTTGACAGCATAACGTGTCTCCAAGTCAGCAGAATTCGTGAATCGTAAATAGTGTGCAAGAATGAATAAGCCAAAACAGAAGAACGATAAAAAGATTTAAATGTAAATGGCAAATAAATAAATTCAAAAAAGAAAAGTGAATTTGTGCAACACAGTTTTAAAAGCAAAGTCTTGCTAAGGAGTGAAGATGGGAGATAAATAAAATGAATTAAAAAGAAATCTTGCAAAATTGATGCTATCTGAAAACCTTCTATTAATCATTACTTTTTAGAAACCCTAAATGTAAAGGATTTTTAGCAACACTTCTTAATTATGGAAAATAATAAAAAAATGAATGCCTAAAGATATTTAGAGATTTGATATGATAATCTGAAAGGATTATCTTATAAGAAAGAAGAGTAATATGTGAAGAATTAAAAAATATTTACGTAGTATCCCAGTATTAAACGATAAAAACACAGAAGCACCAAGAAACAGATTCTGCCGAAAAATTGAAGGCAGAAATTTACAAAGATTAACATCAACATTATCAAAACCAATACGGATTTCAACAAAAAAGTAAACTACTATAAAACAATTTAGCTACCATTTTTTACTTGAATGTTGAAATTACGTTTGTGAATTACTTGTAATTTATAAAAAAAAAAAGCTCGAAGGAATTGAAAAAGATAATTATAATACGCAAAATACACTTCTAATAATTACATGATTAAAACTAAGACCAATAATAATTTAAATGTAAAGGTTACAGCTTAGGGAATTGAACAAGAGATGCCACCACTTAGCAATCAAAATTTCAATTAAAATCAAGATTTAGGAAATCAATTATGCTTCATTTACTCAGGAAATGACTGTTCCTCTTCGTTAAACCAATGAAATGATGAAGTTACTACAGTTTTCCAGGAAAAAAAAACATTTAGGCATTCGCGTAATCACATTAACAAAATCGAAATTCTGGCAGCTTTTCAAGTTTTATAATCTTATACTATTTCGTAATTTTTGTAATCAATATTTTTCATTATATTAATAGTCAAAATACAAAACAATTCATTTACCAAACTTGGTATTAAAACAACTGTGTAATTCTTAATATCAATCTACCAAACATTAAAAGACATTAACAGCAACAATTCTTTTCTTCTATTACTACTAGTTTTATAGAATCAATTTTTGTTTAGTTTTTAGGCAGCATTAAAATGCAAATCTAAGCACAGCAACTCTCCTGTGTTTAACAAAGGTTACTTGTTAACATTAAAATTAAAAAAATATATATTTCTAATAAAAATTAATGAAATTTTTGATATGGGAAATTTTATTAATAGCGATTTAACGATAAATAAAGACATTTCTCGTAGATAAGTTTTCAGGCCAAAATGATGTAGCTAAATTTGGTTTCAGGCTTTGATGAAATAAACAGTATTTTATTTAATTTTTAAGAATTGATTAAAAAGAAAAGAATCTTGGAAGTATTTTCTCTTAAGACACTTCATGAAACATAAGGAAAACTTAAAAAAAAAATAAAAGAATAAAACTGTTCATGTTTAAAATACACTTTATAATTAACATTTACAATTTCACAGTAGTGCTGCTTTAAGTAAATTACCGTAGTATTGGCCTAAAACTTCCTTCTTACAGGGTGAGTAAAAAAAACTTAAAATTTAATATAAAAGTAGTAATATACGCGTATGATATGAACGAAGAATTTCAGAAAAAATACAGTGCATGTTATATGCTGATAAACAAGATATTTTTAAAATTCTTCAGCATTTCTTTCAGCATTTTTGGCAAATTCGAAAACAAGCTACTTATTAAATATCTTCATTGGCATTAAAACAAAAAAAGTTTTATCTAAAATTGTGACCAGATTAGAAGAGGGAATAATTTTTGATCCAATTTTACAGCATTACTTAGCCTAAGTTATTATAAAATCTTGGACTTGAAGATAGAAAAATATTAATTTCCGATAACAGCGCTTCGAGACGCTGACCAGTGCATTGGTTAATTTAAGTTTTGTAGAAACTAAAGTGACTCCTCAATACTCGTGGAAAATAAAAACATGTCGAATAGAAATCCTAGGGCAGCTAAACACTCACCACTAGAGGGATTTTGAACACAAAAGAAAACCATGAAAAAAAAATAAAAACAACCCTATAATAGGTCTAAAGAAAAGGGAATCAATCCATGTTAAAGGAGAGCCTTAGGAGTTACAGTTGACAGCTGTTTCAAGCTTATCATATAATCAATAGTTATATTATGAATATATTACTTTTTCCTCCTGTAAACATTTTGAGTCATTGAACGCTATGATCCATCTCTTTGTGGTGTGGAGTATAAACATTAAATGAAAGGACCAAACACACCAATATACATCTAAAATAATATATTAACATCAATACATTACATGTTTCGAAGCTTTACAGCAACGCACTACAATATAATTTGTTACAGTGTTTATTGGCATTAATTTTTAATATCCAAGTTGATTGTTACTTGTAAATAATAAATTATGTATGCTCACTAACAGATGCACTAATTATAATAGTGATTACTGTACATAATTGGCTAGAAGCAAAATTCTTATTGTTATTTAATATTACTAATTTTGTTGTGAATAATTATGTTCTATAAACCATATTAATTGTTACTTGTAAAAAGTTTAAATTATGTAAGCCTAGTTTTCCTTTTGAAATATCTTTATAGCATTTGATAAAGAAGCTGAAAAGCTTCGAAACATGTAATGTATTGATGTTAATATGTTATTTTATATGTATATTGGTGTGTTTGGTCCTTTCATTTAATATTCATTGAACGCTAGTTAGTCCAGGCTGAAGAGAGTTTAATAAGCTCGAAACAGCTGTCCTAGGGTCTCAAAAGGCTTCCCTTTATCATGAGTTCATCAGTGGCGGATTTAGCACTTGAGAGGCCCCAGGCGCAATTCAATTTTGAGGCCCCCTCTAAATATTTTCACTACCCCTACACAGTGGCGTACCAACGCCTTTGGGGACCCGGGGCGGGAGTTCCATTATTCCACAACCAAAAAAAGAAAAAAAATTAAATACTTCTTGGGTGGATGGGGCCCCTAGGCTGACTGGTGGGGTCCCCTAGGCTTGCTTTTATAACCAAAAAAAAAAGAAATCTTGCTTTTACAACCAAAAAATTTTGAGAGCTAAATTTTGAGGCCCTTTTGATTTATGAGGCCCGTGGCGCGCGCCTCCTGCGCCTACGCGGAAATCCGCCACTGGAGTTCATTTAAACTTATTAATTTGATTGGATTTATATATTTTCTTCTTTTAGCGTGTTGGTTTGTTTGCAACGTCCACTGTAAGCAATTAGTCTAAATGGACTGTTATTGTAGATTATTTTTTTGAATAAATGTTGCTGGTGAAGCAATTTACTTGATGTGCAAAAAAAATGAACCTCAAAGAAAAAAAGCAGACATTTACGCAAGCTTCGAATTTGAACCGAAAAGGTTAGGTTCGAAGTTTAGGGCTGTCGCCCATGGCTGTGATTACTCAACTCTGGCTAATAGAAGTTTATTTCTCTAGGAATCAATTTTTACTTTATTTTTATTGATTCTGTCAGCAAATGTAGTAGTGCAACAATGAAGCATTGATGTTTAAGTGACCGCGAACACGGAATGAGAAAGTGCAGACGACGTTCCATGTTTTAATTATCTTGGAAAATTCTATCATCTTTTTTTTGTGTGTGGTTTTTTTTTTTTTGGTTTAAGACTTCCGAGAATAAACGACGTTAGAATCCAATCTAGAAAGCACCTAACGAACCTGATCTTAATTAACGTCTTTATCAGCACTCATCCATTTTTCTACCTGTCTTTTTTTTATTTTATTCATTTTAAGGAGAACTTTTTAATTTTTATAGATCAATTTTTTTTTTGCTGGCTTTGTCGTTTACTAAGAATTTAATTAAGGATGAGGAGATGATATGGAATATAATGAAATTCAAAAAAGAACCAAATCAATAGATCTTAGTATATCTTATCCAATTTTAGTGTTTTATTCAAAGGCTTAGGATTAAGTTACCCAAGGGTTTAGGTTTGTAAACAATGTTTACAAACCCATGAACAAACAATAAGAAGAAAAATAAAGAAAAAAAGAAAAAAATATTGAGATCTAAGTCGAAGTAAGCTAGTTCTTAATGTCACACGCACTGATTTAATGTAACTATTTTTTTAAATATATACTCATGGACAAAAAAATTAGCGCACCAAGAAATAATTGCGGGATCGTAACGAAACTTGCAATGAAGGTACATGTCGGGGAGATATGCAAATGATGAGAAATGCAGCGTGATTGCGCATTACGTATAGCCGGTAGAGGGCGTTGAACATCGTTGAACATCGTGGAGTATAAAACAGGTAACCAAAGCTTGTTTGAGTGTGCTGAATCATTTACAAAGGAAGAGCTGAGGTAGACATGCCATTATGCCGTGTTCGAAGACAGTATACGCAGTTGTCGCAGTTTGAGAGAGGTAGAATCGTCGGGATGATGAAGCTGGGTGGTCAGCTAGGCGAGTAGCTCGTCAATTAGGCCGCTCTGATTGTGTTGTGAGGAGCAAGTTGGGACCAGTGGACCCGAGAGATGTCATATACACGAAGACCAGGTTCAGGACGCCCTCGACAGACCACTCGTCGAGAAGACCGCCACATAGTCAGAAATGCACGCGTACAGCCAACTGCTTCATCGGCCGCCATCCAGGCACAGGTAGCACCTTCACTAGGGGCCGCTGTGTCTTCTCGAACCATACGAAGGCGCCTGGCTGAAGGACAGTTGGTATCGCGGCGCCCATTACGTGTGCTGCCCTTGACGCCCACCCATCGACGCCTCCGTTTGGAGTTTTGCCGCGCACGAGGAAACTGGACTGCAGCGGAATGGAACCAGGTCGTCTTTAGCGACGAATCCAGATTCAATCTCGGCAGTGATGACAATCGTGTTCGTGTGTGGAGAGCCCGTGGTGAACGCTTCAATCCTGCCTTTGCTGTACAGCGACACACCGCTCCCACAGCTGGTGTGATGGTATGGGGTGCCATTGCCTACAATACACGGTCACCCCTAGTATTGTTCCGTGGCACCATGACAGCCCAGCGGTATGTTCATGAAATCCTGCAACCACATGTGTTGCCACTCATGCAACGGCTCCCAGGAGCCATTTTTCAACAAGACAATGCTCGGCCTCATACGGCAAGGGTGTCACAAAACTGTCTCCGCACTGTTACTACCCTTCCTTGGCCTGCCCGATCCCCAGATTTGTCTCCAATCGAGCATATCTGGGATCATTTGGGACGACGAGTTGGGCATCCCACGAGTTTGAACGAACTAGAGGCAAGGTTACAGCAAATATGGAACGAAATGTCTCAAGACATCATACAGAACTTGTATGACTCAATGCCCGATCGTATCGCATCGTGCATTCGCGCTAGAGGGGGTCCAACGGAGTATTAACTCCTCCGTTCTTTTGCCATTTTCTCTGAAATAAATTATCCTTTTTCTTTGATTTTCTAATCATTTACTTATATCTAAGTAGTCATTACGTATGTAAATTTTCGTTTCATTTTGACGACTCCTTCTTTGTCGCTAATTTTTTTGTCCATGAGTGTATATAAAAAATTTAAAATCCCGAAATACTTCACTAAAAGTCACATTCATAAAAGCAACAGAAATCTTATCCAGAAGTAATTAATTATGAAAGCTTCAAGTTTACTGGGAATTTATACTGTTCATATCTTTCTGAAACACTATTTTGAATAATGACAACTTGGTAGCTTTGTTGGACCACATTTCTGCGTCGTCTGGAGCTTATTTAGAAAGTCAACAATAACGTTACAGCAAGAATAAAGTTTGCGAAATATTTTGAGGAAATTATAAAGCCTGACAAGAGAATAAATAAATTTACATCAGCCATCTTAAGCTATTATCATAATATTAATAAATATAATATTCATCTCCATTTTATCTTCAATAGTAGTCATTTACTGTAGTCATTTTATCTAAAAAGAAAAACAAAAACTTTTTCAGATCGAGAAAAATCATCTCTATTTGACTGCGGGTTTGATCCTAAAACTATTTCACGAATACATTTTTCCTTAGAATTTTTCTCTTATTTCAATTATTTCCCTAATTTTTAACATAGAAATTCCTCTTCTTCTTCCTTCCACCAACTATTTTTAATATTCTCTCAATTAATCTGAACTTTTTTTAACATCAATTTTTAATTATTATTTTAGTTTTAGGTCTTTATTCTGAATAATTAAAAGGAGCTTTAGAGTGAAAATCTTTAATAGATGCTATCAGGATTCTTGACTGTTAATGAAGAAACTACAATTTATTGTCTATGAATGCTTAAAGTTAGTGAATATCTTCAACTTCACACATTGAAATTTTTACTTTAAAACTATTTAAGCATACAAAATAAAATCAATTTTTAAAACTAAAATATTTAAAGTTATTCAATGTAAAACAGATACTCAGGAATTTTAGTACTTCTGAACCCATAAAACACTTCCCATGTTTAATTAATGAGCAGAAATAATCTCAATGCAGAACTAAAAAAAAAGATTAAAAAAAATTAACCCTCAAAAAGTTATTTGTTTTCAAAAAATTATTCTACTTAATAGACAAATTTCTCCTAATAAATTTATTTTTGGAGGAGCAGCTGTAGTAATTACACATAATAAAAAGAATCATAAAAAGAAGTTAGGAAAAAATAGTCATTAAATCCTAACTTACAATTAATCTTCGTCTTTCTAGACTCTCATGAATAATATTTGACATACAAAACTTCCAGGTGAACTTAATCCATTTGCTACTATTAAAAATCCTCAAGCAGATCAAGTACTAATATCCCCTAATATTAGGGGAAGTATTCCCAATCAGCTGCAGAGGAATAAGCAATTATTAATTTGCTATCTCATTAAACTCACATACACACCTCCTAGTAATCTTAAAATAAAAGTTCTAGTTCTAATAAAGTTATTGAAAATAATTTGATTTATTCGAAGTAGTCTACACTCCCAGCCCCTATCTTCATGCTAAAACCTTTAAACCTGCAATTGCAATTTCAACCTGAGCTTTAGGTAATCATAAATGCACCAAATAAGGAACGCTATAATAATTAAAAAAATATAAATAATTATTCTATTTATTTATTTTTATATTTATTATTACTGTATCAGAAAATTATAATAATAATTTGGTTCTTCGTAATAATGCATCAAACATTAAAGGTGCTAACATATGAATATGCGGAATCTGATTTGCTTACTGTAATATTTCACTACTTCACATATTCAAATGCGATTTATTTATAAATTCGGAAATTGCCGCACAATTAAAAAAGAATTTCACTCTAAATAATGTAGCCTACAGCTTAACAAAATCTTAATGAATGAGAAATGAGAAAAATTGAACATACGGACGGTAGTTAATATAAAGTTAAGTAGTTAATTTACTTTTATCTTATATTACAAAAACGTTATTCTGTCTGTCATTCTGTCATAAGACTAAGTTTTTCCAAAATTTTGTGACCAAACTACAAGAGATAGATTGGTCAAGCAAATGGATAAAATATAAGTCTGTTTAAGACAAACAAAATGCTACAAAAATCTTTCCAAAAAATTTTTGGTTTCCAAGATGTCGCATTTTAAAGGGTCAAATAATAATAATAATAATATATTATAAAAACGTATATTATAAAAACGTTATTCTGTCTGTCATTCTGTAAGCAAAATGTTAAAATTACAAATTACTAAAACGTCGGAGCAAAGAAATCTTTTGGAAAATGATTCATGAATTTTCACAAAATATGTTATTTATCATTAAGTTTTGTAATAAAACCTAATATGTTTCGTTATCAAAAATGTGTGTGTTATCAAACACAAAATATTAACATTTTAGCCATACATAAACCACCAAACACAAATAAAGGTAAGCTAAATAAAGCATTTAACGTGCTGTGCAAATTGATTAAAAAAGGGGGAACAAGAACAAAACCAGCACATGAATAAATTAAAATTGCCTCTCTGTTTCAATTATGAGGAGGAGTTGGGAACGGCCGTTTCGTCCTTCCACGGACTCATCAGCCCAACCCCAACTTATGTGTCTTTACGGAACAACAAGAAACAACTGTACAATTCATGGAAATAAGAAAAGAAATATAGATCATATTTTCGTAAATAAGCATGATATCGAAACACCAGGAATAATATGTAAAGAACGAATCTCGGATAAGAGTTGAAAATGAGAAAAAAACAGATCCAATATAAAAAACTAATCAATGAGGTTAATAACACAAAATTCATGAAATTTTACTTATATAAAAATAAAAGTCATGACTGACTGACTCTTCAACGCCGACCCAAATCCTTGGACCTAGAAAGCTGAAATTTTGCACAGAGGTTCCTTTATGATGTAGACAAGGAATAAGGCCGGATTTTTCGAAATTCCCACGAGATAGGAATAATCTGGCAAATTGACCAAATTGGCGCCAACCCGCAATACACCTGAGTTAAGCGGAGAAGGCCACAACGGGCTGGGCCGTCGTATATTCTCCGATCTCAATATTAATTTGCTAAATAAATAAAGTTTTTTTTATGCTGTATATGCAAGGGTTCCGGATCGAAGCGACGGTACCCGGCTAGTTGTTGTATATTTTTATTTATTTTAATTCTAATAAAAATTTTCTAATAAAAAATTAACATTCGATTCCTGGTTTGTTTGTTTTTCTTATATTTTATCTTCCGTAAAAACAGACTCTCGGAAATTTCTAATTCTATATTTACCAATAAGATATTATTGGTAATAATATCTTTGGGTATATATGGTTGGATATTATTGATGAATTATAAAGCTATTGATTCCTAGTTTTAAAGGGTTTTTTTTTTTCAAAATGCAAAAAAGGAATTTTTGAGAATTAATAATAAAGTAAAAGAAGTACAGGTTTGGTTTTCATGTGGGTGGTGGGCGATCCGCGATGTGTACGTTCTTTCGGGGTTCTCCTATTTCGCTGTGCTACTTGCACCATTCTTTCTCCATCATTCTGTCCTCCTTTCAATAGGTATATTCAATAGATCTAAGGTCGTGGTGCATGACTTCCCTGCCATCTCCATTCACCACAATCTAAAAGAAATTCAAAACGTTTACGAAAGTTAATCATCTCAAACTTTTCCCTTTTAAAGTGGATATTAGAATAGCACCGTAGGCCTGACTCTTTGTTTGTCTGTCTTTTTTATTCTCCAATGTTAGGCACAAAGAAGGTCAGTAGCTGAATATGGGTTATATCAAATGAAGCAGTTCACTTTGGAAAAACGATTCAGAAGATGTCAAGACAAACATTCAACCCAGCTCCAGGACTACAGACGCTGTTCTGGAAAACGTCTCTGAAGGAACTGAGTTAGTATTTTTCTGCAATATTAAAACGTTGATTAAAGAAAGACATCAATTACGAGCCTCTCATTCTTAGCATTTTTTAATGACATTCTGAATTTGGTTCAAGAAATAATTATCACTATAAATTAAAACAAAGTAATTAAAAGGAAATGATTAATGACAATTTTAAATAGTAGTTTAAATAATAACAATTTCAGTCAAGTTCAAAATTTTTATGATACTTTATTTATGGGTCCACCTTATCTTTGCAGAAACAATCAAAAATTTTTAATTAATTATAAGAACTTTTAAAAGAATATGTTAATCCAAATTTCATTGCTATTTAAAAACACACAAACACATATTTACTACAATTTTCAGCTGATAAATTTATTACAATAAAGATTACTTTGCTAATAAGTACGGTTTTCGTTATTTATGCCACGAATAAAAAAAATCTAACGTTTAAAGAGCTCATGCAGAAAAAAATAAATAAAAGCTTAAGCCAAAAGTAAAAGAAAAAACTGTATAAATATGAAAACATTCTGATCTTTTTGAATAGCAAGTACATAAATGTTGTGTATTAAAATATTAAATATACTTGTAAAATGAAAAATAGACCTTCATTTTAAGCTAAAAAAGAATAATCAAATTTCATTTGAACTCATGAAGCTTTTTTATTTGACCGTTGTACAATTAACTGTGGCAAAGAAAGCCTTCGTAATTTCGTCGTCTAGGTTTTTATTGCTCTGGTTCTCATTACTTTTATTTAAATTCTAAACCGAGCAATGAAAACTCTCGTAACTAGCAATAAGACCGTCAAATAAATTAAACTAGATCGCCTGGGAACTGCAAACTTTTGATTAACTTAGCAGAAAGAGGAAAGAACTTAGTACTCTGATCTCAAAAACTAAGAAAATAGAAGCCACATCTTTTATTTTACAACTCGTATTATTATAAACAACGACAAAAAAAGCTGCTTTATTTTGGCTTGCAATCATTCAGTTTTACATGATGCCGTTGTAGATCTATCCATTCTCCTGTAAAAAAAATCATTATTTTGAATGTACACGTTTTAAAATTTCATATTTAGCAGACTTACAAATAGTCGGTTACTCAGTTATTATTATTACTTTTTTTAGAACTTATCTAATAAACTTAGATTCATATAGGAAAGACTGAAGATACTACTGCAATTTTTCACTCGCTCTATATTCCCTTAAATTAACTATTTACAGTGGAGACCGTGAAGAAAAGCTATTAATAACGTCATGTCCTTATAGATTGATGTTTCAGGACATAACGCCATCTATTGCTAAGATTCTTAACTGAATCTTATAAACATAACAACATTCTGATTTTTGTATTTTCTAAAGTTACGATTATATTTTTATGTTTATGTTATTGTTTAAATAATGTTTTAATTGCTTGGCTTGGCTGTATAATGTCGATGTAAAATTTCCTGATATTAATTCCTTCCCAGTTTCAGGTGCAGAATTCGTTACAGATATTTTGCTTCCGTTGAATTCAATCTTTCACTGAACGTTGAGTATTCATTCTCACGAATCATTTCACTGATAGCGCCTCTAACAATAATTAAGTCAAAGTCGTCCATCCACCACTGGCTTTACACGAATTCGCTTCAAGCTGTGAGTGGACGAGCGATCTGCCGCGAAAAGACCCTTCGCCGACAATTTCTTGCGATAGCCGTTCTATCCAGCGCTTCAGAAATACATATTTTCATCACTGACTCTTGAAATATTGAAAAACATCTCCAATTATTCCCTTGGTTCGTGTAACATTTTCCCTTGCTTACTGACAGTAATTTGATTTTTCAAAGACTGCATTTCTATGTTTGACATCATGGTTTCCAGGAAAAAGTAAGTGATCAAAAATTAACAAATCAGGAAGTTTTTCTCAAATGGACTAAACTGTAATTATTTAATATTTTGAACGTACTGAATACTTTGATTCCACGCAGAGCCACATTGCTTTCGCCATGACTATAAGTTTGACGTCTAAGAGGATAATCAAAGAAATAATGTCGCTTAAAGAAAAGGACCGGATTAAGGAATGAAAAAGTATTGCATATTATAAGGTAAGTTATAAACATAAATTTGTAAAAATGCATTTGCAACATAGGAATTAATACAAAATTTTAGAATAGGGGATTTTTTGAAATTGAAACAAAAATAAATATATCTTCATTCTCTGATTTCGTTGCAGAAGAAAAATGATTTAATTATGAAGAATTTTCAGCAAGTCTGAAATTTCATAATTTTCGACTTCAACTGCAAAAGCTCCTAAAAGTAAAATTTGTACTTTCTGATTTTTAAAATGAATCCGTTTCACATATCTGGAAAAAAAAATCGCAGATAGAAACAAGTTAGGGATAGCGATTAGTAAACCAATCACAATGCTTGGCAACGTCTTCTGATACGTATAAGAAAATATAATTGATATTGCCTTAATTTCCTTATTATAAATTCCTTATTGTTTCGAAAGACGTGATTGTTGTTGCGATTGTTGTCATTATTGCTAATAACAATTGTTGCGATTGTTGTCATTGTTGCTAATAATATTTTAATGATACTTGTCCCCAGACAAAACGGGAATATAAGTCTTCTGATCTTGATTAGAAGACTAAAAGTATTCAAACAAATTTTATAAAAACAGAAACTATTATATTTTTTTTTATAGAAAATAGAAAATGATTGTGCAGTCATTGATTAAACATTGCAGGTCATCCAGCTCTACCAGATCGTTCCTCCAATGAACAGAGATACCTGTGAGTCAAAAGCGTAGACTTAGATTTTCAACCTGTATTATACTACTTCATAAATAGCGATTTTTATTTCTCCATCTTATGTGGTATATTTAATCCGCAGCAGTGGATATTATTTTTTTGAGACATCGCTTCCATTGTGTTACTTTTCCATTCGAAAAGTTACAGAAAACAACATTTCTAAAAGAACTGCATTTCTGGGCATTTCCGCTACAGCAATTTTCTTTTGAAATTGTTATACATTATTCGGGAAAGAAAAAAATGTTTCAAATAAAAAAATAGTCAGAAGATTTTAGAGAAGCAATAAAAGTTAAATCAATTTTTAATTACAAACTCATGTGATTAAATTTACTTTCCAAGTAAACGCAATTTTCTTTGAATATCATGAAACTTGGAAAGAAAAGAAAACTTCAGTAATTTGAAACTTATAAAAAAACTGGAAAGACAGGTTTGATCCTTGCGATAATGAATGACAAGAATAAGAAGACGGATTTTGATAAATTGCTGAAATCCCTGTGTCCATCGTAGGATCAGTTTTAAGTTCCATCAATATTCCATCCTTTCTGACAGGTGAACGGAGTTGAAGGTTTCTTTTCTTCCTTCTGCTCCAAATGGCTGTAATTGGATTAGACCGCCCACTAGTAAACAGCTAATAGGTAGTTTTGTATCAGTGGAGAAATCAAAGGAAAAAAGACAAACCATTAGGAAAGTTCTCGTGGAAACTTTCAGTTACAAAAAAAAA
>JAFIDM010005346.1:18047560-18062279 GCA_023159025.1 Thereuonema tuberculata
GTTAATTTTTTTATCTCCTTGAAAATTCGTTTTTTCAGTTAATAAATATAGTTTGACATTTATTTTCTGGTGTTATGATGTTTAATAAAATATAAAATAGTAATTCCTAGGGAAAGATTAATATACCTCCTTATAACCAAAAACTTTCATAAAATAAGAAAAACTAAATAGTAATAAAATATAGATAACAATTCAAGAAAGAAACATAACCAAATTAATAAAATAAGAAGGCTTAAAGTGCATTTATGTAATTAAGCAAAGAAATTGAAAAGAAAATGCAAATGTTTACTTTAACAGGATAAGAAAAGACGAGATTAATCTGTCAGATTCAGAATACTAAGCGTATTCCATCTTCAGGAACGGTACAAACATGTAGCATGACGTAAGCATTTAGGACAATACAAGGTAAAACACATAGTGGAAGTGTGCGGAGGTTTGGCAGTAATGATGGGTATTTTGCCCTCCAGTGATAGGATTGTAGATTTAAGCCTAAAACATGTTGAAAGATTTAGCGACTAGGCAATGGAATAGTTTATTGTGGTGGGAGAGGGGTTTGGTAGCTGTAAAGTTTCAGGTGTGTGTAGTTTCATTCTAATGTGTTACTGTGTATGAACATTTGTGGGGTCTTTGGTAGTGAAAGTATGTTTGTATTTCTTGATGCGTCTAGATAGTGGTCGGCCTGGTTTGCCTCACATAGCCAGAGGGACACTTCCACTATGTGTTTTACCTTGTGTTGTCCTAAATGCTTATGTCATGCTATGTTTGTATCGTTCCTGAAGATGGAATACACATAGTATTCTGAATCTGTCAGATTAATCTCATGTTTTCTTATCCTGTTAAAGTAAACATTTGCATTTTCTTTTCAATTTCTCTGCTTAATTTCATAAATGCAAGTTAAACTTTCTTATTTTATTTTTAATACACTTATTTTATTAATTTGGTTATGCTTCTTTCTTGAATTGTTATCTATATTTTATCACTATGTAGTTTTTCTTATTTTATGAAAGTTTTTGGTTATAAGGAGGTACATTAATCTTTCCCTAGGAATTACTATTATATCTTTCATTCTTAGATCTGTTTTTTCTTGTTAATGTATTCTAGTCTGTTATAAAATAGTTAATTATTTTATTTAGTATTCTATCAAATATGTATTAGAATAAAAATGGAAATAAATAAAACGCACTTACCCACCAAAACTTCATCACCAAAAACGTCAAAATATCCGTAAAATCAAACATCAATCCAAGTAAGTGCATTTTATTTATTTCCATTTTTATTCTATTTCATTCCACACACGTTAAGCCTATCAAATATGTATTATTTGAAAATCTGCCCAACCATTCAAGCCTTAATTATTTAGTGAATCAATAAATGATTTGTTTATTAACAACTTATATTTAATTGGAAAAATATTTTTTATGTGTTTGTATACTCATACTTTACTTCTAAAGTATTTAAAATTAACTCACTCTAATCACAGCATTGGAATTACCATGGCTTTTCAGTATTAAAGAAATTCATATGACTTAGATTATACAGTAAAAGATTTGACCTCTAACTCTGTCACATTTCATGAGCATAAACCAAAAACAAAAGAAACCTCATGGGTTTTCTATCACATTTATCATAAAGATGCACAAAACAATAGAAAAACTTCTTTAATAAGAAAATAAATAAAAAAAAAAGTTTCGGAAACCTGTTAAAAGATTTTCGAAACTTGTTTTATTACTTATTTTCTTATTAAATAAGTTTTTCTAATGTTTTGTGAAAGCAGTCACTTCATCTTTATGACTACAGTTGCATGTTAAAGCTACATTCATCAAACACATATGTTTGAACTTTTTAAAGGTTTATTTTGAATTCATAAAAATTACTGGATACTTCAGCGGAGTTTAAAACCACATCTAATTTTATTTGTTGTGTTTTTGGTTAAATACTGTATTATGTTATAAATAACTAAATATAACTATTTTATTTTATACTCAAGTAATACTAGCTGTGGTGCACGAGTTGTTTGTCCTGCTTAAATAATTTAAGTTCAGATTTTTCCTTTAAATACTTCATGTACAACAATCAATTACATTAATTTAACCAACAATATTTCTGAAATATGTATTTTTTTTATTTATTTATTGGTTTTGTTAATTAAATACCTTCCTTTAGACTCAATATACTTCTGCTGAAGAGTTGTTATATTTATAAACGACATCTTCCATTGATACACTAAAGACTCTTATTCATAAACTGATTAGGTTGAATGATTCTTTTCCGTTTTCATCTTGAGCTTCAGTGGTTTTTGACTTAAGTCATTATCACATCCTTCCTCAGTGTCAGAAAAATAAAACAGTTTAATCTCAGATACGGGAAATTTAAAATTGATATTCAACTCTTCTTATTTGATAGTTTTCAGTCATTTCAGTTATGTCAGTATTAGTTTACCGAACTTTTCCATTTTATCAGTTGGGAATGTATCACAAAGAATTCTGAAAATTAATTTTTAATCAGAAAATATTTTCTTGACCTAATGGCTTTCTGAGTCACTTAATGACTGTTATTTGAAGTCAACATTCAGATGCAAAAAAAACCTTATAAACAGTGTTTTTGGAGTAAAAGTATTATTGTAACTTACATAAAAAATGTTTAAATTACAACAGAAGTAGTATAGTAAATATAATATAAACTTACAATTTTTGGGAAAGTAGTTAAGCTTTTGTTGGTTTACATATTATCACAATGTTAAATCAATATTTAACAACATTTATATTTATAAGCAATAAACCAAGAAGGGACCAAAGGTAAACAGATTTCATCACTGAGCTATCAACAGTGGAAGTGTGAGTTTGCCGTTTCGTCCTCTTTATGGACTCATCAGCCACACAAAACCCTCTGCCGAAAGCTCAGATCGCAAAACCACGTAAGGGAATCCACCCATGCTCCCGCCAATGGTTTCTAATAAAACAAAAGCAAAATAAAAAAATCAAAACAAGAGAAAAAGCTCTAATTCCTGTCCTGCGAATCCATCAAGGAAATTGAAGAAAACAAGGCTGATGGCAAGCCACATAAATTACAATGAAAATTTAACAAGCCTGTTATAAAATAAGCAATAAACCAAGAAGGTACCAGTTTTCTTCAATTTCTCTGGGCTTGACAGATTCACAGGCCAGGAATTGGAGTTTTTTCTCTTGTTTTGATTTTTGATTTCGTTTTTCTTTTATTGGGAACCCACTGGCGGGAGCGTGTGTGGATTCCCTTACTTGGTTTCATGATCTTAGCTTTTGGCAGAGGCTTTGTGTGGCTGATGAGTCGATAAAGATGACAAAACGGCAGTCTCACACTCCCACTGTTGATAGCTCAGATGCCAAATCTTTTGTTTACCTTTGGTGCCTTCTTGATTTATTGCTTCTTTTATAACAGGCACGTTAAATTTTCATTGTAATTTATATTTTATATTAGAGCCTATATCTTAAAAAAAAGGTGGAAAGTGCAAAAGATAGATTCTTCTCTGCTCTAAGAAGACAAATGGAAGTCAAAGGGATAAGGGGGGGTGGCTCTTACGATAGAGGGCTGTGTGAGCCCTAGAGCCTAGAGGAGAAATATCCAGAGAAAATCTGAGAACCTGGACTCTTCAAATATTAGATAGCATTAGCAATCAAATATTCCTGATAATAACTAAATTTTATTTCTACTTTGCTGAGTGCTTTTAATATAGCTTCCCATGTTCCTTTTTAAGAAAATTAAATTATTTGAATTTTCTAATAATATTTTATTCTTATTACAGACAACACTTAATATTGGGCCTTTCAAACTTAAAGGTGATGATGAAACTGCAACTGACGATCTGAAACCTGGTTCTTTATTCGCAAGAAGAAAAGATAAACCAGAAAGTCCAACTCTTACAGGTAAAGAAAAATAGATTTTTATTTTTAAATAACATGTTTAATGTTTTAACCCATCCCTATGATGGCTCCACTTTTTAACTACCTCTGACTTTGACATATTTTTTTAGCATAAATATAATTAAAATTTGTCACGTATGAGTTGTTGGAGACTTTCGTAAAGCTTATTAGAGAAGACATCATATTTTTTTACCAATCAAGATTTACTACACCATTAAGGCCTGAGAAAGACCAAAAGTCAGTTGCCAATTGGCATTGAGATAAATGTGCTCCTAAAAAAACATGATATCAGGATTATTAACAAGGCTAATAACAAACTGATCTACCGTAGATCTAATAATAGTAATGATATTCATATCAAAAGTAAAGTAGTTTATGCCATTCCTTGCCTCAACTATAATAAAAAATATATCTGTTATACCACACAATCTTTAATAAAAAACTGAAACAACACCAGGTAAACTATAGAAATAAAACCATTTCAAATCAATATTATATCAACACAATAAATTAACTACCCAAGTCCCCAATTTTGATCAAATTCAAATAATAGATCAGGCGACAACTGTCTTCTCCCTAACCTTACATGAATCCTGGCACATCATCAATTCATCCACAATCAACAGCAAATTGTCCAATAACATTATTAGAAACTATTTAAACCTACCTCTCCCCATTAACATCACAGTTGAAAATAGTCTACCTATAGACTGAAACATCCTATATTTTATGTTTTTATATCTGACAACAAAATACCTAAGTATTTTTAGATTCATGTATTTTATTGGATTTTGTCATTTTGAAAGATTTATATTTATTTTATCCCACTTGTGTCAAAAATGAAATAAATATAAAAGGGTTTAATGTGCCACCAAAATAATATAAAGCTGCGTCATTTTCTTATTCTTTATGTGAAATAAATATGCATCATAAAGAAAAATTTAGTGAAAGTAAATATATTCTGGATGAAAGTGAAATTAGATTACAGTGGTACTGATTTTTCTTGACCTGACTGATAACAAATTTAAGAATGAAGAGCAAGAGTAAGATCCACTAATATCAAGTTTTCATATTTTTACCAATATTATGAAGAAAAATATACTTCTTACCTGTTACAAATTAAATACAGTCGAACCTGTCTATCTCGAATCTCACGGGAAAGGAAAAAAATTAGAGATAAAGAGGTTTTTAGTTATAGAGGTTTTAAATGCGATCAATTAAAAAACGTTTTAATTGCTTTTGTTGTAGAAAAATACAGTGGTATGATTGCAGATGAATTATACATAGATCCACAACATTTTTTTAATATACATATGTACCTTTAACATAAAAATAGTCTATCAATGACTTTTGACGTCTAATTTTCTTTGTTTCTGGATTCTGGAATTCCAAGAAACACCCCCCCCCCCCCCAACCTGTGTTGAAGAAGGGTGGACTTTTGGCAACGACTTTTGTAATTTACACTATCCAAAATTCGAGATACAAAGGTTTTGAAGGAAATTTTTTTGAGATAAACATGGAAAATACATTGAATTTAGATTGTAAATGTAGGGAATTTCGGAAATTTCAAGATATAGAGGTTTTCAAAATAAACAGGTTCGAGATGGACAGGTTTGACATTGTGATATTTTGTTATAAAAGTTTAAATTAGTAAAATCCTATTAAATATTTTGAAGGTGCAGCAGCAGTTAGGGCTGCCTCTGTGGCTGCTGAAGAAGCACTGAAAACAAAGGTTTCACAAGACAGCGGCGGCACTGTAAGTATTTTCCATTATTTCTGAATTGTTTATTATCAATAGCTCATCATCTTAATAGTCAGCTTGAGTTATAATTTTTACTTAATTATTTCTTGATTATAAGTAACTCTTTAATAGTAAGTGATTTATTTGTCTAACTAGTAAAGGTCACAATAGCGTCACCAGAGTTTTGCATTATAATTTTTATCATTTCAGTTATTTACTTTGTATTAAGAACACACACATACATACAGTGTAGTAATTGCTTTGAAAATACAATAACAAAATATGTTGGTCTCACTCCATTTCATTTTAGCAATACGGTGGTAAAGCTGAAGAAAACAAAAACAAAAAATAAGTGATTTGTGAGAAAAAAAATGAAGTTGGTTTAAACAAGCATACATACATTTATATGGTTCAGTCTTACAAAATTGAACAGACAGACTAAGCCATAGATGTTACCAGGATTTTGGAATGGGAAGGGGATATGATGGTTGTAGACATTCAATCAAAAAACAAACCTGTCTCTGGATTGGGAGTGGGGGTGGGTTTACAAAGAAAGTGATTAATTTTCCAACTAAAAAAAAAAAACAGGTTCAAAATCTTAGATTTTTTTTCCATTTTTGGATGCAATAAAGAGGGAATTGCAAATCCTACCCCTTGCCTTCTGTATTCCAATGAACTATGCCTCTGTTTGTTAATCTACAACTTTGTATTTTATTTTTTAATTTTATTTTGACAAACATGGTTACTTGTCAGTATTTAAAAACATCGTCCAATGGTATTTAAAATTTGTCAGTGATTTACCTTAAATTCACTTAAAACATTATCCTGGTACAGTTCTAACAAAAGGGCTTCACCCTTTCTCTATGTGAATCTGCCCCAAGCACCGATTTGGACCAAATTTGGCACACATATAGGTACTTATTATAAAAAATTTTGACCAAGTTTTGGCGTGAAAATGGCATGCACTTAGAAGCTATTAAGGAAAAAACAAAAAAAAATAGGAAGTTTTTTCAAAAACTTTTTTCTCAAAAACTGTAAAAGATAAAAAAATGATTCAGATAGCTTACGTACAACAACATGAGGTACTTTATTTTATGAAAAAACATATCTTTCAAACTCGTATCTGAGCAGGAATTTTGGATGTTTATTTCCAAAAATTGCAAATTGTGCCCACTAGTGGAACGTTGTATAAACTTTTAACACCAGAGAAGTTTGGGTTTGATTTAGTCTAGGTCATTTCAAAATTTTAAAAGTTGTGCAGCATAGTTTGAAAAATTTTTGGAAATCCAATGGAGGACAGCTTCCATAGATTGATATGTTAAAACCTTATTGAAGTCTGAGTTCTATGTTTTTTATTTCTGAATTCATAATAGGTGGCTAATACACCGAGATGTTCTTGATTAAATAAAATAGTTTTTATTATAATCCAAGTTATAACTTGTTACAAATCATACTTTCAAGCATATTACAGAAAATTTTTTTGTACTGGAAATGTTTAATATACATGTAATAACTCGTAAATATCAAATAAACCATAGGTATAATGATCACATTTTGATCGGTATTTTAATTCTGATTTATTATTTATTTGAGATAAATAATATATCATTTATTTTGAGATAGTGAGTAAGCTCAAGTAAAATATGATGCATGCAACATGGCAGCAGCAGCCGATATTGCAGCCTGTATTTAATGTATGCTGTGAATGTGTTTGATTTCGAATGACGAGAAATGATTTTGCAGCATATAAGATTTACTTTTTTGTTTTTTCTTTCAAAACTCAGGTTGCCACTGAGTTTTCTCTGCTGATCTAAGTAACATGCTGCATACTTAAGATGTTAACTACCACACATTTTTTTTTTATATCTTCTTGGCTGAAGTGAGGAAAGTCGAGAATTTCATTGTGAATGACAATTTTCCATTTCAATGACATTCGAGCTGAATCTGTTATCTCTTCAAAAAGGCTGTTAACTGGCTGGTACTGGGATAAGATACTTATTGCGACATCAGTATTGTCATTGTCTGAAATCATTCTTCTGCCATATTTCTTCTGCCATACTCGTTTAAATGAACTGAGACCAACATTTCTGGTCTCATTTCTCATAGCTAAATCCTTACTTTCTATAGGATTTATAGTTTCTGTAATTTTTTTGTACTGATCATATGATCCTGAGTAGCAATCGTATGAAACCTTCTGACTTGCTATGGAGTTCTCCTATAATTAGATGCATTGTTGGAGCTTTTTTTTGATCAACAAAGGTGTCGTTTATATCATTAGGGTATCTTCAATGAAGCAATTTCTATAATTATTCTTCTCTCCTTTGCTATCTGGGTTCATATCTTTTATTTTAAAGATTAAGTGTCTATAGTTGGAATCTGCCAAAATTACAGCTTTATTTAATGAAAATGATTCCTGCAGTTTGTAACAGAGTTGCCTCTTCTTGTGTAAATTGTCTTAGCTTGTATAATAAAGATTTTTTCGGCTAACAACATCATGTCCTCCATCCTGTCTAGATAAACACAGTCTCTCTAATAATGACTTTGGGTATTGCTTTTTTTTTATATTTAGTGAGAAGAGTTCTCATCTTTCTTTCCATCTTTTACACATCAGTGTGAGTAAACTTAAAAATATCAAAAGAGCAATTTATTAAAGGAACTGCAAATGTATTAAGCCTTCAAACACTTTAGCAGTGTTTCTGGTATCTAAATATGTTTTCATAATAGCATTGATTGTTTTCATGTATTTCTACCATATCAGTTTCTTCATCTTATGGTGGATCATTCTTTGTGCTTGGAACATTCTTAGATAATTATACCTGTGTTCATTCCACATTGCTTCAATAATATGTTAATAGCAAATTGCATATTCTCTTTCTTGGATTTCTCCCTTATCAGCATGTAAAAACTTTGCTTTTATTTGTACCAAATTCCATTCTAATGTCGTTTGTGAAAATCTGAGTAATTTCCAAGAGATTGTCCAGTTGGATACGAATTCTGGCATAGAATTTTAAATCAACCTCATATAAGACGCAACTCAAAAATGAAAAGTTCTGTTGTTGAAATTTATTTGAAATCCATAGCCAGGACTGTTAAGCAGTTTTGAAAGATCAAACAGACCAAGATTTTTCAGATCCCTTTGAAAAATTATGTTTCATCCTAATACTCTTACAATTTAGATTCAAAAACAGAATTCCAATAGAGTATTATTTTCTTAAGAAAATCAATGATCATTGTACGCAGTTTATAACAATCTAGAATTTGCAGCAACCAAGAATTCGGGACACTATCAAAGACTTTTTGGTACTCAATAGATCCCAACATATTTCTACATTGTTGTAGAACAACTGAGTCAATTGGCAATTGTTCCGTGCATCCATGTGAGCTTCTACATCCCTTTTGCTGTTCAGGCAAAGTGTTGTTAGCAGCATTTGTTGCTGTTGTTGGCAACCCTAAATTATACTCGAATGTGATTATTGAGTATAAATTCTTCTTTGTCATGGGCTGCAGTTGACTTTGATTGTAATGTAAATCTGATTTATTTTACAAAACAACATTTTTAGACGTGGTAAAAATTTAGGCAAAAAAATGTTCGAAGGTAATGAATTGTAGCAAATTAACTGAAAAATCATTATTATACCGATCATCGCTATTTTGGCATTTAAATACTAGGACATTAATGAATACACCAGGAGAATTACGAATCTAGTACTAATGATGAAAATGATAACCTGATGGATGTGTATTTTAATTTAAATATTAAAGGAAAACATCCCAGTGCAAGTTGAATAAAAACTAGAAATGAGATCTTGTATATATATTTTTTAATTTCCTACTTAAATATTAAGAACAAAGGCTAAAAATAAAAGAACAGAAAATATTCCATTCAAAAAATATTCCTGGAAAGGACTGAAAATGAAAGAAAAAAGTAAGTTTGATAGAAAATGAAAGAAATTGCTGTAATAAAGAGAGTGAATTAGAAGATAAAAAATGTGAATATTAATTCATGAAACATTACAGTTTTTGGTAAGAAATGTTCTTTCACTTAAATAATAATGAGTGACCCCAAAAGTTAAAATACTTTGGGATATTATAAACTAATAAAGATTACAAAGTTAATATCATGGAAACATATTATGTAGAAGTAGAGGGCAGGTTCATGTGAGTTAAAAAAACAATTTTTAACTAATAAAGAAAAGAAATGAAGAAAAGAATTACAAACTATTCAGTGTAAACATAAAATGTTACTACTACATATTTACACAAAAAAGTATGAAAGCTACAAAGCAAATATGTAAATTGCTTTGATATTTCATATATATTATTATTTACACACATTTTTAAGAAAAAAAGATCCTATCTATAAGAAAGTTATTATAAATCAAAGCCTTGCAAGACAAAAACAAATTAATTAACAAAAGTATAATTTTGAAGAAGTTTACAATATTTTTGTAAGGAAGAAACTTCATTTAAAAAAAGATTTTCTTTTTACTAAAAAGTAATCAGAGTTAATATTTAAAAGAAAAAACAACAACAACAAAAATCTCATTTATTTGATGTTTTAAATTGTTTCCATCAATATGGATAAAACTGATTGTTGTAATTTGAAATAAAAGCATCAACCATAGACAGGCAACTGGAAATATATTCTTCAAATTTTCTTCCTCATTAAATTGGAGAATGCTTTTTGCATTCTTTAATATTTGATTATATAATGAAATAAAAACCATTTTTTTCCATTTTCAATTTAGTCTCCAATAGCTTGATCTGAATGTTATTGAACTTTTGTCTTAAACAATACCTTTGTAGTTTCAAATAAATTAAGACTACAAATATACTGAAACACTTAACAACAGATCTAATGTATCAACATTACAATGTCAAATAAATAAATAAAAGGGATGTCAGTGTCTTCATTATCAGCAAGTCATTCAGTTCTGAAACTGGTTAAGATTTCACAACATCTCGCACCATTTAGCAATCTTCTGCTGCTCTCTTCAGGTCGCTGTAGATCTTCAAGTTTGTGTCTTCATATGCTGTAGAAGTGAAGGTGATTCTTGGACATCCCCTTCCTCTTTCCCCCAATATTTTTCTTTCAAGCACTGTAGTAATAAGTCCTCCATTTTTCAAGTTATGGCCCAGTCATGACAATCTTCTCTTTATCAACTCCATCAGTGTCCTTTCTTCATTCTCTCCAAATCTTTTTCATTTGATATCTTCTCTCTCCAACTCACTCTCACCATCCTTTTGGAATCCGATGTTTCAAATGCTTCTGGTCTCCTTTTATCATTTTACTCAATATCCAAGTCACTTCACCTTATAGGGCTATAATCCACACATAAGTATTTTTCGTAATTTCAGATCAATATTCTTTGCCGTCAAAATTCTCTTGTTTCTCTCTGAAGGCTCTTTTCCCCATTGCTGATCTATAGCTATTAACCTGTTTGATTATGTGGCTGCCAATGTTGATGTTTACCTTTTGATATCCTCGTAACCTTTGTCTTTTCTCTATATTTTCTCATTCTATAAGATTCTCCCATAATGTTTATTTTATTTATCATCTTCTGCAATGCTTTCCTTGTTCTGGCTATTATTGCTTGATTGTCTGCAAATTTAATGGACGAGATTCTTTTTCTGTTGATCAAAATATGATCTCTAAGACTATTTAGAGCTATACTCATTATTGCCTCAGAAATCAGATTAAACAATGCTGGTGACAGTAAACAGCCTTGTCTGACTCCCTTCTTAATTGTGTTGGTTTTAACTTTCCTTCTTTAATTCATATTATTGCGTTTTAATTTCTATACAGGTCTTCAATCAGCGTAATTATGTTATTGTTTACACAGTCTTCTCAAGCAAACCAAATAACTTAATCCATGGAACCCTGATCAAATGCTTTTGTGCAGTCAATAAAACAGACAAAAAGAGAACATCTCTTGTCAGTCATCCTTTCCATCAAAAATCTCAGTGTGCCTATCGCTTCTCTAGTTCTTTTTCCTCTTCTGAATCCATTGATTCTCCTTCAAGTTATTTTCAATGTTTTGTTCAATTCTCTTCTTTATAATTTTCAACAATATCTTGGATGCATGTGTGATTAAGCTAATGGTTCTACAGTGCCCACATTCTGTTGCATTGGCTTTTTTTTTTTTTTTTCTTTTTTCAAATAGAGATGATTGGTAGCATTTCATTAAATTCTTCTTTGTTATATCTAGGCCTGAATTCTTCAATTCCATTTCGTATTGTCATGTAGTTTTCTTTTTTATCCTTTTGATTTATATTATGTATTTCCTCTTTGTACAGTTCACTCACATATTCTTTCCATCTCTCTATTTTTCTTTCTGGGTTTGTAATATGATTTCCTCTCCTAACTTGGATGGTTCGGGTTTTTATTCCTGTATTCTTTTTACTCATGATTTTTATTTTCCTTTACGCTCATTTTCCTCTTTGTTCCAGTTTTTCCACTTTGCTGCATTGTTCCATCCACCAATTATCTCATTCTATCTTGCAATCTTTGTAATTTGTTCTTCAATTTCTTATACATTTCATTGCCTCTAGATATTTTAACTCCTTTCCATTTACGTCTTTCATCCATTTTATCCAACAACGTTTTCGTTATCCACTGTTTTCTAGGTTCAGCTGTTTTCCTCCCTAATATTTCACTGCAGATTCTGTTATTATGCTTTTAATCTTTGCCCATTGCCATTTATTCCTGCTGTTTTCCCCAGATCTTCTAAATTTTGGTCAATTTTTTTCTCTGTATTTATTTCCTATATCAGGTTCTTTGAAAGTTTCACAATTCCACTTTATTTATCTATTTGGTCATTTAATCTTCTTCCATTTAAGTAGACACGTCATCATAAGCATGTTATGATCCATAACAGTGTCTGCTCCTGAATAAGCTATTGATTTCTTCCCTTGATTTCTGTATTGTTTTCTGACTAATATATAGTCTACTTGATAACAATTTCTGTTTCCTGGGCTCATCCATGTATATCTCCTCCTTTTGTGCACTTGGTTCCACGTATTGGGCATCATAAATGTTTTTGCTTACCAAAATTCTGTTAATCTTTGACTCTTTCATTTCTTATTCCTAGTCCGTATTTTCCTATTATATCTTCTTCTTGTCCTTCTCGTATCGCCGCATTCCAGTCACCCATCACTATGGCATTGTCTTTTGATTTTATTTTTCTTGAAGAGCTCTTCCAATCCTTCATACATATCCTCCACCTTTGGTTCTTCATGATCAGTTGCATGCAAGTATGCCTGTATAATAATTGTAACTACTGGTATAGTTACTATTTTTATCATTATTAATTTATGATTCAGTATTTTAGTCTCAAGTAAACTAGATGTCACTTTTTTTTTATCTAAAATCAAAGGTACTCCACCTTGTCCTTTTTCACTTCCCGAGATAATCACATGGAAATCGTCACTCTGGTATTCTCCTTCTTCCTTCCATCTTGTTTCACTGATTTTATTTCTCACTTGATATTCTCTAATTTTCCTATTTTTCTCATAGTCCATATATTCCACATAGCCACATTCATCCAGAAGTTTTATTTGTTGACGAGTTGAGAGGCCCTGTCTCCACTCCTGCCGGGCCCAATACCAGGACAAGCCATGGTCCCAGAGTTGCCAGTTGCTTGTTTAATAGTTTGTGACTGTCAAGAATATTTGTGGGTGTATAATGTGGTAGTTTCCCCTTGCTTTCCACATCGCAGTAATGCAACCTTCTGATCCCTTTGATCTAGTTTGCATACCTTTCTGCAGGGACCAAAACAAGTGGAAGTCAGATGTTGCAATGTCCGGTGCATATGGTGGGTGTGGTAAGACATCCCAGCAAATCTCGTTCAACTTTTTTGCAAGTGACCAAAGACACTTAAGGCCTTGCATTGTCTTGCTGGAATACAACATCATTTCTGTTTGCTAGTTCTGACCTCTTTTTTCTGTTGAATGTTGTAGTGCTATTTCTCGAACTGGCTGCAGTTCACATCCAAATTGATCGCCTGATTGTGTGGGAGTAGCTCGTAGTAAAGAATGCCTTTGATATCCCACCAGACACAGAGCATTTACTTTTTTTTTTGCATGAATATTCCTTTCTGGTGTGTGTTTTGGTGATATGTTAGTCTAACACCAGGATCATTTCCTTACTAGATTGTTGTAGACAATTCACTTTTCATCTCCAGTCCCTATTCATTTTAAAAATGGGCCTGTTTTTTGTGTTTCAGGAGCAAGTCACAGATGGAATACCGGTCAATGTAGTTTTTTTCAGAACAGGTTGTGTGGGACCCAAACATTACAACGAGAAGTGTATGCAAGCTTCACCAATTGTTCATGAACATTACTTTTGGGAATTTTAAGAGTATCTGCTAACTCCAGTCATTAATTTTGGGTTGGCCTACAGCTCTACCTTTATGTCATCTTCATCCACTGCTGAAGGTTTTCCAGTAGATCTATATCTTCTGAGCTGAAATCCCTGGCTTTAAATTTCTCAAACCACTTCCAAACCATTGATTCACCAACAGCACCCACTCCATACACTTCAGAAATGTTTTTGCATGTCTGTGTGACGTTTTCCCATTTCTATAGAAGAATAGCATCATATGACGAAAATGCAACTTTTGCTCATCCGTATTCAAAATTCAATACAAAGACACAAGCTTCTACTGATCGAAACCAACCTTTACTGAGAGATACAGTCACATGCTGCCTTGCAGGTGATACCAACATATCACATGTTTTTGAATGGTAAGGCTGCATACAATGCTCAAACATATACCTGTCAAAACCGCTCTGAACTTTCCAGGCAACCCAACACTTTCTGAGAAAAAAATGCCGTGACCATGTGAGAATCAACTCTGATTGGTCCAAAAATTTTCTTAACGGTGGAATAGTTTCGTTTACTTTTGATCAGCACACTTAATGTTATGCATTAACTATGAGTAAATTACTAATTTCAGATTTATTACACAATAAAAATTTATATATTTTCTTTTTTTATTATGTAGTGTTTAGCGGTCCTGTTTATATTTGTAATAGCATAGAAAAAATAAAATGTTGACAGCCACATTCTGAATCTTCTACT
>JAFIDM010005346.1:18075948-18157413 GCA_023159025.1 Thereuonema tuberculata
ATTCATTATCCACTTCCATTAATTCATCTACTAAATTCTCTTTATGGTGAAGAGAATAAAGATTAGGTTTTAAATAGTCTTAAAGTTGATTTTCACTTTTGGAGAAGTTTAATTGAAACGAAAGAAGCGACCTCCAACTTAAATCTATTTTAGTTGGAAGAAATCTATTTTAACCTCGGAAGAAATGAGAAGGAAAGATTTTTCATAAGAACTTCATCGAGTTTAGGATCAATAAAAGTGTAATGGGGTTGCTCTTGGAAACCAACTGTAGAAGCTAAGAATACTTTTCGATTTTTCTGTGAAGGGTCAGACATGAATGAAAGCAGAACCGAGTGAATAGATATGTTTATATACATAGCGAATAGTCATACTATGTTTACTTGAAGAAAGGTGAGAAGTGAAATTTAATTTGTTAAAATTTTGTATTGTTATTTGAAAACAATATCTTTCACTGCTGAAATTTTAGTGTTTATTAATAACAACATAAAAGAATAATAGGACAGTTCTTCGGTCTAGTTGGTGGGAAACCGAGATAAAGTAACATTTATTTTATGTTCCTCTATTGCAGTTGATTGGAATTTAACTTAAGGGAATCGTCAGTTTGGACGATTTGGAAGCTTAAATTGAAATCGTTCTGTAAATCTTAAAATAGAACTAAAAATCTAAAAGAAATAAAATATGACAGTTTAAATATGAATGAATCATATTTAATCCTGTTCTGGATTTTTATATGATAACTGAATTAATTACATTGAAGCTCATAACCGGCTAATTTTTCGAAAAAATTTGCATTCTGTTAAATTATTTTAGCTTAAAAAAGGTCCCATTTCTGATTCTATGAATAAATAAAGTAATCATCTATTCCCTGAATTCAAGATTTCCTTTATTTTCCCAATAGTTGAATTTAACAAAAATAAAAACTATAAATCGAAACTTATCAAATTTATGGTTTTCATTTTTTTAAAATGCAACTATTGGCAAAATAAAGGAAATGTTGAATTCAATGATTAAATTATTACTTTATTTATTCATAGAATCAGAAACGGGAATTTTTTTAAGTTAAAATAATTTAATAGAATGGAAATTCTTTAGAAAAATTAGCCTGTTTTGAGCTTAAATGTAGTTAATTCGGTTATCATATTAAAATCAAGAATAAGAGAATATGATTTATTCCTATTTAAATTGGCATATTTTAAATTTTAGTTGTATTTTCATTATTTACAGAACGATTTGAACTTGAACTTCCAAATCGTCCAAACTGACTTCAGTCTCCCCTTCACATTGCTCTATGAGAAGTGAAACATGCGTTTTTGTTTTATTCTATTTCGTAAGCTTTTTCTCGTGATGTATAGATTAGTTTTTTTGTCATAAGGTCATTCTAAAAGTAGGGTAAACGTTCACTGCTCTTTATTGCCAACTTCATTGTTCACTTCACTCAATATTATTGAGGCCTGAGGAGTCACGGTAAAATATATTTTTTTTTTTGATTCCGACTTCGCCAAAATACTATCGATTCCAGGACTCGGATTCTATAGACCTTATTTTTATGTAATCTTAAAAATAAACTTACTGGACAGTATTTTAGTAAGAACCATTTTTGACTCCGACCTCCAAAAAGTTAGCGATTACAAAACTCCGATTTTACAGATCTCACTGAGTCAGAGAATTAATTCATAAAAAATAGAATTCTTAAGGAAATACAGTAAAACTACAATATTATTAATGAATGGAGAATTTGTCACTTTGTGAACATCCTAAGACAGCTGTTTTGTGCTTATTGACGCTCATCAGTTAGGTGTGCGCTCCGGATGCAAAAAAAAAACACTTTTTTATTTTGTTTTATATTTTTTTTATAAAAAAATTATTTATTTATTGATTTATTTATTTACTTTTTTTGATTGAACGACTCCATCCTAACCCCTGCCATTCCAAAATCTTATGGTTTTTGAATATTGGTTATTTTTTTCTTATTGCAGTAAATTACTTTTAATTTTTGTAGCATATAAAATGAAAACATGAAAGAATGTGGTTAAAGATATTGAAGGGAATCGTAAAAGATTTTTTTGTAGCTTTTTGCCTCGTTCAGGAATGCGTAATGCAAATGTGCTTACAAAAATAAAAATAAAATAAAAGCTTGTACATTGTAGTAAATTGGCCAGATGAGCCACTGTCCAAATTCTCAGCATCAGGAAATTATCCAGACCTGGCACAAGAAACTGCCCTTGATAATAAAAAAAGAATATCAAGAACAAAATTAGTGGATTTTAATGATAACGCCCATAATTTTTTGTTTTCGTTTGAAAATGACCCGGTAGGTTTTTTTGGCTGGATTTTGAGGTTTGCAAATGAGAAATAGTAGAAACCGCAGAGATATAGCGTCTTTATTGGCATCAGCGAATGAATTGTTATCAATATAGCACTATTAGTTAAATCCAGGGCGTTTTGCTTTAGTTCCATTGTATCTGACTTGTTTTGTACCTTGTATAATGAAACTCACTGTTTTAGATTCAATAAATACATCAATTTCTCGATATATCATTACAATTCTTTTAACAACAATTCATTAGACTAATTGTGTAACAATACCTTTAACTAAATAACAATTTATTATACCGAATACACGAATTTAACAGTTTCTCGCAAAAAACTGAATAACAATTAAATCAGAAAGAAACTAATATTATTGGATGACAATCAGAGCCCTTACATTACAATTTAATTATAATGAATTGTGTTAAAAGAATTGTAATGAGATATCGAGAAATTTGTTTATTTTCATTGAGATCGATGGAATTATAGAGGAGAAATCAGTTTTCTTTCCTCAAATATTGTCACCTGAGGAAGTTTCTCGCTAAGAGAAATGAAACATTGTGAAGAATAAAGTAGATGTATTTTGATTATACTAAGAAGTTGTTTTATATTATAAATATACTTTCGAAGTTATGAAGAATTCTATGACGGCAACTTAATACTGAAATTAAAAATCTTCCATAGCTGAAGGTCTTATTACATTCCTCAAGAATTAATAATCAAGTATAGAAATTATCCTAGTGTATCTGAAATTATTCTAAAGCTATAGTTTAATGTAAATAGGAAAGAAATTTGTCGGTCATTTGTAGAATCCGAAACTTCCTTGGTTTCCATCGATCCAATTGCAATCTATTTTAACATATCATTCTTTTTAAAGGAAACGTGAGGTTTTTTTTTTTTTACTTCAAGTAATCGTAATTTCTGAATAAATAGAAGCCTTATTTGAAACAAATTGTGGGTTTCCTCTTTTCAAATCAGCTTCGAACACAGAGAATACTGATCACTGGAATCGAACAAGAGCGAGATGCAATGAATTGGAAATTTTCAGTGATTTTTATCTGTGATGTTCGTTTCTGGAATAAGGAATCACATCTACTAGAAATCAGCCCTTGTCTTCTAATCAACTGTCCACAATTTGAACAGTAACAAAAAACTAAAACTAAAATGGCATCACTTATTGTTATTATCCTTTGTTTCGTGTAGATGTAGATATGCAAAATTAAAACGTTCCACACGTTTGAATTATCAGAACCAAATTTAGGGCTAACAAAGTGAACACGGGGTTTCAGTTAAGGCTTTTACAGTAGTTGAAAGTTTTTTCCAGCTGTTTTATGACATGAACCCATATAGTAAAAATTCAGCTAGCAGCCTGAGGACTTTATCCTAAAGTTAGCTTTTGGCTTGAGGACAAAGTCCAGACAGATTTCGCTGGACCAAGATTCAGTTGAGTAAAGGTCCTCACATGTTTTTCAAAATGTCGAAAATGTTTTCGAAGTTTTTGAAAACGTTGCCTGGCGCCAGACTTTACATGACAGAACTTAGAATAGAATAAAGTTCCCCATTTACAAATACACGTGAAAAACATTTGGGATTCTTGAAAGTATATAGGTCTCCAAATTAGATACGAACGAAGATCAGTTTTTAGGTTATATAGAGAAGATAGGAAAATGTCCCAACACATACTTTTCAAAAACTTTGGGAAAGTTCTTGAATTTTTAAAACTTTGCCTTAATCAGGGATGATCAGAAAGGGACCGAGACGGGGTTGGGAAATGTTTCTTCTCCCACCTCTCTGTTTAATTTTTGCAACTTTTGTTGCAATTTTGCAACGTACCACACTATTGGATCTTGGTTAGGATTATGTTGGGCGGAAGTCTTCACAACAATGAGATTCTTCGCAATCCCGTTGTTGGATCAGTAAGTATTGCTCAATGCAACTTTTTCTCTTGAAATGTTACTATTCCAATTACAGTTTGCCCAATACAGTAATTGTCCCATTAGAAGCGTTTTCTCGATCAGAGCTTGGAGCAATAGATAAAGCATTGGAATTTCTCTACCTAATAATGCCACAACTAATTGCTAGATAGTGGAATCAAAATAAATGTCATTCTGATATTCAAGCTACCAGAATATTTACCTAAGCAATTTTAAAAGGAAAGAAAAAATAAAGAAATTGTTTACATTTACCGTTAGGATAAAAATATTAAAATTTCTTTGAAAATGAAAAAATAAAAATTATTTCCAAAGTATTAATGATACTTGTCATATATAATTTTCTATGATAGTTATTTGTTGTTTAATAAGTCCTTATTAAAGTAGTAAATGCTTTTAATTCCTTGGAAAATTCTTAGAAAGTGCCGATGTTTTAAGGTGAAATCATCTCTTTCATTAGGTTTTCCTTTAATGAGAATGTTTTTCTGTTTTCCTAGAGAAGTTGTCTTGCACACTGATCCAATCCGTAATTAATCCTTTGATCAGGGATCTACCATTCATGTTCCCTGCAGGAGTTTTGACCCATTCTGAGTTTTCCCTCCTTTCTTTCTGTAGTGCAAAGCGATGTAATTGGCTTTTGGAATGAATATTTATTTGCTGTTATCTCATCGTGTCTTCTGATTCCCATTCTAATTTATTTCGCGAATTAAAATAGCACGGGGGCTCAAAATAAAAAAGTTAATTCCAACTCTTGAAGTAAGTCCTCAATTTCCCGCTCTCTGCATGACAAATCTCTTTTGTGAGTTTTTCATCAAGTTTTTTTTTTTTTTCCTAATTTAAAACTCATTCATTTGCATACACCCACACACACACACACACACTTAGCAAGAAAAAGAAATTCATCAAAAAAAAAAAAGAAAATTAGTCGAAGGTTGTCCAATCAAACTCCAGAAAAAGAGAGAAAGAAAAAAAATCGGAAAGAACCGGAAGAATAGAAGAGAACGATGGTATATTCAATTAAATAACGATAGAGAGAAGGCAATCAAAACAAAAACCCCAATAGACACACTCAAGCTCTAAGTAATTACGCCAAGGTTTTGACACGGAACAATAAACACGTGATTCTAGAGCTCAGAATCTTCTCGATGGAGTCAGTGTTTCTGATTGCTCTTCTCTGATTTTTATCTTATTCTTGGAAAAAAGGTTCTTCGTAAATCTCCAGTTTTTAAGTTAATTTTGATGGTTTATCTTGTTTTTAAACATTTCCGATAAACTTGTAAATTAGCTGAAATGAGAACGAGGTAATATTTTTATATCTTTTCTTTCTGTGTCTGTCTGTCTGTCTGGAGCAGTGCTTCTTAATCTTTTTTGCTGCACGGAACACTTAGGTATTTGGGAAAAAAAAATTCGGTGGCACATTAAACGTTGTTTCTAATATCGTGGGCACTCCAAACGTCTTCGCTGCTTTATTATGTATAATAGAATCCTAGAAAAAATATTAGCAAAATTTGCATATGAACAACAATCTGTTTTAAATATTTCCTTCAAAAATATTTCCTTCCTTTAAATATTTTTTAAATATTTGGCAGCACTGGCTAGAGGCGGTACCTATTAAGGCGGATTAAGGTGGGGAGGGGGACTGATTTTGCTGCAGCCAGGGACCCCTAAATTATCTAATTAAAAAATATGCTACAATTAAAAAGTTTCCGAGGAATTCGCATGGGTAAGCATCATTTACGTCACATTCGAATTTATACATTTGCTCGATTGCATTATTTTGCAATCAATTGCGTCACATTTAGTCGCTCGTCTACAGTCAGTGTTTTTGATACGTGTGTCAAATACGCCGCTTATAAACGCGATTTTGTTTTAATTCCCCAATTTTATTAACACTTTACATAGTATTACTACTGTCCTCCAAATGAGGGATGGCCGCCCTGTTTTTGTGAGATCTGCGCATGTATCATCGATTAGTCTGGTCAGGCACTTCCGTCTGATTTAATGACAGGATGCCGCCATGACAGGTAATCGCTTGTTACTTTGCAAAAGAGCATTGTATTTATAAATAATATATATTTATTTATTTATGTAAATACTTATTGTTAGCAACTGGTATTGAAATAACTCGAAATGTCTCGAACACCCGAACCCTTATGGGTGTAATTGTCTGCGATTCGATCCCATATTAAACAATAGCGCAAAAGTAAACCAGCCCATATTTCTCATTGAATTATAAAAATGATGTAATTATTGACTCATTAATTTTAACTATTCCATTTTGTATTACTTACAATTTATTGTTCTCTTGTGTTAATAAATGGCATTGTTGAAAATATGTATAAGAAATATTTTCAGGCAACATACATTATAGAAAGGGTAATTGGGAGCATTCTTGTTAGATACGGATTGGTTAAATAGCATAGGGTCCAGTTTGTAGGCAAACTTATTTAATGAAATCATTGTGGATTTTTGTTTGTTTTTACAACTACGTTAACTGAATACTTTCTCGTATTATTCTTATTTTAGTAAAGGTTTGTTAAATATTTGGAAGTGAATAAATAAATTGTGAAATTCTAAATTATTATCAGCTTAAAACATAGGAGCTGAGAAAAGACCTAAGTAAAAAGTATTTGGAGAAAACCCACGATATATGGGCGTTTGCCCCCACCCACTTCTAGCCATGGGAGGATTACAAAATTTACAGCAATTAATACTCTTATCAACAGCTATGTATAACCGAAAAAACGAACCGATTCGACCACGTACTCTATGAGTTATTTTAACATTGGGTCCTATGGGAAAAACTGGTTTTTTCCCCTCCCCTCCTAAGGAGGCAAAAGCCGGCCAGAATTTGATTACTGGGATTTATAGCTCTACCTAAGAGCTATCGAATAACACCTATCTTAAGTGGAGGAAAGTGCGGGAAAATAAAGATATTAGTAAAAAACAAAGAAAGGTCAAACCGGAAGTGGACATTTTTTGACTTCTAGGCTTGCCCTAACCCACTTCTAGCCATGCGGGGATTACAAAAGTACAGCAATTAATACCCTTATCAATAGCTACTTATATCCGAAAAAACGAACCGATTCGACAACGTACTCTAGGAGATTTTTTAACATGGGGTCCTATGGGAAAAACTGGTTTTTCCCCTCCCCTCCTAAGGGGACAAAAGACGGCAAGAATTTGATTACTGGGATTTATAGCCCTACCGAAGAGCTATCGAATGACACCTATCTTAAGTGGAGGAAAGTGCGGAAATGAAAAAAGATAGGAGTAAAAAACGAAGAAGGGTCAAACCGGAAGTGGCCCTTTTTTGGCTTAATAGATCAGATCCATAAACAATAGAGGGATCTGTTAGGAGTGAAACAATTAACACTCTAGTGCAAAACAATGGAGTTCTATTGATGTCCAACAACTCATCGTTATCCATTTAAATGTGCCACTGTTTGATGGTTTAAAATGGATTAAATTTAAGCCACTTCACTAAGACTTTGCGGACGATATCCAATTTTCAACAAAATAGAAATTTGAACAAATTAAGTTCATCGTACATTGTACATTCATCTTGTATTGTTTTCACTATTTGAAAATAAAAATCGTAAAAATGAGAAAAATAGACGTTTAGTTCTTTAGAAATTCATATTTCTTTCGCTTTTAATTAATTAAAAATTATTTTAACGTGTGTTTTCTTTGACATCTTATTAAAAGCGAAAATGAATTCCACATATCAGTTAAATTAAAAATTAATAATTCATACATAATGATTCACGAAGATATGCAGACACTTCGGGAGCTCATTCTACATCTAGGCGTAAAAGTAAAGGAAAAAAGTTATATAAACATAGGTCCGGAAATGCTTCGGTATCGAGTTATGGCAAGCGAAAGAGATCGCCCATAATTTAGTACCCATTGTACGGAACGACACACTCGTGGACTACATTTCAGTTGTTAGCTCTCACAAAAAAAATCAAAACAATGCAATTCACATTATTGTTGAACAGCTGTTATTCTGTTGCCAACTTATGTACTAACAATTTTTCGCACAACATTATTCTGTGGTTTTAAATAAAATTACATTTTTTCATACAGTATTTCAATGTAATAATTTATGTACTTTACGACACACATGTTCATTTGTACATTTACAATTATAAATGTAACATGTAAAGTTGTAATAAACATTTACGCTGTTTATTGGGAAATTAACAACGTTATTGTCGACCATCACAACATGTGTTGTTTTGTTCTGACGAAACGTTCATTTACTCGACCATCTAATCACGCTCTGTACACTGTATTTGTACCGTTTTCTTCAGAATTAAATGTTCTACAAAGTTTGTTGTAAACGTTTGTGTGTCTCACCTACTTTACCAACGTTATTGTTCGTCAAACGGAAAAAACGTTGTTTCGCGATCCCTTTTTTTTTATGTTCCACGTGTTCCAGGGAGATACAGTTCTGCGATATATTTCATTTGATTTTTCAGGTCAACAACCATAAGAAACCACTGATTTCGCCCCTTAATTTACCAGACTTCCAGCAAGTCTTCATTTCACCCAGGGTACTACATTATGGGGGAAGTCTTTCGCTAGCCGTAACTCGTTACCAAACATTTCCGGACCTATGTTTATGTAACTTTATTTCTTTACTTTTGCATGTAGAATGAGCTTCCGAAATTTCTTCTGTTCTCTTCGTGAATCACCCTGTATAACATTAAAAATATAAACAAGGGAGGTTTCGCATTTCTTTGCGGTAATGCTTCATCGGCCTGAACAGATTTTGGTTTTTGCAAATTGTCCCTTAAATACAATTTCTTATTCTAAACAAATTGGATGTAAATCATCTTGATGTTGTAATCAGTCGTTCACATGCGTCCTCTATCGGAGTTGTCTGGAATCTATTGTTGTTGGGTGTATTTCTTTTTCTCCTTTGTAGTCCTAGTTGTCTTTTGGTTTATCTAGATTTCGGCGAAACTGTTCTGATTGGTGTGTTTTCTTCTCATTGTTGTCGGGGTTATTACTTGCTTATAATATTTCTTTCTTTTCGTCCTTTTAAGTTTGTCTCGTATGGTTTTCTCGTTTTTTTTTTCCATTTCTTTTATTATTCCCTGAACGTTTCCATCTTTGTTCCTAGAAAATGATAGGCAATTTATAGTTGTAAGGTGGAAATAAAATACGATTCTATGGTCTCTCTTACTATTTTATTTTTATGTTTGCCGGTTATTAAAGTACAGTATACTCTCGATATCTCGAAAACCTTGATATATCGAAAAATTATTTTTTCCCTTGATATTACAATTATTTTACAATATTAATTTTAATTTCTTTTGTCGAAGGGTTTTCATTCAAAACCTTGTTATGTCGAATATTTTTCGAAGTAAAAAATGATTTTTTCTGGAAAAATCGCCGTTCAGTTGTGTCGAAGCAAATAGAGGTATTTTTTTAAGAAATTCTAGCAATGTAAGTTCATTGTATTTTACTAATTCTTTTCAATGTAATGTAATTATTTTCGACTGCTTTTAAAAATTAAAATTATCATTGCTGTATTTAGACTTATTGTTAACTATCATTACATATTTATACTTATTCTCATCTATCAAGACTAATTTTTAGAAAATTATTCCTTATCTTGTGTTTTTATGTGAATTTTTATGCTTTGGTTATGAACTTGTTATCTCGAAAACTCGCTATCTCGAATTTTTTTTAGCGTCCCTTCGACTTCGAGATATCGAGAGTCTACTGTATTATTGAGATAAAGTGCATGCTATTTTTAATGTTTTTATAAATTTTTAACTTAACTGATGTCTGTCATTGGAATTCATTTTCACTTTTCAATAAGATTTCGCTTTTAATACAATGATTTCTATTTGCCGACCAGCATTTAAAGTCGAAGTTGTTTTGATCAGTTGGCTGCCGTCATTGCAATATTCCTTAGGTTATGTTGAGCATTTGATCTCCAGAATAAGATTACTAAGATTAAGGATCTTCTCTATTTCAGTTAGATGTCCATCTTCAACCTCTATTTAACAAATGATAATAGAATCTGATGCTCTTTTTAAACTCGTTTTGTTAAACTTTATACGAGAAACACTTTACATAAGTGTTTCGAAATGGAATGTTGTATTAATAAACTATTAGTGGGTCTAATCTTTCGCAGAACTGCCAAAGGCCACGAGAAAGTGTTTCGTTGACTTGTAGAGTCCATTCGGATGGCTTTTATCCCCTTGTACATCTCGGTTGACGACCATGTTTCTGCCCGTGGCAGTCGCTGTGTCTGTGGCTAAAGCGATGTGGCTTTTCGATAATGGATGAGGTCAATGCAAGGCCGTTCCTGCATTGATTTCCTTCTCAAGACTTTCGGAATCACGCTTTACCTGATAATGCAGGCACATTATCTGTTAGTCTGTGCTTGTCGATGGCATCAAAGGATTGCCGTGTGGTTCTGTTGACGGTTCTCCAGAGATGGTGGCATTTAAAGGCTGGCATTTATTAATGCGATAAGAAACTCTTAGGAAATAAATCTGAAGTATTTGGGACACGTTTCTAAGGCAAGATTATGATTTGGTCGAAAGTTTAATAACGCTATTAAGAAATCTTCAATATTCATGAACTTGAAAGTTTTATGAATGCATCATACTGTTATGATGTTAAAACTCCCATTAAGGGAATTTGGAAGAGAAAATTGCTATTAAAATGCTACAAAAAATTTCAACAACATTGTTTGCCTAAAAGATAGATGCTGGATAAAAATCTGAAATTGAAGAGATACGAGATTAAGGAACAAGTTCCTAGATAGTAAAAAAGGTAAATATTTAACTATCTCTTAAGTTATTAAAAATATTCTCTGTTACTCACGGTTTAGTTTTCCATCTTTATAGATAGCCCTTCCCCACACCCACAAACAAACTTTGTATTTTTATGGTAGTTTACAGAAAACTAAAACAGTTTTCATGTCAACACAAAATGTCATTTATAAAATGGAACGAGTACAGATTAAGTACAAAAAAGTGAAATAAGTTGAAAAAAATAAATGGATTCCTCCGACGTAGACATGGTGACAGAAAGTAAGTAATAGATACGAAAATACGAGAAATACGACGAAAATCGAAGTTTCAAACTTGTTTGGTTTGCCCTGTAATCAGTGTAAAGGAACTCTTTAAAAAGTTGTTTATGAAACATTTATTTTACATAACATGTTATTCTTACATTTATTATTGTAAATTGTGAGAACAATTTTAAAATCTGCATTTATTTTGAAATTATAATATCTGGACAAGAATTAAATACGAACAATACACATTATTAGACAAGAAATTTAACGTGCGTTAGGAACATTTACAGTAAAATAAAACAACGAACGCACATAACTAAACAAAACACAAATTCACTGAGCTATTTTTTGATATTTGTGCTGGAAATATGAGACAGTACTGTTTCAAGGCTAATTGGCCTCTCATCAGTCCAATCCGTCCAGCATACCTAGCTCAGTTAAATGGGACAATATACAAAACGGACAAACATACAAATCAATGACCCCTGAATTACAAAAACATCAAAATAAAATCAAGAATAAAAAGGGGGGGAATAATTAATCCCCGCTAGCGTTTAGCTTAGCATCAAGGGATTAATTTATTACAAGGTTAGTACTTAGACAAGAAATTTAACGTGCGTTAGAAACATTTTACTGTAAAATAAAAACAAAGAACGCACATAAGAAAACACAAATTCACTGAGCTAAATATCAAAAATAGCTCAGTGAATTTGTGTTTTGTTTGGTTATGTGCGTTCTTTGTTTTATTTTAGTGTAAATAGCTATTTTTAATTTCCTGAAAATAAAATTAATTAAACCCGCATTATTTATCTACATTACCAAAAACCGATTAATTTAAGCTATTCTATCAAACTAGGCGGAAATTACTGGATTAGCTCAAAGGATTAAGAAATTTCCATAGAAATCCGTTTTTTTAGGTTCTACTGCTTTTCCGATTATTAACAATTACTGTATTAATTACTAATTAACATAGTCTTTTTTTAGTTTGTTATTAAATGATTTTTGTACTTTCTCTAATGTCGATAATTCTAATATTTACCAAATCAGCTAGCAGCAGTTGTCGATGAATTTTCACTGACTTTGTCTCCAATTTCCTCCACTTACTTGTGGCGTTTAAAATTACGTCTCAGGACGCTTATCTTATTCCAATCCTTAATTCGGTTTCAGTTCGTAAGATGTTTCTGTTGTAAGATGCACTTCGAAACAATTTTCTGAACTTTTTCATTTTTCGTTAAGGTCCTGACTCAAGCAAATGCAGGCGACTGCAAACTTTTTATTTCTTTTAAATAAAAATACTCTCTTCCACACATGACATTAGTATCGACTTGAAAAAAGGAAGATGCATACTTCCTGAAAATTTGTCTCTTACATTTAGTATTTTTAATAAATTTTTAAATACTAATGTCATGTGTGGAAGAGAGTATTTCTTTTATTTCTTTTATTTATTTATTTTCCCATTTCACCTAAAATTCTGAAAATTTACATATGAACTTGTGAAGCATCTGAGATTTATATTTTCTTGTTTTTAATTTTTAAAATATTCTGTGAGCAATTAAATTAAAATTCAAAAACAGTAAATTTTTTTTGTGTTTTCGAGGTGTTACTCGGGTGTTTTTAACTTTAAAAAAATCTTGACAAAACGCCTGAAATGATAAAAATTTTTTAAAAGAATGATTTATATTTAAAATATTTATTATTAGTGCAATGGTTGATTTTTAAAAAAATAAATTAAAATTGTGTGACATTAAATTATTTTTTTTAAATTAACTGTTGCAGTAATAATAAATATTTTAAATACAAATCATTATTTTACGAATTTTTTATCATTTCAGATTTTCGTCGAATTTTTTTATTGAAAATACCGCGTAATACCTCGAAATCACCCAGAAAATTGACTGTTTTAGAACTTTAATTTAATTATTTAGAGAATATTTTGAAAATTAAAAACAGTCAAGAAAATAGAAAACCCAGATGCTTCACAAGTTCATATTTAAATTTTCAGAATTTTAGGTGAATTGGTGAATGCACCTAAAGTTTAGGTGAATTTTTAGGTTGCATTGCATGTAAAAGAAATAAAAGGTTTGTAATCGCCTGCTTTTCCTTGAGTCACGACCTTAACTATTAATGAAATATACATCGGAAGTGCAGTGGTGTCTCAAAGGAAAAAATATACAATGAAAAACTCACCAATTAAAAATTAGTGAGAAAAGATATAAAATAACTTCATCTTTCTTCCAAGAGTATTTAAAAAAATATTTATTTCATATACATAAAGCACATTTTCCGGAAACATCGGTTTTCCTGTTTCAAGCCGTAAATAAATGGGAACAGAATCTAATTTACAAACAACAAACAAATATGGTTGAAAAACCAACAAATTGAAAAGATATGAAGAGTGAACAAGCTTATTTGTTGTTACAATGCTATGTCAATATATGAGTCATACCAACGCTTTGAGCTTTTTGTCTGTAATAATCGTCATTTACAAAGACTCATCTAAATATTGAGAGGTTGGGATCTCAATGCAAATTCTATTTTGGTTACATTTAAAGATTATATTTGACATGATTTACTACTATTTATTTGCAAGTTTTTAATATAAATACTTTCTGAATTTCCATGATCATTGTTTTTTAATGTCGCCTTTTTTTTTTCTTTTTTCTTTTACCCGTGGCTCCTCACCTAAATGTATATGCAGAGGTGCCCACCCCCTAGACCTTAAGGCTCACCCCCATCCCCTCAAAGATCTGACGGAGGGGGCGGGGGGGGGGCTTGGCCCACATTTGCCCCAAAATTTCTAGCTACGCCACTGGCTTAGAGCGCTGAAATCGCTTAGTTCCATTTCATTCAATGGCGTAGCGAGCATAACTCGCCACCGGGGCACAATACCTTTTTTTGGCGCCCCCTCCCCCCGAAAACCCGAAAAACATAACTTAGATTCTCCAAATCGACTACCAAAAAAAAAAAGAATTATCCAAATCAACAGCCAAAAAAAATTTTTAAAAAAAGCGATTTTTACACTCTTTTTGATTTTTTTTACCCCCCCCCCCCAATATGAGTTAGAGGACTTCTTCCTTTATTCATATAGCTATTTCTAAAACTTCAACTTCTTATGGTACAGAGTTGTTGAGTTATGGTTCTCATGAACAGACGGACTGAAATGTTTAATTCAACAAACATCTGCTTTTAAAGTTGTTTCTGTAGTAACTCGTTTTTTCTCTCTCTGATACAAATAAAAGTCTTTACCAGCTTTACTACGGCTGTTAACTATCATATTAGTTAAAAAAAAAATGTCATTCTTTACTTTATTTTGAAACTTCTTAAATTTCAAAGTTTATGTGTTTTCGTTTGTGCCCGTTTGACTGATAAATGCAATCTCATTTTCATGATGACTGTGTGCCTTTGAAAGGACAGGATTGAAGATTGTAGCGAATTCGTTGTCATTTGGCGCCTCAGCTGTAGTAGCGGCAATTTCTAGAACTAATCGAATTTAATGAAATAAGTGGAAAACGAAGTTTTAAATTTTACAGTCGGCGAAATTGAATCATTTCTCTTTGCGACTCTTTTTATTTAGTGTTAACTAGACTGAAAATTTAGTTATTTCGAATTTGATCGGAATAAGTTAAAGTAGTTTTACTTAAAACTTACTTTCAGATAAGTAACTTAAACGCTAACAGAAATTGTGTTTATATCCCTGAGGTAAGAAGGAGACTATTTTATTGCAACAAGACAGCGCCAAAGCAGTTCTATTTGGCCCCCCGTGCCCCTATTCCTTTATTGATGTTAGGGCTGTGTAGTATTTATCAAAATGAATTAAGGTATTGTTGTATAAATTACTGCTTTATTAAACTCAAAATTGTTTAAATCAAGTTTAAAGACATATGGTCTCGACGGCGCCTCTATTGATGTGGTGCCTGTTGCAGGGACACCACTCGCACGACCCTTGCAGCGGCGTATATCAAAGTAATGTTTACATGTGAAAAAATTCAAATAGAATATAATATTCAAAGTGAACAAAGTTAATATAATATTAGTGCCAATGGGAATTTTGGTAGCTCTGTTATATTTACAGAAGTAGAAGGAATGGAAGGTGGATGCACTGGCGAAAATTTAGATAAAAAAAGCTTCCAAATATAGAGGAAGACGGATCATGAAGAAAAAAGAAAATCATAATGTGAAACAGTATCTAAACAAAATAAAGTTATAATATTAATAATAATAACAATTACTTTATTTTTAGTAGTAGTAGTTTATAGTAGCACTGTCTACCAGTATTAAATTCAATAAATAAACCAACAATAAAGAATTAAATAAAAATGTCAAACCCTACCAAGTATATAAAAGTAAAACCATTATAATCACAAATAAATTAAGAAATACATTAATAATAGCACCATTTGAGAAGTGTAATAATCTAATAATAATAATAATATTGAATAATAACGGTAGCACTATACATTATGTAATAAAAATATTAAGATTTAAAAAGAACAAATGAAAAATAAATAGCAATCAAATAACTAAGGTATACAAGAAAAAGTTACACGTTGTCTTAAATTATTAAAAATATATTTAAATACGTTTCATAAACTAAAAATACAGAAGATAGGTGTCCAGCTGTAAATGAAGCTAGAGTTTAATAAATAAAGAGAATAATTACATCAGACACTTAAACTTCTAAACTAATGGTTTTCGTAGCCAAATGTTTCAACATGGAAGGCTCTTAATAGGAAATAACTCCTTATTAGGGACTAAGTTAAGGTCAGGTGGTCACTCCGATGTCCGACCGCCTTTCTGCCCGGCCGAGGTAAAATAAACCTGAAGTCCATTTTTCACAGGACTAGGTTGACCCTAGAAACGTCTGGAGGAGAATTAGGCGTGGAAAAATCTCCAACCTGATTTGAGTTGTTTGAAATTGAACTCGACTCCTCCAGCCTGCAGTCAAGCGTTATACCACTTGGCTACCAGCTAATAAGTATTTATGTATTTATTTATTATTTAACTTTTTATATCACTTTTCCAAAAACAAAGATGCTTATATCTTGATTAGCAGCAAAGCCTGTCGGATGCCAGGCATAAAACAATCTGAAAAATCATTTTATTATCAACTATCAAATATAAAGTAAATGTAATCTAAATACTGTGCTAACTTGTGAACGAAGCTTCTCCGGCAAAAATGGTTTTGAGTTTCAAAATCAGCGTAAAAAACTGAGTAAGTATGCCAAATTTCATTAAAATCGGTGCAGTGGTAACAAAATTATTTGGTTTTGAACGTATGTTTTGTTAGAATTTCAGTTGTTTAGGTCTAAAATTTCATGGAACCAAAATGGAATGACAAAATGAACTAATATTTCATCCAATGTGAGTATCCTTGATTCAATGGTACCATTGAGAACCTTGGATCTATCTTAATAGCTTAATCATATCGAGTTACAGACAGACGGACAGACAGACAGACGAAATTAGCAAATTATATAAGTTGATTCTCTCATTTGATGAAATATCATATATCGGGTGAACCATAATTAAACAGGGGTTGTTTGGAGCGCGATAGGCAAAAAAACTGTTGGACCATAACTGGTCAAATTTGGTCAAATTCGACCATGGGATTACGATTTCGCAGAAAAAAAATATTTTAGTTCCGAATGGCGCTACCAGGAAGGAAATTGGCGCTGTATGGTGAGCTATTTATTATTATTATTATTATTATTCTTTTATAGATTTATTAGTAAAACTTACTAAACTTTTTACATTGTTACACTATATTTAAAAGTTACACTCAATTTCTGTTTTAGGATTCAATAAATGTTTATGTTATAAACCAAATGACCCTGCAAAATGACTACCTTATACAATTACCTTTTATTTTACTCTTAGTAAACGCTCTTTGTTATATTGTATCTAATTTATTAAACTATATTTATTTATCTAATTATATAGTACGGTATCGTTTATATTTTTTAATCCACTGACCATTAAAATGCTTAGACGTATCAGAATTATATCGTGTTTGGACTTTTTCGGCAGAGATTAATTTGTAGAATTTAATAAATGCAATAAAAATTAAGTAAAGTTAACAGCTTAAAAAAACATAGTTTTTTGAAAAATCCCCAGTATATAAAAAAGAAGAAGAAGGTTGGGTAGGGGTGGTGTGGGCGGTTGTAGGGGTGGGATAGGTGGGGTCCTGTGGGCGGTCGTGGGGGCGGAGGGGGCGAGGAGGCTCAGCGTCCACATCACATGGACGAGGTATAATGTAAAGTCACTGTAAGCTAATCGCGAAGAGACGCTATTAGAAGTAAGGTCACTGCCGACAATAGAGCTGTACGATTGGCTCCTACTCATCACGTGACAAATCGACAGTCATTTTGGAGGAATTTCTTTCAAATCATTTTACGAGTCCGCATTGATATCATATGAGGTGTTCACGTGGAAGTTTTTGTTGATTTTAAGTAACTGGATTTCGTATTTAATTTTTTTCATTATCTATTTCAAGTATTATTTATTCATTATATTCCTGTATTTTCTAAATGTAGTGAAGATTTTTTTGTTTACAGTTTAATACACTCTACATTCAAGTCCTGTTAGGATTTATCACCAATCCCATCAACACATGCTTAATTTATTTATAAAATCAAAAAAATTATCATTTCAAATTAATTTCAAATTATTTTTTTCCCACTTTGTGTTTATACTTTGCAATTTCAAACGGATAAATTAAGTACTATTTAAAAATTTATAAATTATATTACATAAAAGCGTTATTTTGTCTGTCATTGTCATAAGACTTTACGTTTTTCCAATTTTGTGACCAAACTATAAGAGATAGATTGGTCATGCAAATGGATAAAATTAGAGTTTTTTAAGACAAACAAAATGCTACAAGTTTTTGGTTTCCAAGATGGCGCCTTTTAAAGGGTCAAATTTTGACTTTTTCTCAATTTAAACGAAAAGTAGAAAAGTTGGAAGAGAACATTATACTGAGCAAATGTTGGTATTTGAAAGTTCTATCGAACGGTATATCAGTCATCAACAAACGTTTCTGCGTTTGGAAGATACATGCAAAAATGAAGTGTTTTTACGGCAACCCCCTGTGTGAGTGCCAACACGCAATACACCTGAGTTAAGCGGAGAAGCCCACAACGAGCTGGGAAGTCGTGTATTCTCCGATCTCCGTATTAATTTGTTAAATAAATAAATATATATTTTTTTTAATGCTATGTATGCAAGGGTTCCGGAGCGAAGCGGCAGTACCCGGCTAGTTATTACATATTCGAATTATTGCATGAATTATCAAATAATCATTTTACATTCTTTTATATACATATTATATAAATTATTTAGAATTATTCTAAATAAAGAAAAGAAAACCTCCTTTTTTTCTATCTTTATAGTTTCTTTTTCTTCTACACTAAGTTACAATAAGCATTTTCAAGAATTTCAAAATTTCATAAATTACAAATTTGCTGTGGCGATAAGATTTTATCTTTAATAAGATTTTCAATTCTTAAATTTCAATTGTTTTAGTTTCTTGTATAAAATACAAGTTTCAGTATTTTTTTTTGTAAATTATTAATGGCTTTTAGGTGATTATGTAGGTTCTAGTCCAAACTGAAGCAGCTTAATTTATATTAGTCCAAAAATGCAAAATTATTAATTTTAATTGTCATTAAATCTTTTATATGATAAACTATATACTCTGTTGCCTTTAATTTTCTTATTAATAAATTTATGTGCGTATTCTCAGTAAAGGTCTCATTTAATGTAAATACTAAATATTTTATTTTATTTACTACAGCTAGTTTAATACAATTACAACAATTAAAACTAAGCATTTATCATTACGAAAATACCGGTATGTAGTTGGTTCATGTGGTGGAATTTGTTTTTTGGTGTATAAAAAGACATTTTTTTTTTCATTTACAACAAACTTGTTGTCATGCATCCATCTTCCGTAATATTAAAGTCTTTTTGCAAACTTTCTGTTATTTTTTTTGAAGATTTTTTCCCATTCTTTATTCTTACAAAGTTATATGCATAAATAAACATAGGCCTATCACAATTGTTTTTTATAAACAACATTTACTGATTTGTAAACAACAATGGGTGAGACCAAATTGATAAACAGGTGACATCGTGGAACAGCTCTTTCACGCTCCTGGTTGATGATCGCCAAAAATAGTATAAATCGCCAAAAATAGCTTACAGCTGAATGTCGTAAGCCCCGCAAAATTTATTCTTGCCTCCAAGATGGCGGTCTCCTTGACTCTGTCCGTACTTGAACTCTTCGCGACGGAGCATACAGTGGCTTTAAGCTACGTAGGAAACAAATCAAAAAGCGTACAGTTGACAATAGGTTTTATTTTTAGTCAGTTGTATATATGGTTATTTTTGCGCGTTATCCAAAATCTGCATTCTGTCGATCGTAGATTCTACTGCGGACCGCATCAAATCTCCAGAGATTTGTCTCACGTGAAGCCATATTCGGTCCTTCAGTGTTGCCAATCTATCAACGTGTCGTTGGCAAACTAATGCTTTCAAGTAACCCCACAACCAAATGTCACATAGCGTGAGATCAGGCGACCTTGCAGGCTACGTCGTCGGGAATGCTCGCAGTTGTTGGTGAAATGCTGACATAGGACTTGCTGAACTGTCAATCCTATGTGAGGGGCGCTCCATCCTCCATTAACACAGTCGTGTCAAGACATCCACGCTGTTGAAGTTCTGGATGAAATTTCGCAGCATCTGTTGATTTCGCATTGCAATAACATTGGTCCTGTTGGTTGCAGTTCCGTATAAGTACGGACCAATTATGGAGGATGCGGTAAAGTTACACCACACTGTGACCATCAGTGGATGCATCTACTCAATAGCTCAGTAGCCAAAATCCAACAGTTGTGTGTACTGACAGTATCGCTGAGATAAAAATGCGCCTCATCACTCCATAGAATGTACCAAGGCTATGCATCGTCTACTTCTATCCGAGCTAGGAACAGGTGAGAGAAATGCAGGCGGGTTTCCGCATCCCCTTGAACCAATTATTCAACTGTAAGGGTAAAACTTCAGCATTTTGTGCATGCATTTCCGTATAGTTGAATGTGGCATATCCAGTTGTCTGGATACTGCCCGAGCACTGCTAGATCTGCATTCGCTTCCACTACGGACGTTGTAACAGTTCAACTTCGTCATTTGATACCGGTTTGGTTGCACTTGTGAAGATCCGGTATTTTCAAAACGTGAGATCATGTTCCGCAAATTAGTAATATTCTTGATACCTTTCCGTAGGCCTTTCGTTTTTCGAAATATACTATTAGTTTGATAATAAAATTTTAACATCAATCCACGATTACGTTGCTTATGGTAAAGTTCAAAGCACCGTTAAGCAAGGCGAACTCATGTTCAGGTTTATATCCGCGTACCTGATGTTTGTCACTGAGCGGCTGTCAGTGTACAGCGCCAGCTTCTTCCGTAGTGGCGGTATTCGGAACTAAAAATTTTTTTTCTGTGAAATCGTAATCTCATGGTCTGAATAGTATATGAACCAAATTTGGCCTTTGTTTTGGCAATTTATATATATATTTATATATATTAATATCTTTAAATACGAATAAACCAGCTTTTACAGTATTTACATTTATAGTTTATATTCTCTGGGCAAAAAAATTCCCAAGGTCTTCAGTTGAGATTCCTTCTTTAATTTGAATTTTGCCATTCTGGATATTGTGTCAAATAAACTATAAAAGGGATATCTGGATTCTTTCCCGGCTTGAAGCTGGGCAGGTATTGGGCTGACCATCCATACTCAACTTGTCCCGATTAATCAAATGTGGTGTCGGAACCAATAGCTTCAGCAAAACCCTCTACACAGAAAGTGAAAAGAATGGATTTAATAGTTATTTTGTTTTTATCACAAAAAAGTCTTTGGATTTTTTGATAAAGAGGAGCTGATCTGATTTCTGTTGTCAGTTACTTACAACAAACATTGTTCTTGGAGTACAGCAGCATTTCCCAAATCGCTAGTTGGTCAGAAAAGGCTTTTGGCCTGATTTAATCTCACAGGAACATCTGACACTCGCTAGTGTCAGTTTATTAAAACTAAACGAATGATATTAATTTTCCGCCTATCGTTGTGCTTTTGTTAAGATATTAATTAGGCTGGTTGGCTATTTTCGTCGTGGTTTTCGGCTCGGAATCACAATAAATGTCATATCAAGTGGAACGTGTGACGTAGCATCATCGATTTGATCTTAGATACGTATTCAGAGCAAAATTACAGCGAAGGGGAACTGCTTCGCTTCCAGCCAAGCAGAGAATACAAGTCAGATTATTATCATGCAGTTGTTGATTGAAATCCTGAAAGAAAGATTTCAACTCGAATGGGTTATTTTCTAAAAATAAGTTAAACTAGGTGTCATGTTTTGTAATTATTTCTGTTGATTTTTGAAACTTTTATTATCGTTTTACCCGTTAATAAGCATCAAAGAAAAAAAAAAATTAACCACAGTTCTGTAGTAAACATAAAACTAAAGGATCCCCGTTCAGTTTGAATCTATCTAACGCTTGCTTTGATAAATCAACTGTACGATAATAATCTCACTTGTATTCTTTGCTTGGCTGGAAGCGAAGCATTTCCCTTTGACTGTAATTTTACTCTGAATTACGTATCTAAGATCAAATCGATGATGCTACGTCACACGCTTCCCATTGATGTGACATCAAATGGCCATCAAAACCTAGTTACCAGTATTTTCGATGAATGGTCATCAAAATCAGTTAACAGTATTTTCGATCAATGGCCATCAAAATTCAGTTACCAGCCTTTTTGGTCAACGGCCTTCAAAATTCAGTATTTTTGGTCATTAGCCATCAAAATTCAGTTACCAGCATTTTTGGTTAATGGCCATCAAAATTCAGTTACAGCACTTTTTGGTCAGTGACCATCAAAATTAAGTTACATCATTTTTGGTAATGGCCATCAAAATTCAGTTACCATCATTTTTGGTCATTGGCCATCAAAATTCAGTTAACAGTATTTTTGATCAATGGCCATCAAAATTCCCTTACCAGAATTTTTGTTCAATGGCCATCAAAATCCAGTTACCATCATTTTTGGTTAATGGACATCAAAATTCAGTTACCAGCATTTTTGCTCAATGGCCCTCAAAATTCCCTTACCAGGATTTTTGGTCAACGGCCATCAAAATTCAGTTAACAGTATTTTTGATCAATGGCCATCAAAATTCAGTTAACAGTGTTTTTTGATCAATGGCCATCAAAATTCAGTTAACATTATTTTTGATCAATGGCCATCAAAATTCAGTTAACAGTATTTAGGTCAGTGACCATCGGAAGTCCCCAAGGATGGCGAGGAGAAAGATGTTTATGGGATTCCAACTCCCAGTTTGGGCTGAGGAGGACACAGACAAGGGAGCCCAAATGACTTCTCCGTATGGGATCGCCAAATCCAATCTTAACTAATCCCGTTGGCTGAGTATCGTTGGAGTCTAAACCTCTTTTGCAAATAATTCTCTGTAATGCGTGTAGTGGAACAAAACAGGCGGGAAACGCTAAAAAGTTTTTAGAAAAAATATATTTTTGATAGAAATTTTAAGCCCAAAAAAATTCGTCTATCATTAAGACATCTCAAGATGTTTGATATTGGGAAGATGAACGTTACACTCAAGTTTAAGTTATTTAAAGAAATTTGAATTTGATTGATGTAGGACCTATAGTTAGGGTCAAGGTTTTAAAACAGATTCCATTTAACTTTTTTTAATACGTCGGACCTCTATTTAACGAAGTCGCTAAATCCCGAAAAAAAGTTCGTTATATGGAAAATTCGTTAAATAGAGATTCATCTTTTAAAATTACTTTAAACTATATAAAACAGACTTAAAATACATAAACAATAAAATTTATTGAAAAAGTAATAATTTTAATAACATAAAGCATATATTACCACATGCGTACTTAAATTTTACTAATAAAGTCTGTTAATTTTGTCTTGAGTTTTTTTTTTTTGAAAAATTGTTTTTGCTCATTGTACGTCTCTCATCTTTGCAATGCACTAAAAACCCATTCAGTATTTTCTTCAAATTGTAATCCGCGTCGGATTGTTTCAAATGATTTTAGCATTTCATCATACGAAGATTTTTTTATTTTATTTCTGCATCATGATCATTTCCATTTTCATCATCTTCATCTTCATCGCAATTCATTGCTGTATTGTTTTTATTTTTCACACTGTCCAAAATATCCGATTCAGTTAGTGTTTCCGAGGTCTCAACTTCAAAATCAAGTGAAAGATAATCATCAATCAGCACATCATCGTTAGTTTCTTCTTTTTCCCTCAGCTGTATCTTCGAAAAAGTTCGTTAAATAGAAAATGCACTTCGCTATTTGGAGGTTATTTTACGAAAAAATTAGCAAAATGTTCTTGGTTCCAAAGAAAAGTTCGCAAAATAGAGAAATTCGCAAAATAAAGGTTCGTTAAATAGAGGTCCGACTATATTACTAAAAAGATAATCCTATTTTAAAGACGGTTCTAGAAGTCATTGTCGCTGTCCAATAAATCGTATTGTTTTATGATGACTTTAAGTTTCTCGTCTTTATTAGTCTATCGGTAAGAAACTAGAGACGAAAAACCTGCAAAATACATTCCCGTTAAAATCAAATAAATAAATAAATTACTTATCTTAAACAAACTGCAATTTTGTAAGCTTATCGTATTATACTATTTAATTTTAATTTGATCTTTTTTTACAAAACATGTCCCTAGATGAGAAACTTATGGCCCCCCCCCAAAAAAAACACTTAAACTTAATTCTTGTGACAACGTTGGTATAGTCACAAATATATAAAGAATACTGAAAACTTTTTGGCAAACTCAGGCATTGTCGGATCTAATAATTCGAAAATTGGTACGCGAACTGTACTTTGTCTTTTAGCGACCCATTTGGGAGCTAATGTGATAGCGAACAAAATCGTTAACTCTTACGTTTGTCCTATCTGTCCATCCGTGTCTGTCGACCCCTAACAACTCCCGAACGGAAGTCGGATCGACAAACGGAGTTCATCATCGTGTTCAGAGACCCAAACACCGTAGGAATGTGTATTTTCAGGAGCCAACGCCCCCCTCCATGTTCTAGATATTTGGCAATGTTGTCATTGTATCCCCCTAACAACTCCCGAACGAAACATCGGATCGACAAACAGACTTCATCATTTTGTTCAGAGGCCCTAACTTAGGAAGGGTATTTTCAGGGGCCAACGCCCCCCCCCCCCCAAGTTCGAGATATTTGGCATTGTTTTCTTTGGATTTCCTGTACTAGCTTAAATGTTTGAAATGCAACCATCTCATACTATTGTAGTTGCCAGCTATAGCTTGATGCTTAAGATCTCGGACTTGTATACTGAAGGTTGTCGGTTCGAATCCGTATATCTACTTATTTTTGGGTTTGTTTTTTTTTTTCTTTTTCTCTTAATCTTTTTTTCTCAATGTCCGCATGGGGTTTTTTTTTTTTTATATTTGTTTTTCTTAATTTTTCCTAACTTTTTTTTTTATTCTTTTCTTAATTTTTTTTTTTATTTTTCATTACGCTAATGTACTTTCTTTTTTTATTATTTTAGGTCGCCCTACGCGTTAGTACAAAATTATGTTCACTTGTTGTAGATAAATTTTGCTTTCTACATAGGTTTGAACAGCTATCGTGATTCAACTTTTGCCCGCAAATGTAAGATTGATATTATTTTGCTAAAAAAAAAAAAAGAAATACAAAGTGAATCCAGTTGCTCAAAGGAGACTTCTTGAAGTTTTGATTGTGAAACAAGTTCCATGGGATCAGTCCACTTTGTAAATTATTCAGAAGAAAAACAAAGGTTTTAGTGTGAAAGTTATTTAAGCAGGCCACGAAAACTCTTGATCCCTTGACGTCACTATTAGGATCTCATAGATTTCACTTCAAAAATCCCAGTTCATGAAATAGAAGCCATTCTGAAGTTTATGGTTCTTTTATGGACAGTTCCATCTTTATTTACATAAAACGAATGGGTCTTTGAAGGTGGACTCTTTCTCTTTATGTGTAAACAAAAGTCACAGATTCATTTGATTGCATTCGTGGATAAAACACACACATTGGCCGATGTAAAGTGGTTTACAAATAGCAGAAATAAACTGCAAAACACTTGTGTGAAGTTTTCACTTTGATAACAGCATCAGAAACAAAAGCTTTGAAGGACCTAAAGCTTGCTTTCATTAAAATGTTATTTGTTTTTAAAATTTCTTAATTTTTTTCATTCTTTTTTGAAGTCGTGAAAAGAACAAAAAGGTTCTGCTTATTTTTCATCCTAATATCTGTTAACTATAACAGTACAAGGTAGGAAGAAGTATCCAGAATCTAAACTAAAAAAACAAGAAATACACAATAAAAATAAAATAAAGAAATTCATGTGCCAGTCTCCGCTAACCTCAATGAATTTTCTTTGCGCATTAGTTAAAAAAAGGCGCAAAAAATGCTTAAACACATTAAAAGTCCGACCTAGTGTTTACAAGTGACATCTCAAAACAGCTGTTTCAAAGAGAATTGCCGATCGTCAGTTGAGAGAAGTCACTTAACTAATACGCATAGAAAATTCATTGAGGTCAGCGGAGACTGGCACATAAATTTCTTTATTTTATTTTTATTGTGTATTTCTTGTTTTTTAGTTTAGACTTTGGAGGTTCCATGCTTTTTCCCACCTTTTCTTAACTTATATTAACCTCCGTATTAAGAGCTGGTTGTTTACGGGTGACTACTCTCAACTGATGATCGGCAATTCACCGTGAAACAGCTGTATTTTTGATGTGAACACTGGGTCTGACTTTTAATGTGTTTAACAGTACAAATTTTGCATTTTTGATAAAACAGTATTCATTTTAAGAAATAATTAAGTAATAATAGAAAAGCAAAATCCACATTATTTAGATTAGTGAAATCGATTAACCTGAAATTATTTAAAACCGCTTCCTGAATAATGGCTTAGCTGAAAGAGGATTAAAATTCATTCTTAAATAAAATGAAATACAGTAAAACCCCATTATTACGCTCGTCAAGGGACCATGACTTACAAGCGTAATAAGCGGGATAGCGCTATAGACGGGAAATGATTTATGAGATGGGGAAACATTTAGCAACCATTTTAAAGGAAAGATACTTGATTCTGCAATAGATATAGTGCAAATGTGAGCTTATTTCCTATTAAAAAAATCTTTGATTGTGGTTTGCCGTGTGTGTGTGCTACTGTTATGAATTATGACATTTTCAATGCGGTTCAAGTAACTATTAACATCAATTGATACACCACTAGGAGCAACACTAATATATTTTCGGAGCAGATTTAGTGCACTGCCCGCTATTTCACGCGCCTTTTCTTGAATGATTGGCCACTTAATGGCACTGATGCATCACGGGACTGATGAATCCATTCAATTAGAATTTCCTCGGCATCTTCATATTTTCCACACTTTACTTTTTTACGTTTGCAACCACCCTTCGCTGCATTGGTAATTCCATTCTTATTTTTTATTATTGTTCTCAGACTGGATGAGGGAATTCCTAGAGATTCTGCGAAATCCTTCTGACTTAGTGTAGAATTCTCGTCGTACTTACGGAGAATTTGCAATTTTTTCACTTATAGAAAGAGATTTCCGCTTCGACATTTTGCACTAACTTATTGTATCACAGACCCGCACTTCAAAGAGTTCAAAGATTCTCTCCTACCAGGGAAAGAAAAGAATCTTTACTGTGTTACGTTTCTTTTCGATACAAAATTTCCGATATAAAAAAAGCGCTTCAAGCGGGATTTGAAGCGTTATAAGAGGGTAAAAGTATACAGAGTTACACAGAAAATTCCAGGGACCGAATAAAAAGAGCGTAAAGAACGGGATAGTGCTATAAGCGGGAGCGTAATAACGGGGTTTTACTGTATTAATAAAAATAGGATAGAAATTTATTGTTTTCTGTCTGTTTTCTTTTGTCTCCTTCTTGTGCTGATTTGTCCATAAAAACCCACTTTGAGAAGATTTGCAATCTAAAAGTTAGTTCGTTTCTACTCCTTAAATAGGCATAGTAAGTTTCAAGATGATCCATCCCACGGTTCAAAGGTTATTAGGAGAAGGGATACATGTGTAGATAGAAAGAGTGATCCCTATTTTTCTAGGTTAAAAATTATTGAACTACTTCAACTTGTGTTCAAGAATGACGTTGACAGTCTCAGATCGATGAAGAGTAAGAGATCGATGAACACATTGATGAGTGGGAGTACATAAATAATAGCAACTTTCGTTTGGTTGGTTAGTGAGAACCGCTGATTGTTTTTAATTTCTTTTTTTGATTGATCTAAAGTAAAATCTCTGGTCCCCGCATTTAAAATTCCACCGCACGCAGCTTTTGGGAAGTGCATTCTAATTGTCTACAGCCAGTAATTAAGATACCACGATGTCAAAAAATAGTTCCTTGCATTCTTATGCATTAGTTCATGTGTGTCGCTAGTGTTACTTCGTATTATTAACAAAGCAGCTTCATTCTGTAGATGTTTCACAGAGATGTTCAACGATCTGATAACAGATTTCCTTGTTCTTTATTACCCAATGATATTTAGTGGATGATCTGTCATTATTTTCAAGCTCAATTTGATTCTACAGATTTGTTTTTGTTTTTTTTAATTGAGTTATGTTATGTTTTAAGTTATGTTTTTATCAATGAAGAGTAGGTGATCAATAAAAAGGCTATTTTCGCATGTGCTTACAATAGGCAGATAGCAGAAAAATAAGAGGACGTTTATAGTGAACACATCGATGAACAAAATCGTGACAAGGATGTCTTCATTTACAACATCAGATATAGCTAATCCCGGAAGATTGGCAGATAGATGACGCCAGAATGACATTTTAATTATTTGAAGGTTTTTGAAAATCTTCATCAAACTGTCTTCTATAAATGGAAGAATAGCACATCGAGGAAACCATCATTGGGTTGAATCAGTGATAGGAGGGCGTTTGAGGAAGGGCACTTGTAAACCGGTGACAGGGGATATTGAAGTCAGTTATAACTTCCATTATTTCAACAACGAAAACTTATATATTTAACAAGACTTATAAATTTAATTTTGAAGTAACCATAAAACCAAGCAAACCCTTACTGTTTCCAATTTATCAGCGCTTTTGTTGTTAAAAGTAACATTATTATTATTGAATGGCGCCCAAAACTCATTTATTCAAGGCATTGTAACTCAAGGGCAAGTGACGCCTGCATGAGTTCATTTAGTATAAATAGACCCTTATTTTTACACCATTCGGAAGATTCTGAATACGTCCCAGCAGTTATATTGGATAGAAGGTACCATATTCGTTCTGTATAGATACACCCTATACTACTTTCCTTATCCGTCAATAGGCACCTAAAACCGGAAGTTGGATTTATCCCCAAAACTTCAGGCCAACTGAATATGACTCATGCTGCTCCGACTGCCTCTTTGGGCTTTGGAGGAGATAGACCGAGACACAAAGAAGAAAGAACTCATTAATACATACAAATAGGGGTGACTTTTGTTTTGATTGTTTAAGAGCCCTTCATTTTTAACGACCCTGTACACAAGTATAAAGATGGAAAGCTCTTAAGATCGTTCTGTCGGTATCATCTCTACGTAAATCTAACAGAGTCTATTATAGTGAATTGGCTTGTTTCACCCATACCTTTTACACGCCATTATCGTTGTTAAGGGATACATTTTTTGGAAAGCTGACAACTTAGAGAAGTGGGGAGAAATGCGAGTTTCGATCTGCGGTCACTTCCTGTTCCGGTCTCGTGATTCTGAGTGGTTTTATTCACCTCGTGTTGTTAGTCGTGATCGTATGTTAGTTAGGGAATTGCGTTGTAACCATAGTAACCCAGAATCGAATCCTTTACACAACAATTACTTTTTTCCTTTTCTTTTTTTTTATCTTATTTTTATCTTTTGTTCTTCTATTTTTTTTTTCTTAATTATATTTTTTATATTTTATGTTTTTTGAATCGTTATTTGTAGAAAATGAAATATGGTTGCTATGATTGCGTGTACACTTACGTCTTATTTTCTTTCTTAATATTTGTTAGTTTATTTGTTTTAGATGGTCCAAACTTAATACACTTGACCCCCCAATTCGAAAAATCTGTGGGTGAGTAGGACTGAGCTGTGCTGACCAATCAGACCGCTGTCCGGAGTTCTTGATGTAAAAACAAAATTTCTTGTATTCATATTTCTGCGATTATCGTTGTATATAGTGAGCTTGATTCTGAGGTTTGTTTTGAACAACGGTTTTCCACTACGGTTACGATCTGCAAACTATTACCAAACACTTGGAGATAAAGTCCAAAAAGTTTCCATTCAGTGTTTCGAACATTAAACGGTGAGCTATCAGTTTGTAACATAAGGATTTTTATATAAAAAAAAAAAAAATCCGAAATAATCTTCTCTATATTCTCTAACTTTTGAGCTTATTCTAGTCTTTTTTATTTAATATTCAGTGTTTGAACTGTCATTTTATGATAACCATCATTTCACGTTTCTTTGTGATTGGTTTTTCTCTCTCTATCGTTGAAATAGAGCTATAAATTTATCTTTTATGGGAAGGTCTGTGATTTCTCGAAGGAATCCCAACTTAAGTGGATGTGAATTCGATTCTGAAGGTTTAGTTGTCGGTGGTCGTGGGTGTTGCTTCTTTGGGCGCCATTTGGTCCCATTGCCAAAGTAAAGCTTGCATTTATGGCTATTTCATGGCTGAGTAATGGGATTTGAAATTGTATTAAAGATGATAAACCACGAGTCTTTGAATCAGAAGCCATTTTTATGAAATTCTGGTGAATGAAAAGTAATTCTTCGAGAACTCACTTGGTTTTGAGTACTACAGTACCTTCCTGTGTCTAAAGTTGTGGTGGGAAAAAAATCGCGAAACAAAATTTGCTCAACTTGAAAGTATGTGGAACTAAACAAAACTAAAATTGAACTTCCAATAAAAATTCCATTTTTTTTCCATAGAAAAATCCTGAAATAAGTGACTTAGTTGTTGTATAGGTCTTGATGGCTGCAGTACAGATTTCTCAACGTTGCTATTTGAAATAGCTCAAGGGAAGTATGCTTTTAATTAATAAAGATTGTAATTAGATGAAAAGCATATTTTTTTTTATTGCAAGCTATAAGGAATTTCAGTGGAATTTTAATCACGTTTACAATCTCTCAAATAATTTGGATACTTTGACTAATTCTAACATGAAATATTCGTTCATGTGATCGGTAATGCTTTTCCATTATGACAGAAATACCTCGTCTTGTATTTTTGTTGAAAAATTCATTTAACGTTGTTAGAAATTTCTTTACAAGCTAAAACTTACATTACAACACACTAAAATTCGTAGCAACAACAACAACAATAATAATAATAATAACAAATTGTAAATATGAACCTTTTATTGTTGCTACACATTTTAGTGTGTTGTAATGTAATTTTTTAGCTTGTATTTTTGAATTACTGAGTATTTTTAATGTTTAGTAATCTGATGTTATCTATTAGTAAAAGGAAAGAAGAACAAGAAAAAAAGCCACTTATTAATAACGAAGGATGAGATTAGATCTTTATTTATAGTGTCATTACTTTACGAATAATAAAACTTTTTGTATTTCTGTTTTTCTGAAGGTGTTCACTGTTTGTGGACTGCATGTATAGTATAAATACTGGTTGTGCAATCTGATTGGAAAGTTTAAAACAATTTAAACATGGTTTCTCAAATGCTACATCTTGTACATACTACGTCCAGTAATAGTAATGGTTAGTTTCTTTCTTTAATTCCCTCTGTTTTAAGATTGTGGATTTTCTTCTATGAAAATAGTAACACAGAGCTTTGTAAATATATCATAGCTATCTTAAAACTTCTAAAGATCACTGATTTTTTTTTAAAATCGCATAAAAATCTTATTATTTTGGATTTGATTTAAAACTGGTAGAACTGCAGATACGTTTCATCTACTGGAACCTTGGTCAAATGTTTAGAAGTGATGGATAATCCACTCTTGTTTAGTCAGGAGATAAGGAGATATTCACTTGTATCAGAAACGTTACTACTACGTTCGAACTTTATTGAAATGAGTAACACAGTACGTTGTAGTAAAACAAATCTAACAGTAGAATGGAGACATTTAATAGCATTTAAAGGCTTTTGTGGTTTCTCTATTAATCGTAACTGTCACTCTTAATTCATACAGGAAAGCATGGTAAGACACTTTTTATTTTTTTTGTTTTTTGATTCACACTGAATTTTATTTACATCTTTATTGTTAATTCCTAATGATTAGAGTGAATATACAGAGACAATTGATTCTGTTGTGTAATAGTCTCTATTACATTGATTTGTGATGGAAACACAAAGCCTCTGAATCGACAAGCTTGTCTAGGAATTTTGCTAGGATTCCACAAACTGTTTTGGTTGTTTTTCTTTTCTTTTTCTTAATATTAAAATCTATATCCTCGTACATGTTCGTCTATATTCTCGTATATCTAATAATATTTTTTCAGTGAGACCCCAACCTTTGGTTAAGTAGCAAAGGTTGACCTATAAATTGAAAAAAATACGGAAGACTTGCTGTATAGTCGGCACATCTGCTTTCCTAATATTAAAAACAAAAACTGAGTCACAAATGAATCAACTGTCTCTGAATATTTACTCTACTCTTTAGGAATTAATAAATAACCATATTTTTTAAGTTGCCATTTTTTTTTTCATCACCTCTTATATTTGGTTTTTAAAATTTGAGTAAAAAATATTTGAAAAAAATTTCTAATATTTCTAATCGACGGGACTGCCCCACAGGGAAGTCCACTCATATCTATTATATATTATCAAACTTTTGTAAAGCAAATAAATTATTAAAATTTGAGACCCATGTTCATCTGACACCTCAATGCAGGTCTCATAACCGAGGTGACTTAGGAGTTGAATGGGAAGAGCAGTGGAACCTCCATGACTATAAACTAAAAGCATAAAAACACATGAAAAATAAAGAAAAAGAAAATTCACGTGCTGGGCTCTTCTGCTTCTTCTTCTTCTTAGCCTGGTTCAGTCCACTGCAGGACATAAGCCTCCCCCAATTTCCGCCACCTTCTTCTATCTTTTGTCTCTGTCCACCATCTTGCACCCCTGAATTTCTGTAGGTCATCTCTCCATCTCTTTTTTGGGCGTCCTCTTTTTCTCTTTCCATTTCTTGGCTGCCATTCCGTTAGTAATCGAGTCCATCTTTCATCATTCATTCTTCCCAAATGCCCTGCCCATCTCCATTTAGAATTTTTTATTACTTCTATAAAGTCTTTGATTCCTGTTTGTTTCCTTATAGTTTCATTTCTTATTTTATCCTTTATAGTTATATTTAGCATTCTCCTTTCAAGTTTCCTTTGTGACACTCTTAATTTCTCGCATTGTTTTTCTGTGGTTGTTCCAAGTTTCACTGCCATATGTGAATACAGGGGTAATACATCTGTCAAATATTTTTCTTTTCAGACATATTGGGAGATCACCTGTAAGGTATTCCTTAAGTGTCCAAAAGGCTCTGTTACCTTGAACAATTCTTCTATTGATTTCTCGATCTTGTCTATCCTTGAAGCTTACAATCTGTCCAAGGTATATGTATTCATCTACATTTTCAATTTCTTTGCTTCCTAAATATATTTTTTCTCCTTTATTATTCTTTTCCATATATTTTGTTTTATCAAAGTTTATTTTAAGTCCAACCTTAGAACTTTCCCACCATAGTTCCACATCTGGCAGAGCCCAGCACATGAATTTTCTTTTTCTTTATTTTTAATGTGTTTTTATGTTTTTAGTTTATAGTCATGGAGGTTCCACTGCTCTTCCCATTCAACTCCTAAGTCACCTCCGTTATGAGACCTGCATTGAGGTGTCAGATGAACATGGGTCTCAAATTTTAATGTGTTTACATATTTTTTAGGCATTTTTTCTTTATTTTGATGCCATAATAAGTTCATTTGAGGCTGGCAGAGCCCAGCACATGAATTTTCTTTTTCTTTATTTTTAATGTGTTTTTATGTTTTTAGTTTATAGTCATGGAGGTTCCACTGCTCTTCCCATTCAACAAATAAATTATTATTATTATTATTTGTAGTAGTAGTAGTAGTAATAATTATAATATTCTTTTTCTGAAGAGCTTTACAATGAAGACACAAAAGTGTCTTTAATTTTTTTAATTAAGTTTTATTTCACCGTTTTTGGAGACACGCCAGTTGTTGAAATACCGTAATATTAAAACGACATAAACCTCGTCATGGCCGTAAAAACCTAATAATCTCTTGATAACTGCTGTGAGATTGTGTAACTGCTAATTAACGAGAGAGGGGAGACTTAACAAATGAAGTCTGTTCTTGCATTAAATGCACAGAAACATTTCGTACTCAACAACCAGATACGAAAAACTAACATTGAACTTTTGGCCTTACAATCGATACCATCCTAAATTAGTGCACGCAATTAATAATTTTAAAGAAACATCATTAAAGATCTATTGAAACATTCTTTATTAGATGTTAAATATCTAAATAGCACTCATTTCTTATTAAGTAATTATCTCAATCTAAAAAATCAAATGACAGTTCGCCTAACTTTGTACGCATTACTAATGTAATCTTTGAAATATACTTTTTAGCGACTCTGCACACGAAAGAGGGCGCTCTTACGTTCACTCTGTCCGTGTGTCACCTGTACAGGCCAAATTGTAAGACGGACAGATATGAGTCATATCTTATTGAATCCTCATAACCAGTAGAAATGGGAAAAAAAAGAGTTCCGGTCGAAAATGAAACATGTTCGCTTTGGTTTCGTGTATATTATTATTTTTTTTTTTGCTTTATTATGTTTAACAGAATTTTATAGCAATTGTATTTTATTAGCTGACTAATATTGATTACATGTATGATTTTACAAAAATTCAGTTATCTTTAGAAGTTTTAAGATAACAATATTTATAAATCTTTGTGTTACTACTTTAGTAGGAGAAAATCCACAATCTCAAAACAGAGAGAATTAAAGAAAGAAACTAACCGTTACTATTACTAGTATGTACAAGATGTAGCATTTGAGAAACCGTATGACTTGTTTAAATTGTTTCATAACTTTCCAATCAGATTGCACAACCTGTATTTATACTATGCATGTAGTGCACAAACAGTGAACACCTTCAGAATAAAGGAAATATCAAAAATATGACTTAAATTTAAGTTTCTATGTATTTCCAAGTAATCATCTATGGTTAATAGTTGCAAGTGATATATTTTATTGAATGCTTGAATGAAAGGTTCGATTTTAGAGACATGAGTGGAAGAATGCATCTGACTCCTGTACGTATTTAAGAAATAGGGTCTATTTATTTTGAAATGATTTGGTTTCTTCTTTTCTTCTCTGTAGATAAAGAATATATTTTTAGTATAATTGTTTTTGCTCAAACGATTTGCTCGCTATCAAATAATAACACTGAAAACTGTACTTTTATGACTGTATGAAACCCAAAAATACAAGCGTTTTCTAGAATAACTATAAAATAGCAAATAAGGAATATTGGGAATTCTACACAGCATACATCAAAATACAGGAAATTCTACACGGCATATATCAACAATAAATTTCCGATTAACTTTGGGAAAAGCTTCCAGATTCAATTCGAACTCATATCATGTTTATTCGATTCGATTTTTTTTTTTTAGATTTCCCCATTCGACAGAATCCGAATATCTCCAATATGATTGACTTATATAAAGCAGACCTCAGGCTCTTTGAAGAACGATGAGCTGGTCTGAAGCAGAATTATTACTTTTTTTGCTGGTTGGTAAAAACCTGATCATTTTTTCTATTCAGTTGAGTAAATGATTGGCTTATTCTGTTAGATTCCAATTCGAATCTATTCTGCCGATTTGATTTGAGATTCAGTTCTTAGAAACATCAACAACTTGAATTTTACAAATAGAAATAAGATTAGAAATCAACTTATCTGTTTACGTAAGCATAGGTATTTATTGAAAGCATACCTAATCCTTGATGCTTTATCTCTTGAATATGTGTATGCAGGGTGATTCAAAATTCCTGGTACAAACTTTAAAGGTTTTGTTAGGAATACCAAAACAGAACCGTATTCATAGTGGAACGTATGTCTGCAAATGCCACCCGAATATTCTAGAAGATACACTAAGGTTCAGAAATAAAAAACAAAAAGTGAGGTAGATAACATGTTTACAGTAGAATCCCCTCTCGGCTGGTTCGCCACTCCGGTTGATCCGACCGTGCTCGAGCCGGCCAAATTTGTCCCCGACTCGTCGGTGACTCACCACCCGTCGCGCCATTGTGTTGTTTACTTGCATATACAGTGATGGTAGATGGTGAAAACGCTTTTAAGAATCGCAAAACATTGATTGAAAAAGCCTAAACTTGAACTGCTTGACAACGCAGTAAATCCGCATTTTTTTGTATTTTCTGATAATCCGACCTTTTTTGCGTTCCGACCATACCCCCAGTCCCAAAGGTGACGGATTAGAGAGGTTCTACTGTATTAGCCCTGTTTACAATATGACAGTAAGATGAACACAATCATGTTTCCATCGAATGATCCAGTTTCACCCAATGTCGAGTGCAAAGGTTTGATGATTGGACACACGGCTGCTGTGGAACCGTTCACGATACAATCGTACAGCGGATCGTCCGTTTCCATTCGCTACCCCATAGGCTATGTGCATATCTGCCCCCTCAGTGAAGCGATACATTTGCTACGTACAAAGTCAACGTCTCAAATGATGATGGCTCACACTGCCCAGCTAATGTGCTGCCTAACAGCTCCCTCATTTGGGTGGCGTTTGAGGACATACGTTCCATTATGAATGCGGTCTGTTTTGATATCTTATTTCTGACCTATCTTTAAAGTTTAGTCAGGAAATTTTTGAATCGCCCTGTATAATCTCGTACAATCTCGTGTATTCGTATATTCAGATTGTTTTCAATTGGTCACATCTTATCGTAGCTAATGTTGACTATCTTGACTTGATGATCTAGATTTCAGAATTAAATTATTATCTAAAAAAAAAAACGTAATCTATTCAAAATGTCGAAAATAAATCAATAAAAAAAAGGACAATTATTTATCTATTTTCGACTTTAATTGAATACATTCATATATCTTATTATTTCTCTTATAAGATAACAAGAATTAATAACAAGCTTTATCTTCTTTAACTTTCCGTCTTGAGTTGTTTAATGTATTGTTTCTTTTATGTCTTAATTTCTGTTCGTTTCAAGAGTGCAGTTATTGTCGTATATTTTTTTTTAATCCTTTTGCTTTGCGGTCTGTTTTTGGGCGTTGTCGCTCCCTCCCTCCCGCATGTTTCTTTGAAAAATCCTGTTTACCCTGTGGTTTGTTTGGCTTTGTTTCTCATAATTACAGTCTTTCGCAGTAATTACGCAGCAGCTGAAGAAATACGATTTGAATAAGCTTCGATTATGCACTTTGGACCACCTGTCGCCGTTGAAAGAGAAAACCAATTAATTCTCAGTCAATTGAAAAGACAATAATAATCCTGCCATCAGGGTGTTAGTAAAACCTAACCTCTGGTTCGAGTGAATCGATTGTTTTCATTTTTATGGACGGGAACTCCCACATAGCTGAAACCTTTCAGTATATTGATTTTTTTTTATTCTTGTGTGTGTGGGTGTGTGTTTATTATTTTTCCAAGAAGAATTTGTTTCTTTAAATAATCTAATTACTTAAACATCGTAATTTGTTATTATCCTTCTGGCTGAACTTTTAAAACTAACCTAATTGGTTGTGTGGCCTCCAGTCGTAGTCGAGTAATCGGGATTATCATTGCGAGGCCGTTCAACGGGTTCTAATCCCGGGTGGGGCGAGATTTCTCTTCCCATGTCTACCTATTTATTCACTGAGAGTCTTACTTAAAACGTATGACTTTGGGGCCATTCATGTATTACGTAACATTAAAGGGGAGGGGGGGGGGTCAGTCTTTGCCTATTTTGGCTGATGAGGGAGAGGAAACGGGATCAGAGCAATGCTTATTTAAGACAGACAAACAGGCACGCGAGAGAGTGCGCTGGATGAGGTAGACTTTTTCCTCAGTATTTCGTGTGGGTTTTTATATTTAATTTATTGCATTTTAATTCAGGAGTGAATATCATATAATTTTGATTGTTTTAATTTATTGTTCAGTGTTATTTACTGTTAACGATTTGACAAATCTTACGTAAGCACAAGGCAGGGGGCATCTGCTTTTATTGCTTAAGAAGGGGGTGTCTAAAATGACTAAAAATGTGCTACATAATACTTGAACGGCTCCTTTTCTTTCTTTTCGAATATCTGAAAACCACCTTATGAATCCTACAATAATTACTGATCTCTTATCTCCAAGATGATGACTTGAAATATCTATCTCAACTGCTTCGCCTAATTGGTGTCAACGGACATTCTATTACATTGCTTTAAATATAACTTTTAATTAACTCAGTTAATTAAAGATTAATAAAAACAAAAAGACGATTGTATTCATAGTTCAAAACCTTACCAAAACTTTAATACTATAAGAACTTCAATAGCGACAACTAACAACTATCATTTTAAGAAAGTAATATTTAATAACAAAACTATATATAACATTATATTTTAAAAAATAAAGTGAAACTATTTGATAAAATTGGCATTAAATTACTTTGGCAAATTCATAATATTAACGACCTGAATTTTTCAGTTTTATACCTCAATAATAAATTTGCCTGTAAAAAAAATACAAAACTTTTTTATTTCTACCAGAAAGACGAATATTGTAGAAAAAATTAATACATTTGATGAGTTTATATGATTTAGTATAATTATATTCTTTGAAGTTTTCAAGACTTTAGAACAAACAATTTCTACCAATAGGAGGTTTTATTTTCCTGAAAAAATAAAGCGTTTAGTAATCATCCTGTTAATAGGCAAAAATTGTACGGTTGTACGGATATTTGTGTGTTTGGCATCCCAAAAGCGCTACAGACACAGTATTTAAACAAGAAACAAAATACAAGGTGGCGCCACCAACATTTCTCAATACTCGCTACGGAAACAGTATTTACGCAGAAACAAATACAAGGTTTCACTACCAACATTTCTGTGTCATCCCAGCAGCGCTACAGAAACAGTATTGACGCAGAAAGCAAATACAAGGTGGTGCCACCAACATTCCTTTGTCTGGATCGACATTTTTTTAGGGCAGGAGGTTAACTTATGACAAAGCGTAGCGCTGGCGACTGCTAAACTGTTAAATCAATTTTGTATTTCTATATAGTTTCAATTTTTAGTATATATTATTTTAAATCATGGATTACTACACACGTTTTGTTTTATTAATTACACGTGATCTCACACCTTATTGACTCTTCAAGCATATTTCGAAACTAACCTCTAAATATGGATAATTACATATTTGCAAGAGTTACCATGATCAAAATACATATTTTGTTTTATTGCTTAGTCATCATTCAAATTATACGTGGGCTATTATGGAAGTCATTGCTTTTAAAAAAAATCAGCTTAGGACATCGTTCTTGTGTTTTTGAAAAATGTCAATGTGGCATTTAGTGTTCGATATACAACCTAATACCGATAACACATAAATTGCATTTGGACCAAAAAAGAGAAAGATATAAAATCCCAACTGTAAGTACAACGTAGAGGGTAGTACGGGGCAGGTATTCGACTACGGTAAGCCTTAACTGCAATATGGAAGATTCTTCGCTTCACCCATGTCTACAAGATCCGATAATCTTGGTTGGTAGAAAAGATTTTTTTACTTTTGATTGCTGTGAATACAACAGTTTTTCTGAATCATTTCGATTTCTCATTTAGTTAATGGCAGTTTCATGGAATTATTCAATGTCAATAGATAACAGTTATGCACCGTTCGATGATGATTTCATTCTTATTCGAATGTCGAAAGCATGTCATTAAATTTAGTCAATCTAACTGCTGGAATTAGAAAATATGTACAGACGGCAACTTTTTCAATAAAAATTTGTAACATGTTTGGGAATTGTATTAACAGATGAGATGGCATTGGTCCAATTTGATTAATTACATTTTGTAAATGGATAACTTTGACGTAGAAGACTAAGGTAACGCGATTTTTTTCAGCAAAATTGTAAAATCCAAGGCAAATATCTCGAAAGTTAGTAGAAAGAATAACTATTCATAAGTGGGATGTGTTAAATTAACTACATAAATTGAAGCAGACATCATTACAATTCGTTGCTGTACATACGGTACCTAATTACCCTGACATTCCTCATACATATACAGAAAAGTGTAAGGAACTCAGTTGTACCTTTATTTATCCTGAATTAGTGTCTTCCTTTTGATTCATAATCTACCATCTGAAAAATAACAATTTGTGCTGAATGCATTTCTTGTTTTACTTAATTTGAAAAATAACAACTTTGGTAACATTAAAAGCATACGTCATAGACTTTTTCTCCTCAAAACCTGCATTTCTTCTTGAAAATAGTAAGTTTACTCGTTAGTTAACTGAAGGGACGCTGTTACTTGTAATAATGAGCAGTATCTAACTGAATAAAACAAGTATTAATAAATGCTTACAAATGCTGTCTCCTGCACGAGACCTAAAAAAACACTAACCCAATATTATTAGACTTATTATTAGACTTTTAATGTTTTTTTGGCTGTTTAATGTGTATATGTCGGTGATCACTGCAAGCGGTGACCACATCTGTTTGAGTCAATTAATAAATCACTTAAAAGCTATTGAATATCTTATGTTGAAAAATTCATAAATAAAAATGTTTCTTAAAAAAAAAAAGAAAGTAGATTTTGTGGAATGGCGTCATTAGGGAAATGTATCAGCGTAGTAGATTAATAGGTGAAAGTCACACTAGCCGAGAAACTATTACTAGCCATAAACCGTGTTAAAGGCCTGTTTATAGGTAATAAACATTGGTTTCCATTCCCCTAACATCGGTTAATGATCAGCAAAACAGCTGAACTGATAATTTCGTAAATAACAAGCGATGAAATATTACAGTTGGTGGCCGATTAAGAAATGAATAATAAACAAGGCAAATGAAGATGAAATAGAAGCAATCACAAGAAGTTAATAAGCGGTAACATTAGGATAATTTAAAATGAAAATGTAATCTATTAATCACTCCACGATTTTAAGACTTTAGAGTAGAACATTAAGAAAAGAGTAGAAGATTAACTTTTGGAAAAACAATGAAAAAAAAAAAAAAACCCTTTGGTTCCTCTGCCACTCAAATTAGTTTACTTCATTTTAATGATACTTTGTTGTAAAGTTTCGAACCAATTAACAACAACTTATCGCATTTAAGTTCTCTTCTGAATTTTTGCTTATTCGTAGTTCATGTTTAGTAGGTTTCTTCACCTATATTTGCCTATTTAATGATCAGATGTGGAAAGTTGTGCTTCAGAGATTTTATTTATGCACTGACAGAAACAATGTTTTTCTTATTGTTTGATTTTGGCGTTCCACTGACGAGTGTTAATGGCGCCCCTCGTCCTTCCACATCTTCTGATACCGGTTAAATATAGAAGATGAGTCGTAATAAGAACTAACCCAAAATTCTTATAAATGATAACTTAAAACTTGGATGTGAAAAAATGCTTATTTTTCACCTGAGCACTTTAGCCGCCATTGATGTTCTTATCTTTTCGGTACTTTTGTACTTAACATGAAGCTACATATATATGCTTAAAAAAAAGACATATATGTGTAAACTGTTTGCTTGATATGAAGCTGCTAATAATTATAACAAACTTCGGTAATGCTAATCTGATTCTGTGATGACTAATTCTGCAACCATATCTGCAGAACTTCATCCCATGCTGTTGTAGCAATCTAATACCGAACTTTACATTCAAAAGCCATATATATTTTATTAGAATGGGATAGGAATGCTCAGAACATCAATGGTACGAAACCAAATTAGAAACGGAACTGAAATATCCTTTTCCCCCAACTAAGATCAGTTGTCAAGGACTGACGTATATTTATTATCAAAATATCTAAGGCCGGTTCAAAATCACTCAGTTTCGACGATTGGCAATTAATTGTATAGAAGTTTCTTGAAATATTGAGTTTAACTGTTTACATAAATCTAGGAAATGAAATATTTGATATTATATGATCCTATAATCTATGATATGAAGTTACGAATCAAAGGAATTGTAAATAAGTACAGTCGGACCTCTATTTAACGAAGTCGCTAAATCCCGAAAAAAAGTTCGTTATATAGAAAATTCGTTAAATTGAGATTCACCTTTTAAAATTACTTTAAACTATATAAAACAGATTTGAAATACATAAACAATAAATATTATTAAAAAAGTAAAGTTAATGATATAAAGCTTACTTTACCACACGCATACTTAAATTTTACCAATAAAGTCTGTTAATTTTGTCTGAGTTTTCTCAAAAATATATATGATAAATAAATGTATTATCAAAAATAATATTTATTTAAGTTACTTATCTTAATTTTAGTATTTTTTTTTAATTCTTTAGAAACGTCCACGGCCTTCGACTGAAAACAAGAAGCCCCCAGATACAAAGAAACCGAAATTTCAACCGAAAAGTCCTACACAAAATAATAAAAAGAAGGAAGAACAGCGACCTGCCCCTGTCCAGAAGAAAGAGAATAAAACACCCGCTAAGAAAATGACAGAACAACAAAACAAAAGTAAGAAGAATTTCAGAGAAAATGATAATCATAAAAAGTTGTTTATAAAGTAAGATAAAACAACCATTTCAATATTCGCTTATGAATGGTTAGTAAATATCCTTTATGTAATATTTATCAGAGTTTTACAGTGGAAGTGAGAAGTAACTTGATTCAGCAAGTAACATCGGAATGCCTTTAACCATCATAGCGAGAAATACAGATTACTACAGTGCATTTACTGCAAATCTGAAGACACGTGATCTCAGTTAACCAATCAATCATTATCATTTCCTTTCTTCACTCGAGTTATTGCCTGGTCGCGTCTGGAATGTCGTTGTAAGTTACTTCCGGTGTTTACATCAAATTCGTCATGGCGCTACAAAGCTTAATTTTTATTATTTTTATTAGTTTTTCAATGTTAAGATTATATTTAAATATTTATTCATTTAATTTATTTATTTTTGTATTTTCGATTTCGTAAAAAGTTTGTTTGTTCATTTCTGTTATCGCTGCCGGCTGCTCTCTATTATTGCCCGGCGTTGCAAACAGTGGGCTAGGCTTAAGCGAGGCTTCGGTTTCCTTAACAATTTTGAACACTGAATGCAATGAAATACTGCTGCTTCAGGCATTTTACGATAGAGATAGACTATTTGAAATAAATAATAACATTCCAAATGATTCCTCTCGATTAACTCTTCAAAGTTTTATTGGCAAAACGAACAACGGTCTGTGTGTTCAGCAGCCGCCAAGTTCAGAACCATGTTGAAAACGGAAGTCTGCGGAGTAACTACTCCTCAATCGTTTACCATATAAGAAGTTGTCAAGTGTCTTCAGATTTACAGTGAATGCACTATAGGAATCATCTTGCAGTCTTAATCTCGTAACATGGTTCCGTTGGTCTGTGAAGATTATCTGTAATCCTGTTCATTTTTGTAATCCTGTCCCCGTACCGAGGACTATTAGGGTTCCCGCTTTTCTTTGTAACACCCTCCGAGAGTCCAAACCGGGATTTGGAGCCCCATGAGTCATACTCAGTTATACTCTCCATTGTCTTAAAGTTTGGGAAAAAGTTCGAATTTCGCTCCATACCACTTCCGGGTCAAGATGGCCACTAGAGTTGCCTGAATAGTACAAAATGGCGGGGTATCCTATTGATTGTGCATTGTCACTACTGCTTACTTATTATTTATTTTTTAAATAAATTATCATAAAAATAATTCTAAGCCTAAAAATAATAGAGTTCTTAAAATAATTTTATTTGGTTTTAATCTAATGAAGAAGCAAAAACTTCTTTGTAAGTTAATCTTCATTGTTTTTTTTTTCAAAAAAAATATTTTTCTTTTTGATTTTAGATACAGATAAGAAGAAAACAAAACCCTCTCGTAAAAGGCCATTTAATAAGTTAATGGAAGGCGTAGTCTTCACTATAAGTGGTTTTCAGAACCCTTACCGTGGCGAAATGCGGGATAGAGCTTTAGAAATGGGAGCGAAATATAAACCAGACTGGGATAAAACTTGTACTCATCTATTGTAAGTAAGACAGCTTTTATATTTCTAATCAAATTTAGACTTGACATTGTTCTTTTCAATTCCTCCAGATTTAGAGAGATTATTATTTGTTTGTTTATTTATTTAATGAAAAAATTCATTATAGTTTACTAAAACTGCAATGCAGGAGGTCAGTCGGGGATTTTTGTTACTATTTCTTACGGATGCGTCCTAGGGTTTACCTTGCCCTCTATAAGAACCAGGTTTATTTCACGGGTGTAAAGGTGGGCGAGTATTGGGTTAATCAGCCAATCTCTACTAGTCTGGATGATCATTGAAACCTTAAACATTCGGTACCACATTAGTCACATTATATCTGTTCTAGAACTAGGTGTCTACTATACTTAAAGAATTGGTCAGAAACTGAAAATTCCATATATACTATATCGCAATTTGTAATAAATTAACGAACTTGTATTATATATTATTCTAATTACTATATAAAATAAAATACGATTTATAATTGGCATTGGATGTAAAACGATATATATATTGTTCTGTCATTACCTACAAATCCTTGTTCTATCATTAAAGACATTCCTTGCTTTTCCTTAAGCTACGCGAACACCATGCAATTTTTCTGCAATTTAGTTGCGCGATTTTGACATCACGAGTTGATAGAGCACGTTTGTTTGCAACTTAACTGCAATTTTTGTCATGCAACTCGAGTTGCACATACACCTGCAACTCTGAAAGTTGCATCGAAGTCGCTGGGAATTACCCAATCACAGGGCAGCGTTGGAAGACGTCAGTTGTCATGAAAAAAATGGCGTCGAAAATGTTATCTGCCGATTCGTTTTGAAAACATGATCATACTCATTGAATATCAGAGTATTGCGAGTTTCTTTCATGCAGAAATAAAGTTTATACTGAAATGCAGTAATTGTATGCGGCAGAATGTATCAGAGAGGTTTAAAAACCTCGAGTTTTTCTGATTTTCCACATCGGGTTTGGGAACCGCAAGGCTGCTGACGCGGTAATGCAAAAGGTATGACGTCATTGTTTCCAGGGAAGCATTGTTTCTTATTGGCTGTTGGTCATTCGTTACTGTTGATTCGAAATAATACCATGACATTCAATTCCATAGAGGCTAATAATTGTGAAAAAAATATTTTTCATATGTTGCAAATCAATCACTCTTATATTATGTTTGAAACGACATAAACGAATTTTGCTTGACGTCACACGTGACGTATTTAAAATCTGCGTTGTCATGGGCCGATTGATCGTTCGAGTTGCATATCGAGTTTGCATCGTGTTCGCGCTTGACAAAAGTTTATATCAACTCGTGACGACAAAATCGTACAACTAAATTGCAGAAAAATTGCATAGTGTTCGCGTAGCTTTAGAAATCATCTGGTTTGTTGCTTAGCAACCATCGATAGCATTGAATTGAAACCTGAAACTATCATGAATTTATTCCTCCTTGATATGGTAGATATTAATTTATTTCTCAGAGTACCTATTATTTTTCTGCGGTTCCAACTTTGTTTGCTTCCAAGAAAGTTGAGAATAACTTATTTTTTATAAAAATACATACTTGAATTTGGATATATTTTTCAATAACTATTTTACCCCCTCTGAAATAATATTAAAAACAAAATGTTCTCGTGAAGTGAATATTGTGAGTATGTAAAATCAGTCGTTGTCAAATCAATATTTTTTCCAGGTGTACTAAATTTTAACATATAGAACAGTTTTATGGTAATGTGGTATTTTGTTTATTAGGCACATTGTGTGCGAAGGTATTCTAAATTTTAATTCTGGTAACTGAAAAGTGTTGGATCGATCTTAAACATGATACTGTAGTGATCGCTACTGTCTGAACAACGAAGCCTTCACAGGATGAATTATTTAGTTCAAAGTATGGAATCGACCTTTTTTTTTGTTCACAGCTTGTGAAAATAATTGAGAAACTAAAGATGAAGGGACCGCTTGCACAAAACATCAGAAAAACTGATTTTTTAGTCTTTTGATAAGCATCAGGAGACTAATATTCTCGTTTTATCATTAAAATCTCATTAGCAACAATCACAACAATTGCAACAGCAATCGCAATAATTGCGCCTTTTGCATTCGCAACAATCACATTAATAATAATATGGAAATTAAAGCAATATCAGTTATATTTATTATCCATTCTGCGTGTATAATCATTAATACAAAGGACCAAACACACAAAAACAATAGAGATATAAATAAATAATAGTATCTTTGCAACATGTAGTGAAATTATTTATTATGAAATTATTTGGTCCTTTGTATTAATCAATTATATTTTTATAGACGTATCAGAAGACGTTGCGAAGCATTGTGATTGGTTTACTAATCGCTATCCCTACCTTGTTTTTTTTTTATATTTGTTGTATACCAGCAAAAATATCCGAGCTTTGCACGGGTTACAAAAAAGAGTTGTTCTGATGTTCCCAGTTCGTACAATATCACGTGATGATTACAAAGTAATGCTACATTCTTATTTTGGACGAAACGTTAAATTTATGTTTTTTGGTTAAATAACCATGTTGGAAATTTATTTTCCTTATTTCAAATAGCCTTTAAGCCCATTAGTTATGGGATAAGGTTTTTAAGGATATTGGATAAGGTTTTCGTTGTTGCTTAGCGGCACTCTAGTCTTTCTGAAATTCGTCTTTTTTTAATGAATCGTTACGCGGACAATGTGCAGTGAATACGGCAGTTCTCTTACGTAATAAATAATGTTAATTTAATTGAAAAATTAATGAACTTGAACCATAACTAATATAAAAACCATTCCTCCATTTGCTGTCTGAAATGACTGCTTATAAAAGTAAGAATTGATTATGCAGAAATTTATATAACAGCTTTATAAAGTGAGCTGTAGATTTCACTGGAGATTAATTATTTAAAATTAACATAAAAACACTTTTAAAATCAATCCTACTTTTAAAAGCGATGAGCTATTAGGAGTGTGTACTCCCCCATGAGTCCAAATTTCCGGTCGATGCTACCGGTCTGGTATTAAGTGACCATTGGCCAGGTCATGAAAATAGTGGTAATTGGATAAAAATTGGGATTATCGACACTGAATCAACTATGCTGAGATTAAATATGATAGTCTTGACCAGATGCGGACACCAAGGACTTACTTAAGCCGCGTACTGACCAAGTTCCAATGCAAACCAATGCCAACTCGACTGAATGTGTACGTTGCATTGGGATTGGAAACGATTGGAAATGATTTTGATTTTGATAAAATGTTGTCGTCCACATTGGATTTAGTTTTGTTGTCGTCCACAGCAATTCAAACATCTCTGAAGTACCGATAAGCGACCGAACGCATTCGGTCGCCTTGAAACCGTTGGAATGCTTTGGGGTGCGTTCGCCACCGCCGTACACATCGGGTCCAACGCATCCAAATATCTGTCCACATGTGCCTTGGTATGCGTTGGAGCTTCGGTCTGTACGCGGCTTTAGGGTGGGGCCAGACCGAACTTCCAACGCATACCAAGGCACATGTGGAGAGATATTGGGATGCATTGAAATTGATGTGTACAAGCGGTGGCGAACGCACGCCAATGCATTCCAACGGTTACCAAGGGATTGATGGCGTTGGCCTGCGTTCGATCGGTGTGGACGAAAACGTTTTCAGTCGTTGGCATGTATTTCCTGGTGTTGGACGTATTTTTTTTGCTACTGTCAACATGGAATGGGACGATGATTTGTGTTTGAAACTAATTGAACTATACCGGGACAATCCTATATTATGGGATCCCACCATAAACTCTCAAAAAGGAGGTAGATATTTAGCAGAGTATTGCAGTTGAATTCCGAAGCTCATCCACCAAATTACTTGTATTGTAGGCACTTCTATTTTTATATGGTGATGTCATCCACCAGCGTCTCGGTTTACGTTTCTTCTTTTTCTTCTGAAGTAAAGCAATTACAACAACAAATCCAGCACTTGCACGTAATTCATCATCAGTTGACGCTATTACGACAAGATCAATTCAATACCTTGCTGCGTAAAATGACCAAACCACAACCAACGGTTTCCAATTCAAAACTAAATCCGATGTGGACGACAACATTTTATCAAAATCCCAATCCTTTCCAGTCGTTTCCAACCGTGACCACACCAAACACATTCGGCAGAGTTGGCGTTCGTTTGCGTTGGAACTTGGTCTGGCCCCACCTTTAGAGTTGCCCGAATGATGTAAATGAGTGTGGATTTATTAAACGAACTAAGTGCGGAAATGACTTGAAATTATACTTGGCCCTTGAATTAGAACAGCATGAATAAATGAATTCCAATCAATAATGGCGTCGTTTTTAAGAATGCAATCGCTTGATAGGTTGCTTGGTTTTGTGTTTGTAACAGAACTAAGAATTGCCTTTTTTTTATTTTTTTTATTTTCTCCTTATGAATCCTTCTGGAATAATTTGCTCGTTAAGATAGTAAAGAAAAGCAGGACTAAACAGTTAATTCTCATAGATGGCAAACAGTTATTAGTGTTCATTTATGTGTGTGTGTGTTTGTTCTGCTTCATTTTATTAAAATTAATTTCGGTTTAGAAAAAAAATAAATTAAAATTAATTTTAATTTAAATAAAATTTGATGAATGTAAAATAAAAAAAGGACAAAAACACAAGAATTTCAGTAAAATGGGTTTCCTTTTAAATTAGCAGCAAAGAATTGCAGTTGAATTGTATTATGAGTATTCAGTCGCAACGTAACCAGTGGCCGAATGGGTAAGGGCGGGGATTTTCGATCACTTGGCCTCAGCGAAAGGCGGGGATTTTTCCACGCTCCTTTCTCCTCCAAACAGGTCCTAGGGTCTATCGAGCCCTCTGTAGAATGGGTACCGACTTGCTTTTCCTGGGCTTAAAGGGAAGAGGGCGTTGGGCTGATCCAACACCACCTAAATCCCCTAAGGCTTAAGATGATCTTGGCTGACCTCAACTTAACCCCACGATCACAAGGTTTACCTCCCGCGATCACAAGGCCCACATTGGCCTGTAGTGGGACCCTTTATCTTTAAACATTGCAATTTTTAAAAAAAAAATAAATTTTAGTATTTCATATCTTTTCTTTTTTCTGTTTTACAATTTATTTGTAAGCTTTACACTTTTCTTAATCCTTTCAATCCCTCTCATTTAAAGATAAATTTCGATTAAACCCAATTGAAATGAAGAGGAAGTATCTCGAGAAATACTTTCTTTTAGTTTTTTCCTTTCTCTTTTTATTAATTGTTTTCAAGAAACTAAATTCAGTTTCGTCTCCCCGAAGAATTCCTTTTTGTAGTTGTTTTTCTCAGTGGCTGTCTATCTTTTGAATTTATTATTCTAATTCTCTTCTACTTTGCTTTTTTTCTTTATCTGTCTTGTAGGGAATTAATTACAACTGACATGTCAAGCCAGATTCTGTTTTCATCGGTGCTTTGCTCTCATTATGTTCCCTCTTTTTTTTCTGTGTTCGTGGTTTTCTGTGAAGCATTGATTCAAGACACAGTGATCTAAATTACTCTGGTGGTTTTCGAGAAAAATAACGACTCGGATGACAGAACACAGATTGTTTTATCAGTTATTTCAGTTGAAAATTATTTCAAAGATCATTCGAATTCTACGCAAGCGAAAATAGAATCGAAAGTTTTAACTAAATACAGAACCCATTCTATTACAAAAAAAATTATATGTTTATTGATTGGAGTTTTTTTTTTCATTCATAACGTCAGTATAATACAATAGCGAAATGTTTTAACATTCGTAAATCTTTATTATTATCTAAATGTTTCAGGTTTTTTTTGGGTAAACGATTATTTTTACGATGAATTCCAATAGAGAATCAGTAAATTGGTTTTTAAAACTCCATAGGAATTTGCATGTTTTGGAAATTTAAAAATGCCAACTAAGGTAAAATTATGCCCGCGTTAAATTGGCTTGATATTGTTCGTTGGGATTATCTAAAAGATAACCTCAAGCTTATTATGAATAGATATGGAATGTCATTAGCAAACTCCGCATCTGAATAAAAATTTTAAAAATCGTTTTTTAGTTAACAAATTACATTTAAGCAAAAAATATTTCTGACTTTTGAATTGTTAAAAATAAAAAGAAATTTAACGTGTCTAATTAATTTAAGAAATAATAGCAACGTAAGGCAAAAAGCTGAGTAAAAGGATTTCGCACCCTGAGCTGTGACCGGAAAGAGACTGGGACGGCCGTTTCGTCCTCTTTAGAACTCGTCAGCCAGCTAAACTCCACCGATGACAGACTCAGAAGGTGCGAAATCCTTTACTTAGCTTTGTGCCTTAGGTTGCTATCATTTCTTGAATTATTAAAATTTAACTATTCTTTTTTTGAATGATAATTATAAATAATTAGTTACTTACGTTTCTCCAGACAAGCGTAATTAAGCATAAGTTATATCTAAGATTACGTACACTTGGAAACTAGTCAGTTGTGGTCATGATAAAAATCTGAGACTGGTTCCAAAGTCTGATTCCTCATAATCAATCACTCTTTTCTTCCAATTGCCCTTTAACCTTGGAGTGTATTGAATCATTACGGAGTTACAATAGCTAGGATTTCCACACACTGCCTACGAGGTAACTACGTGAGGTTTTTGTAGTGACCTACGATCAAAGTTTGAACATAGCCTTCATTATTTTATTGTTCCTCATATTTGTCGATAGTAAAATCTTCCGTACATCACAATAGAATTTAATTCTGTTACTAGTACGTCTGGAACAATTTAGTGTGAAGGACACTTTTGTCTTTCTCTCGAAGCGTACAGAGAAAATGGCAGTAATTGCTTTAGATTCTTGACCAAACTTAGGATTTTGATCTCTTAGAATCGAATCTTGAAGAAAATATTACATTTGAAATTTTTCAGCTATTTTTGTGATTCCTTGTAGATCTTTCATCGGTATTAGCTTTTAAATACCCAACAGTTTTCCAAGCAGAAACATCCAACGGTTCTGTTCGAAAACAAACTGAACAAAAGAAAATAGTAACTGGTGTAGGTTCAAACAACAACATTTCGAATCCTGAAGTTCACGTTTCAAAAGCTTTTTAAAGTAAATATTGATCTTTATTCGTTGGGTCGAGATAAATCTTAACTAATTCTTGAAATGAACCAGTATCCCATTAGATTCTATCTATAACAAAATTGAATTTGGGTTTTTAATTAAAATAGACTTAAAATTTGAATTTAAAGAAAAATCGAAACAAATTTAAGTTTGGCATTATACTATTTATAAAAAAGATGATATTTCTTGGCTGTAGCTTCTAACTGATGATTTCAGTTGCGGTGCCTGAAGGCTCTGCCTTTGATGATGAGCAAAGTGATTTCTTTTGATGGTTTTTCACATTTGCATTCACCTGATCTTCGATCTTTGCTTTTAAGGTTGATTACGATGGATCTCGAAATACATGCTTAATATCATGAATATTAGTGGATACTTATTGCGATCTCATCCATGTTTTCAGAGAACAAAAACTATTTGTTTGTTTTTTCCAGTAATTATTTCTAAAGGAAACGCCCAATCTCAGGTACTATTTTATAATTAACTCTTGTCCCCGATGACCACTAAGTATATGTAAATATCATGGATATCTGTAGTGTAATTGCTGATGCAAACATGTCATCGTTTCTTATTTAATTCATAAATATTAATATATAAATTTAATAAATATTAAATTAATACATTTAATACTGTAAGACTCATTGTTCACTTCACCTTCAGAAAGATTTATTGAACCTATTTCATATTGAAATGTAAACCATCAGCTTTTTCATGGCAAATTTAAGAAAATTGACAGCAGGAAATGAAAGTAACAATTGCTATTTAAAAACGGTCAATGTTCAAATGATTATATGAGAACAATCCAGAAGACCATCAAGAAAATCGTACGTAAAGGATATAAATGACAGCTGCCTCTCTTTGATCATTGATTTTTTTTCCCAAATAGAATTAATCAGTTCGACATCCAATGAAGTCCACTGTTGGATTAGAGCCTCCTAAGGTCCTCGAGGTTTCTTGGAGAAGATTGAAAAGCCACCTTCTATCTCCTAAGAGCATTCAAGGGAATCGGGTCTACAATTTGTAACCCCTGCAAGTTCGTGAGGTGCGCGTTAATTAAATGCAAACCTTGATTACACCTTATTAGATGCAACCCAATTAAACTTCCCATGATAATAGAGCAATTAAAAGGTAACTTATACAAATAAACAAAATATATTAAAAGGGGAAGAAATTTAATTAAACCAGTTCTACCACAGAATTAAACGAAATCCGTAAGATTAAATTCAAAACAAATATATTGTTCTAAAGAGGACCTAAAGTTGGAGATGGGGATTAAAATTGTAGGTAAGAATTATTTAGCATCAAATTGATTAAAATAAAAGAATTGGTTAACTTTTTATTTCATTTATTTACAAGTTGGCTAGAGAAAATTTGTTTATTTTTGATAACTTAATTAGATTTCTCAAAATGAAAGGAAGAATATATCAGATGGAAACATTATCAGCCTCAACCAAGGAAGAGGCTTGTTATTACTTCGAATAATAAACACGTGATAGTAACTGTGAAATAAGACCAAACATCGGAATATCTGAATCTATCGACATTTATGAAACGTGGAAATGAAATAAAAAGGCAAAGCTGTTTGTAAAGAACTACTGGGATAGAAGTGTTACAGTGCTAGAGCGTCGTTTAGCAAATATGGATTGAAGATTGAAATCAACGCATTCGTCTTAGCAGAGCAGCCGATAGGAATTATTGTTTAACAAACATGAATCGTAAGTACACATTGCTTACGATATATTAGGTTGTTACAATATAATATAGGTAATAGCTAAAAAATTATGTTTAAAAATTTGCATTGCATATTTCCATTTTTTTTGGGCTGGATCAATTACCAGACTCTATGTGTAATTCTAAATTCTAAAGGAATTCGACCACTTCAGAGGATTATTCGATAATCGGCAGCTAAATATAATATTTATAGTTACATTTTGTCTGTGCTTCCCTCATTAGCCCAAGTCAAAGGTTTAGGCTTCAACTATGACCATCGGATCTAGTTGAGATTGATGGTTCAGCTATAGCTTATTACATTTAGTTCTAATTTTCAATTTGAAAAATAAGCTTTCATTGAGCTCTACAGAGAAAAACGATTCTCCAATCGGATAAAGAGATTTACTTAGTCACATAAGAACGAAAAACAGGAAATAATGAAGACAACAAATTTAGGAGTTGAGTACTAGAGAGTTGTGAATTTTCAAAAATACACGTGATCTTCTTATCCGCAAGGCGTTTGGCAACCATTGGATTTCGAAGCAAGGGATTCCTTTTTTTAGAGATTTAAATACTTCAGAATTTTGCTCTTTGATTTGTTCAGTCCGCACACGTGTTTCACCATCTACATTTGAAGGGAACTACAAACCAACTCATGATAATAGTCTTAGAATCAAATAAACCTTTTAAACATTAGATAGTCTGTATTACTGTCCTCCAAATGAAAGTTGGCCGGCGGAAGTTTGAACTGCGCAGCCCTTCCGGTAGCTGATCAATTATGTTTTCCTGTCACAATGGACGCCGTCGTCTGTTTTCACTGAGAAAGACATGTTGATAACGCCAAATTAAAACTTCTCTCGATTATTTAGCGTTATTTCAATACCAGTTACTAACAATAAGTATTTATATAAAGAAATAAATACATATTATTTATAAATACAATGCTCTTTTGCAAAGTAACAAGCGATTACCGTAATGGCGGCGTCCTGTCATAAAATTAGACGGAAGTGCCTGACCAGACTAATCGATCATACATGCGCAGATCTCACAAAAACAGGGCGGCCATCTCTCATTTGGAGGACAATAGCTATTGTTCAGTGAATAATAGTAGTATTAATAATAATAATAATAATAATAGAATCTTACTAGAGACTCTTCGTTCTCACAGTAAGATAATATTAAAATTTAGAAATGATTTGACAAAATTTGTTAACCTTCGCTTTTAAAAATAATTCTCTCCTCTGATTTGGTGAATATTTTCTTTTGCTGTTTTAGAGGATATTAGGTTTAATCCAAGCTGTACTAATATTTATATACCTTTTAATCTCTTACATATTTGTACCAATTGATGTACATTTCACAAATGTTTTTAATCTAAAATTTTCTTAAAATAACGAAATAAAATAATATAGTGCTAATAGTAAATTTGATGTATATTGTTAAAACAATATAATTATATATTAAATACAAATTGTTAAATTACAATAAAGAAATATCAAGAAATCTGCCGAGTTCTGGAATTTCTTGTTTCTCTTTAAAAGGTTTTTATTGAGGTTTTTAGTTAGTAAGCTTTTTTTTAATTACACTAGTTTTTAATTGTAATCTTTTTTAAATCTGTACTTAATACAGAGTGCTTATAATTAACGTGACTCTCAGCTCTCTGGGGCCAGTTTCAATCAACATCTCTCAAGGAAACTTCGAATGTAAGCTAATTAGACCATGGAGGAAGAAAAACAAATCGTTTAAAATTTCGCCACCAGGTGGCATATATGCTGGTAAAAGAATTACGGGAATCATTGCTGAGTTTACAATTGTCTTCATTGAATCAACTGCGCTGAGAACCAGTCTATTCACCTTAGACCCAATGGGACTACTGCCACTTAAAAGAGTGGCCCGAATGGTGCTAAGTTGTGGTGTAGACATACTAAATGAACTCAATGCGGGCTTCATTTCCACTGGGAATACTTTAACTCTCCTGCAAGCCCATTTCTACGTCTGTGGTGAACTGAGATGGAAATTATACTTGACTTTTGAATTACGACAGCTTGAATAAATAAGTTTTCGCGCCAAACAGTAACGGTATCACTTTGTTTTGTGTTTACTAACAAAACTGTGAATTGGTTTGTTTGTTCCTAGAAAAATGAGTCTCGTGTACGAGCTGCTCAATATCCAAAGTTCAAGTAAACACCACTAAATGGATGTTTGTTTTAAAGTTTTCAGAAACCCTGCACAAATGAGACTGTTCTTTGTTTGAAAGGATTATCTTGTCAGCTTTTCCTGATTCCCTTTAATCTCTGAACTGCTTTCCGTATTTTGAATTATCAGTTTATGTTTTATTAGTAAACTTATGTTTTATTAGTAAATCCTAAAGATTTAATTGGGAATGCTTCGTAATTCCACTTTCCATCAAGTAAATATTGAAGTATTGAATTGTTATGAATTTCGGAAATTTGAGCAGTGCCCACTCTAAGGTAATGGGAGACTAATTAATTTTGTTCATTTTTTATATTCATATTTCGGTTTTACTACTCAGTTTTCGTACGGAGATTCTGAGGTTAATCATAATAAAACAATTACACTCATTTTCTATCTTAAAAAATATCGATTCATATAAACATGTTGCCTAAGAATATATCGAACTCGTATTAGTTCAGCTTTAGCTCTGTCTGCTTTCATTCAGTTATACAAATAGTTTTATGAGTTTTAATGTTTTTGTTCTTTTAAAATAAATCGCTTATTAGTGGCACTATCAAAAACAAACCAGATGCCGGAGAAATTATTTGGTTCACATTTTAAATCTTTGTCCATATCCGGTTTTCGGAATTGGTGGATAGTGGGGACAGCGTCCCATAATGTAACAGATGATTTTCTCTGATAATACACTCTTGTAGCTCCATTTATTCTTTATTGCCGCTATCAGAAATAAACCAGAAGCCAGAGGAATTATTTAGTGCATATTGTAAATATTTGCCCATTTCCGGTTTTCGGAATACGCACAGGGTTCTACAATGTTCGCAGTTAATCTCGTGTGATGATACATATCTGACCAACTCGTGAGAATCCATTTTTTTTTTGCATGTACATCTCCTAACGAAAGGAGGAAAGATTGAGTTTTAGTTTGAAATAAATATTTATGAATTTTAAAAGGCATTCTGTAAATTTCTTCGTATACTGATAGATTGAGGTGGTCTATTTTTAAAGGTAAAACTTTCATTTTTAAAATTCGTTCCTGTTATTAATTTTACTTTAAAACCTCTACCGGCATCTCTTGATTTCAATTTAAATTCCTAAAAAATAGATATTGCACGATCACTTATTAACATATGACTTGAATCCATGATTGATTTTGCGAATTCTTTGTTTTCTTATAAGATACGATGCTGGTTGCTTGGACAAGTTCCAATTATGTTTTAGCCTCAGGGACATATCACATATGGAAGGACATTAAATTCCATAACAGTTCGATGAAATGGCGACACAGTTTAGTCATCCAGAGAAAAATACATGTTTCTGCTAATTTTTTTATTTTTTTATTTTCAATTTGTCCTGTATTCCAGAGATAACGAAGAAATTCTTGATTTTTTTTTTTGTATGCGCGCTTCAGAAAATCCTTGAAAATTTAATTGAAAATATATATGAATTTAAATTGATATTTTTTTTTAAAGATTATTTGATGAGTTTTTATTTAGCTTGCTTATAATTCCCTCAAAGTAAGTTATTTTACCCAATGTATTAAGTCTTTTTGCAGCGTGAAACACAACTAGAACACAATTGATTTTTAAATTTACTGCCTAACTCTGACTTTACCTCAAGTATTTTAGGTTGTTAAGAAAATGCAAATAAGGCAGCCATTAAAGCATTTGTTTTTCTGAAATCAAATTTAATGTCCACGCATAAATCATAAAAAAAAACAAGAAAACTAATTAGTGGAAGGTAAAGAAGCTTTCGTTAATTGATCCATAATCAACGGAAATCCTGGACAGCTGTTTCATCCTTATTAGGAATCATCAGTAGGATTTACCCTTCATGATTACCATTTCCGTTTCGGCAGTGGAATTCAATATAAAAAACAACAAAACAAAAAAAATAACAACTGAGAATCTTAAGTTTATGTATTAAGCTCTTGTCATTTCACTGAAATTTAATAAGACCTTTAAGTACGAGGGTCGTACTGAATGAAAGTCATGAGCAACAACTTTTTTAAAAATCACGATATATTAAATATGAAAAAGCACGAGCATTGCTATAATCTATCGGAAAGTGTACACCCGCTGGGTTCCCCGTTTATTGACTTGCGATATCAAAATTTAGAGAAAAACTATTGCTGAAGAACTGCTTCAGCGATATGGAAATGACGGAGATGTATGTTTGACAAGTATTGTGGCGGTTGATGAAAGCTGGTTCTGGGATACAGATCGCGCGATTCTGGTGGAATTTTTTGAACCTGGGCATACCGTTAATGCTGCTCGGTAGGTCATGACATTTCATAAGCTCCGTCGTGCATTGCGTGATAAACGTCCTGGGAAGAAGATCCTGCAGCACGACAACGCGAGGCCCCACACTGCTCGTTCCACCATGGAGCAAATTCGGAAAATGGGGTGGAAAGGTCTTCCGCATCCTGCCTACAGTCCCGACTGAGGACCATCCGATTATCAACTTTTTAGTGCTACGAAGGAAGGCATGCGAGGCCAACGCTACGAAACGATCGAGGATATCACGAAAAGCAGTGCGTCAGTTTTTCTGCAGTGCTGGTACTGAGTGCTATCGTAAGGGAATTTTCAAGCTCCTTTCAAAAGAAATGGAGACTTTCGAAATCAACATGAAAAACATTATTAATAACTTACAATAATTCTTTTATTACCTCCATCTTCTGCGATATTTCGGAGTTTCTCATCTCCTTTTTCAAGCATTTTCTAAGGGAAAAAGAAAATATATTTTTTCTTCCCAAAAGTAAAAATTAACAAACCAGAATTTTAAATTCTAATATAACAATAAAACGTGCCATGCTCTACTCAACAAAACATAAAAGCTTCATGCGTCACGTGGAAAAAAAAAAAAAAAAAAAGGGAAAGGTCTGAAAAGTAATGTGGTGTATTTGTTTTTCCAAAAATAAATTCATCTGATTTTTTTAAAAAAAATTGTTGCTCCTGCTGGACTTTCAGTACCTCTCTCGTATAAATTAAAAACACGACAATTATCAATCGTGCGATTTAAGTCAAATATAACGTCTACTCATAAATGATAAACAAAAATTCATTAGTGGACGTTAAATTGGATTTCAATTGCTGAGTTGATGTTTATGTTGTTTTTTAATTTACGATTCCCTTTGATGATGGCTCAGTTGTGCGAAAACCTATTTACTGTCCACTAATTTTATTTTATTTTTTATTTTTGTTTTTTAACATTTGTTTTCGTTTCAATTTGAATACATAATGTGTTTCCTAAAGAGTCTGTGATAAACAATTTTCCCTTATTTGTAAAAAGGAAATTGGTATTTTTACAATTCAGTGAAGTATGAAACAGTCAAGTCCGTTACTTGGCTTCAGATGGTGTATTGGTTACTTTTCTACCTATAAATATTTCTACCAGACAAATTCTATAAGTGGATGATTCTAAGCAACTTTCTCAAATAATTAATATGCGTTTAATCGTGACAATTCATTATAACTTTTATCCATTTCGACAGCAAATTAATTTAATCTAAAGTTTAAAAAAAATTTAAAAAGGAAATTTCTAAATTTGATATTAAGAAGATGCAGATAATGTTATTGTACTACCCATCGTAGAAAATTATGATGTCAAATACAAACCTTAATTTTCAGTGTTCCTTTCAATTTTCATCGTTATAAATTTTAAAAAATATGGAAATTGATAATTATTTCTCAGGTTAGTTTTTGCTATTGGAGATTTTTCGTTTTACGATGTAAAAAAGAAAGAAGTAAGATTGACATAAGGATTGTCACGAACTTGAAATGGCTCTCGGCTCTTCCGCTGAAAAGGAGAAAAATCCACAGCACCTTTTGGCCTACATCAAACACTGTTGACATTTGCTTTACCCTTCGCTTGCGGCTTTTCAGAGATTTTTAGCATGTTTCACAGTCTCTTGTCATCGTTCATGAAAAGAAAGAAGGACGTCAGACTTGTTCCTTGTCCTATCATCTTTCTTTAAATTCTAGTTCCTTTTACATAACGTTCTAAGAAATTTTAATTATTATTTAATTTATAGTGACTAGATTTCTCTAAATGTTATTAAAGTGAAATTTTTCTCGGAGTTTCTTTAAATAATCCAAATAAGTTTTTGAAATTAAAAATTACTTACTTAATTAGTAGTAAACATTAATAACAACCAAGAGTCTTAAATAAAATTGACACTTTTATAATAATGTCAGTTTCCGAAACAGCATCTGACTAAAAATCTAATTTTTAAAATGTATTATTTCTGTTTGTTTTTTTTATTAACTGAAATACATGAATCAAATGAACGTGCCTTTACCTGATTACAAAGTTGACTGAGGGCATCAAAGAAAAGAATTATTAAATAGATGATTTTAAGTATTCCTATATTTAGAATCTCTGTCATCATTGATTATTCGTTGTTTTTACAAAATTCAGCTGATTGTTAGATTCTGATGTGTGTAATTTTGACGAATTTTGTATTCAATTGTAGCACATTTCCTCCATGAATTATAACTCTAAAGGCATCAAATTTCATTTTAGTTTGTATTTTTTTTTAAATTTAACATTATATTTCATATACAGAATATAATTTCTATCAGACATTTTTAATTTCTTCTGTAATTCCTGGCATTTGATTACTATCAAAAGTTAGCGTAATAAGGAATAATTAAAATTCTTACTGTTACTTGTCATTTTTGGCCATTTAACAATGATCCACATAATAGAGTAAAAGTAATAACATTTGATGAACCTACATTTGAATGATTCGCCAGTAACGATTCGCCATCACTTTTGTCTTAACGCTGCTTGATGCTAAACTTTCTAATGAATGTTTATTGTTGATATTTAAGTGTTATGACTACAGTGAGTTTTATTTACGAATATAAAAAAAGCTTGAAATTGAGGTTGCAATTTTGGATCCTTGATATTCATTTTGATTAAAAATAAGAAGCTAAATTTTCTTAATATTATTTCTTATTACTGTCCTCCAAATGAAAGATGACCGGCGGAAGTTTGAACTGCGCAGCCCTTCCGGTAGCTGATCAATTATGTTTTCCTGTCACAATGAATGACGTAGTCTGTTTTCACTGTGAAAGACATGTTGATAACGCCAAATTAAAACTTCTCTCGACTATTTAGCGTTATTTCAATACCAGTTGCTAACAATAAGTATTTATATAAATAAATAAATATATATTATTTATAAATACAATACTCTTTTGCAAAGTAACAAGCGATTAGCACAACGGCGGCGTCCTTTCATTACATCAGACGGACGTGCCTGACCAGACTAATCGATGATACATGCGCAGATCTCACAAAAACAGGGCGGCCATCATTCATTGGGAGGACAATAACTTATTTTGTCTGAAAACGACAAAAGCGAATAGCGTATGTGTTTCATTTCAGATTTTAATTTTTACTGAAAACAAACAGTACAAATTTTCCAGCTCATTAAATAAAACAAGTAAATCCCTTTTTTAACTTAAATTTTCTAAATCGAATTTTCATCGTATCCTTCCAATGGACTATGCATTTAAGATTCATTTTTGAAAAGAATGAGATCTTAATAGTAATAGGATTTCAATCCATTGTTTAGTTTCTAAGTATTTTAATGGAAATTTGTGATTGTCTTCTTCTTCTAATTTCTTGACAAGTAACGAGTTTCAAATGTGAAAGTCACATTGTCTCTAGTCTCGAATATGCATATCAAGTTTGAAGATGACCTATCCACCCTTTCAAGAGGTGGACTTACATGTACTCACATACACTCATTTGGATTTCATGAATCTCATCATGAGTCAAAAATACAATCCAGTAGATATATTGATATAAATTCCGTAATTTATTCTTGTACAATCCCCACATGTTTCGTATGTTTATGAAATATTTGCATCACGAAACTTGAAAAGATGGCGATTCAAGTTTTGTCTATTGGATTTATATATATATATATATATATATATACATTTTCAAGGCTTGATATTGCATAAGAATTTACCACAAAAATAATTCTTCGATAATAATTAATCCATACATTTTTTTTAACATATCATTTTCTATAATATATTACTTAACAAAGCTTGTCTCCTGAACTATTGTTCAGGAAACAATAATAGTATCTCTAACGCATCTCAATGAATAGTAGAATAAATTATGGAATTTATATATTGACTGGATTCTATTTTTGACTCTGATATAGATAACACTTTCATATTGGTAAGTAAGCTACAAAAAATTAATTAATTCAGTTTTTCTTATATATTTTTGAATTAAATGCATCTTGAAGAATTCTGGGAAGGAAAGGCTTAAAGGGTTTATTTCTGTAAAACTTAAATCGGAAGAAACCAGCAAAGAAAAAACCAACCCAGCAGTTCTTGTCTATTTCTTTTCCTCGGTTTAGTAGCTACTAAGGCTTTGGGAAACTGGTGTTGGCTCAGTTCGTTTCCTATTCGTGGAATTAATTCCCATTCGATTGATTCTCTAAAGCGGCAAGGATTGGAAAGAAGCGGCTGCCAAGAGCGCTTTGCAAATATTGATTCATTGTGAAGGCAATGGTTCAAAAGCAACTTGTATACAGCGGTCTTTATTCTTTTCCTTGAAGTTGTTCGCTGGACGAAGAAAGAGCTCATGAGAAAAGAAGCTCTCATTTTTTTTTTTTTTTCAATGATAATTTTACAGAAAGAAACGCTGAAATATATTCGCAGATGACAAAAAAGAAAAGAAAAAAATTTTGTTTTTCGGTTTTGAATGATATTAAATACTGAAAAAGTATTTGAGTAATTTTTCGGATTTTTAGATCATTGTATTACAATCTTATCTTATATAATAATATATAAATCTAAGCGTTTGTATGTTCGAACGCGCTAATCTCAGGAACTACCAGTCCGATTTGAAAGATTCTTTTTGCGTTAGATAGTCCGTTTATTGAGGAAGGTATAGGCTATATAACATCATGGTGCGATCAATAGGAGCGGAGCAGTAAACATAAACGTCAACCGACGGGTGCGGCGGCGGCGAGAGGGCGGCTTGCCGCACGACGAGAACCGAACATTACCGAGAAGGGCCGAATTTAACGCGGGTGACACCGCGGGGCACAGATTATAGATTATAAAATAATTATTTTGATTTGTAGAAAACAACAACTCAATTTTATGAAATTCTATGTTATTTTTTATGTTACGAGAAAGATTATTCGAATACTGTGACTGAACTGATAGGAACTATTCGTGTTTAATCATGTTTCTTTTTTTTTTACTTACTTTGAAAGAAAATAGAAACTGCCAGAAACTATCTTCAGAAATAACATGTAACTTCACCGAAATTTGATTGCATTTCTTATCAATTAATCATTATATAACCGATAAAAGATGGAGATATTAGGACGGAATACAAGACAAAAGATTTTTAATGAATAGGGAATTGCTCAGGTCAGATGTGTTATGAAAACGGATGCAGGTGAAATAGCAAAAGAGAGCAATACATAGAAAATAGCAATGAGTGGGACTGCTTAGTGGCTAGAGGACAGTTAAAAAAAACAAATCAGAATGCTTGAAAGGAGGAGTGTGGTAAGGAATATAGACGAATGCAGCCGAAGAGTCTTCAGGAATTATGAATCAAACAATGATGACAGAACAGTATTCGCTGACAGTATCCAGCAGCCCAAACGCTCCCAGTTCTTGATTCTTCCTTTGTCCTCGTACCCAGCTTTCTCCATTCTGCTTCTAGCGTTCTCGCTGTTTGCATTAGTTGCCGCGATATCGTAGTGTTTGTTCTCAGACAGTCCTATTTTATCGTAATAATGGCCTCAAAGCGTAAGAGTTGAGAAGCTGGTAGTGCTTCTAAGCCTAATGGCTGCTTCACACGCTGTCGAAAAATTGCCGCAAACGCGCTCGAAAATATACTGTTTGCCGGTTGTAGCTTGACTGAAAATGATCGCTTTACACGTGTGAGCGGCAAATCGTGTTTTGCTCTTGTTTAGATCCTGAATAACAACGAAGCAACAAAGAAGTTGATTTCGGAGCTTTTTTTTGCTATTAATTCTCATCTCATTTCACAGCAGAGCTAAAGAAAAAGGAAAAAAAGATCCCGGAAGAAGAGAGTTTGGTGAATGAATCCACGTATAAGATCCCGGAGGAAGCGAATGTGGTGAATGAAGCCATGGATTGAAATCACCAGCAAAGAACATCCAGTTTTCAGCGTGAAGTTAACACTGTCGTAGTTTATAAATAAATTTTCTCCACCGCCAAGAGCGCTGGTGTCGACTTGCTTCTAATATTGCCTGAATTTATGACTTATTTTATTTAGAACAACTGGCAGAGTTTTCGGGCAAGTGGTATATTTCGGAGCCACTTGCCGTTTTCAGGCAAGTTTTCAGGAGCGTGTACAGCAGCCATAAGAGAAGCCGTGGTGTCCTTTCCATTAGTAAGAAATTGAAAATTCTGGATATGATTGAAATAGAAAAAACAAAACAAAAACAAGCCAGTTTATTATTACTTTATTTAAGGTTGGTAATCTCTTACCTCGAGTAAATTATCAATTAAATTTTACCGTATTTATATACATTACACGAATATCATGCTCTGTATAGCGTTGGAACCACGTAAAGACTTGGAACCTATCCCCTCGGATTAAGGCAATCCTACTGTATACAGTTTTATTATAAAATTCCTGTTTTAGATGATATTTATTCCTGAACGCTATTACTTATTCATATTTAAGCCAAAGTTTAATCTGGCACTCGCAAAAATCTTTCAGTTACTAGATTCTTTTTAAGATTAAAATCGTGTAAATTAAATCTGCTTTACCAGAACAAATTTTGATTTCGTTTAGGATTTAAGAAATAAGTGAATTTTAACGGTAATATAAAGAGGAATACTTATCGCTTAGAATGGTTGGAATCAATTATTACAGGTTTTGTTGACCATCGGGTATCATGGTAGTTAAAGTGCAGGAAGAATGATTTGAATGGAAGCTCCATCGGTTTAGGGGAAACCACCAGTGGTCGACAGTTGAAGATAAGTCATATTCACGAGAACATCGATCATATAAATGCATTACGAGATGAGATTACAATGTGACTATAGGAAGCACAAAGGACCTTTTTACTTTATAGTATAAGAATTTGATTTATTATCTTTAATAATGAAGCTTTTCTGTCATTAATAAGAGGTTATACTTTTTCTGTTTGTATCTCAACATCCGCTTTCTCTCATCTAGTTTGAAAGTACTGTAACAGATTTAATAATCTGATGTTGAACGTGTGTGAGCCATCGAATAAAAAACGTAATAACGGAAACGACACACATATATGTATATATAAAAAAATATATTAAAAAAAGTATAATTGCAATTCGGACAGTTTCGTCAGGCGGTTTTAGCCATGACATCGTACGCATACATAATTTTTTCAAAAACACTGAAAAAGACGTATAAAACAACACAGTTCTTATGTATGGAAAAAGAGTAAAAGTGAATTTTATTAGTAAGTAAAAGATTTATTTATTAATTAAGGGTTACTTTTTCCTGATTCTATAATTGGTAATCGGTCAATATTGCGCAGCTTCATGATATCACGGCTGCTGCACAATTATAGTCCGGAGAGAATTAGATCTGATAGAACTCTTACAAACACTTTACGTTATTGTGATTTGGTTAAATAAAAAAAAAAAAAATCCTGGTACTGAAATAAACTTTGAAGTAAAGTGAAGCAAAGGAGATATGCTAATTTAGAAAGTGATAAAGAGGCCTTGTTTATTGATCCATCTTATAGAGAGTGAACAAGACGGAGGCGAAGTACAAGACAGACTTTTAGACATGTCTTGAAAATCCCCATCACTGGAGACTGTTGACACTATCGGAGAATGTAACACCAAAGCCTCGGAAAGCCCTTAAGACACCGAGAAACAAATTGAGAACAAAGCTGACAACTGTATTCAGATTGCTTTTGGCAAGTATTTACCATTCGTTAAATCTAGAAGACTGTCCTTCATTGTCTTCATGTTTCTGCCTTCAGTGTAAATGTCATCCTTTCTTGTTTTATTTACGCTGTGAAGCCGAAAAACTAAAGAAGAAGAAAAACAGAAACCAATAATCAATGTCTCATTGTTGACCACGTTTATTTCCAAACCTTCTGCATGAGCCTAAATGAATTTCAGAAATTTGTCAGAAATACGTCAGATTTATTTAACAATTGATCCTTAAACTTTAAATCTTAATTTTTGAAATGAAAAATACTTTTCAAAGTTTACTGGGAATGCGACTTAAATTTAGGCTACAGTTCAGTTCATGAAGGAAGAGCTTGTGATGACGTAATTTCCTTATGGATAGATGTTTCTAGGACGAATGGATTGGTGTAACAGCGCCATCTATTGCTAAGATTCATAACTGAATCTTATAAACTTTAGGAAAAATTCTAGTTTGTGTAGTTTTTACAATTACGAACACATTTCTATATTATTATTATTATATTTATTTTATAGTTAAGATTATTTTATTGAAAACCTTTTTATTAATTGTCGTTGGTTGCTAACGCAGCTTTTCCGGCGTTGATTAGTTTTCTCTCTGTGTAAATTGAGGCGTTCGTGGCGATGCAGCTTGTTGAAGTAAATCACAAACACTTGTAGCTTCTCCCTAGGTCTTGAAATAATTAAAAACGTTCCACATTATTCCCCTTGCTCGGCTACGCAAAGTTTGTCCTTTCTTGATCACGTTTATGCGATCACAAAACGTCGCCATCTTGGACTGACTGCTCGGAGTTTAAGTTGATGACGTCATGACTAGTCACGTCTGTTCCAGACAAAATCGATCGCTACGTAGTGATCATATATGGCAAACCCTTTTCTTTTTTTTTTTTCAAAATACTTTTAACTGCGTGTTTGGAAAATGGTTTGAACATTTAGTGGATAAATGACTAATAACAAATGGTTTTTTGAAAAATTTCGTTCCTGTGTTTGTCTGCTTCTTCCTCTTTCTCTTCAGGTCTGATTTTTCTGATGAAGGAATGATTTTCTGAGGAAGGCAACGGGAAACCATCTCAGTATCTTTCCCTTGAAATTCTATGAATTGTTCTAGAGGTTCGCCATATTGATAACACTAATGAACACGGACCTTCGGACACGAAGATCACACTTCGATGCTAATCATACAACAACAACAACAACAATTAATTACAAGCCTCTTTAAATCAGAAAAGATCTTAATTATTTCATTTTACTTTTATACATTGATGGATTTCTGCACAGTGTATTGCTCTATTTATAAATACAGTGGAACCCCGCTATTCGTACACAATCCGTTCCAGGAGGCAGTTCGAATGGCGATTTGTACGAATGGCGAATCATTTTTTCACATGAGATATAATGTAAATTGGATTAATCCGTTCCAGAACCCAGAGATGATTGCTTATTTAAATCTTTGTAACAATATTTTAAGCGTAAAATACATAAAAACTATGAAAACAATAAATATGTAGGCCGCTATTATTATTTCTTTCTTTTTCAGTATAGACGATATGGTTGATTTCGCCATGCCATACTGAGTTGCCAGGTCAGAGAAACGAGTTCCACTTTCAAACTTCGCAACGAGTTCTTTTTTCAATTCAATTGTCGTTCTCACTGCTTTCCTTTTAGGCATAGTTGAATCAGTAATCTTTTTCGGACCCATGGCTGCACTATTTTCAATAAAAATAACAAAAAATTACAATAAAATATCACAAAGTTTCATGAAGCTTGCATGGATGATGCGTAGCGTACGGAAGCTAGCACGAGACTGAACTGAAATGATCGCATGGGGCGGCCAGTACAGAGGTCTCGCTGTCCGAATCGCGAGCAAGCGTACGAATGGCGAGTTCAATTTTACTTGAAAAAGTTGGACGAATAACGAGTTGTACGAATAGCGAGACCGACGAATGGCGGGGTTCCACTGTAGTTGTATTTATTATATTTACAGGCTCGGTATTAATTTCCCTAACCATTCATTCCACTGGCTTTATCATCCTTCTCGTTTTTCTGAAAGAACGTCATTTATTGTAATTCTTTTTTGTGACCTTAATACAGAATTATTTAAATGAGACGTCACGGGACAGAAAAAAAATAAAATTATGGAAATAAAAAAAAAAGCCAGTCAGAAAATGTAATATAGCGGCATAAATTAAAAAAAAAAATCATTAAAATTTATGAAAAGATTAAATATAGTTATTGTGTATTTTAATGACATTACCTGTTATCCCTTTAAACTACATTTCGCTTACTTCATTTACTTTCTCTTCAGTTTCTTTATTCAGTCATTCTCCTCCATCGTCTTCTGTCTTTCCTCTAACGGTGAGAAAACTCTGCAGGGCGATAAACCTGAAAATTAACATTTTGAGATAAATTCTGGGAGGAGATTATGTCTCGTCATTTACGGTTATGACAAACAATCTGGGGATTAAAGAAGGGTTTAAGAGTAAAGAAGCCACGAAGTAACGAGAGCGTCGCGAGAATTCCATTTGCTGAATTGATGCTTCTGCATCGTCATGCCATTTCCCAAAATTGTGGACTTAAGATAAGCCAACTAAAAAGTCGTCTTTATGTCACAGATCATAATTTCGAAATTCTCATCTGATCTCATTTACTTTGACGACTATTGTGGAAGGGATTTGATTCTTTCCACGACGTATCATCTTACCAAACATTTTGTGGTCTTTTCGTTCTTTGGACATACAATTTCCTAGCAATGAAAGCACCGTAGTTTCGAATTAGTTGTAACGTTAAGTAATTCAGTTGTAACTACGGCCTATTTAGGAGGCGATTAATAACTTGAATAACTTTCCAAGTTCATACCAAATACTAAAACGGAGATTAAAGAAATACTGTAAAGTATTCTTTCATTCAGAAGTTGATGTAATTTGGAGTTTCAACAAAGAGACACGTTTGGATGAGTATCTGTTTTACTATAGATATTTATCTACAGTAAAGATATATTCAGCGTTTCTAAAAAAAAAAATGCAATAGTACTTAGCTGTTTCCAATCAAAGTTTGTAGGTTTTTGACAATAAACAACTGATTAAAGAAAGGAAAAGTTTAGAAAAGCCTGAACAGAAGATCCCCAACGAAAGATGGGTTACAACAAACGTTTTATCTTGTAAGACAGCCTTTGCAATGTCACCAGCAAATTCCAAGTCGAATATTTTTCAAGAAAATTAATATATGTATTCAGATGTATCAAAACTCTACAAATTTTAATGGGAAGCAGGAAGCACCACGACAAATTCTATTTCGTCTACGAATGTATGTCCGCTGACGGCAACCTTGGTATTAGAGGGCGCTATTTAGCGGCTCAGCAATCGGAACACTAATGCTGAAACAGGACCGCGTCGAAGCATTGATTGCCGTAGATTTTGAAAGACTCCCGGCATTTCGCGAACAGTTGCAGCACTGACAGTGTCTTCAGTGGGTGAATGGGATTGCCACACATGAAGTTCTGCGTGTGTTCCCATGGGGAGAAATCGATAAATGATCGATTAAATCGGGTGATCTTGGTTGCCAGGCAATAGCGCCTTCGAGCACCGAAGGTTGCCGTCAGCGGAATTGCTTTCATAGACGAAGGAGGTTAGTCTCGGTGCTCCGTATCTCCTATTAAAATTTATGCAGAGAGTTTTGATACACCCTGTATGTCATTAGCCTTTTTTTTATAAATTTTTTAGTTGAATAAAAATCTGAAAAATATGTATAAAATATACTAAAAAGGATGCTTTTTAACGTTTTTAAACTTGTTTTTAGTGTTTACATTGACCTGAAGTGATGAATCCATCACATCTCATTAATCATTATATATTATATAATATTTACGTTAACTCAACGTGGATTTGCCCATCGCTGGATTTTGACAGTTATTTGAGGTAGAGCTCACTGACATCAATAATTCATAAAAAATTATATTGATAGAATGTGATTCGCCACAGTGACATCCTGAAAGTCTCAATAAGTTACGTAATTTGTTGACAAGCGAATGTAACAAGCATTGGCGTTGCTTTTGATTGAACTACGGATTGGGATATTTGATTACGTTTCGAATCAGAAATTCAAAATCACATTAGGTCTATTCTGGGAAACGTAAACGAGAAAGAATTCTGATTGCTCTTTGATATGTAATAGTTAACAGCACGATGTTAAATTCTAGTTCTTATATCACAACAATGCAAATAACGATGGGCAAATTAAATTACAAAATGGGTTTAATCATTTGTAAATCAATGGCTTGATATTTCACTACTGGAAAGTACTATGTTGATATTATTGAAATGATTTTTTACTGAAACTGGCTTTTTTGCTAAACTTTAGTGAAATTTCGTTTATACTAGTTGCAACCCGTGAAATATTCACGGAAGTAAAACAAATTCTACCTTTTTGAAATATCGTAAAATCTTTCAAAAACACAAGATAGAAAAAGATGTTCTAAGCTCATTTTCTATAAGGAGATTTGTTTATACTTAAGTATCCTGTTTTTACCTGTTTTTGAATTACAATTTTTGGATTAATTTAAAATAATTAAAGATTATTTTGTTTTGTATACAAGTTTAAGTAAGTATTGAACAACGCACCAACATCAAATCAACTAATTTTTCTTTTCAAAAAGACATTAGTTACTGTATTTGTAATTACATTTTCTTTCTTTTTTTCCGCCTTGCATTGGATTCGAACCGAGGACCTCCATAATCGCAGTCAGGAACGCTAGCCACTGTACTACTCCACTTAATACAATATTCTCTCTCCGACTCTCTCCACTTTGATTGATGACAAACATCCGTTTTTTCCCTATATTATACAGCTCCATTAGCAACAATCACAACCATCGCAACAATCACACCACGCTCAACAATTGAGTCTGTTGCATGCGCAACAATCACATGTATAATACAGCTCTACAACAATCACAACAATCGCAACCAATTCCCAACAATCACATTTTTAATAATAAGGAAATTAAAGCACAATTGATTACAAACATACCACATTTTTTGCCTATTAATAGAATAATTGAGTTCGTGCAAATTTGTTTTCGTAATTTTGAGACAGCATTGTAAACGAGCATTTCAGTAATGATTTCCGTAAATTCAACAACATTTAATCATTATTTGCTAACTAATTAAAACGAAAAAGTAGCATTGTTTGATAGTGATTTAACTTCGAAAAATAATTCTTTAAAATTTTTAAAGATTTACAAATAAATGCTTTAATTAGATAAACGATTAAACAGATCAATTTTTATTTCCTCGAAACAGATAGAATTATTAAAGAATGTTTCAGCTTATTATTAATTTAAGCTTAAACACGGACTTATGAATCTGTAAAATTCAGAAAAAAATTCAACTAATTCTGTACTAATAGGCGACTAATGCAGCGCCATCTGATGGCAAAATCTTTACATTATAGCCGCAGCATCGTAACTTTTGAATTAATCATTTTGGCGCTATTAATAAAGTAAGCGTTCCCTTTCAGTTATTATTCACAAAAGAAAGATTACAAATATCCATATCAAAATATGAAGGTAAGTTCTTTGTAACTCGAAACCGATTTGATCTCTCACGTAAACAAACTAAAAGAAAGAAAAACAGAAAGGCATAATTTTTGAACTTTACATTGGGCTCATAAATATTCTAACAGTTTGTATGTAAATATTTTTAGAAATTATTTATTTGTATTTTTATAAGAAATTATTTATCTGTATTTTATTCATTTTAATCGTTAACCGTTATTTATTTTAAATCATTCCTTTTCTATTTCCTAATGACTGATGTTCTGTTTAGTTTTAAATTCTTTTCCATTGCATCCGTTGAATCAGTTAATTAATTTAAAGTCGTTATGTTTTTATCCAATCACTCTGTATATTTATAATTAATCTTCCAATCAAATTCTTCTGTGTAAAATCTATGCAAATCATTGTTTCTCAGGTAACAAAATTTATTAATTTCTGAACATGTCTCGTTGTTTTTCCATCTCAACGACTCTCCTACAAACACTATTCCAATACTTTTAGTAGATTTAAGGGCAGTGCAGCGTACAAGAAGGTCAGCGGATTAAATGATTGAAAATCCTGAACTTTAACAGAAATTCATGAGATTCGAAAATGAACTAAAATGTAAAAGTTTACCAAAAAAATTATAAATAAATAAATATTGAACAATAACGAAACAGAAGGTTGTGAAAACTCTTCTCAGAAAATCAAGACTTTTGTTACGTGTTAGAATAGAAGTTTAATTTCGAAGATCTGCTTTAATTAAAATATTCTATAAAAATAAAAATAGCTTCCTTTCTGTGTTTCATCAGCATTTAACGTATAACACTTGTATATAAAGGTCTGAAAGAATATTAAGCATGTGCTTAGTGATATTCATAAATATTTTGTAGGAGATTCATAAATATTTTGTAACGACGAAAGTGAAGGCATGTTGAGTTTTTATGGATACTTGGGCTGTGCATCCTGTTATAAACTGAGTATAAACAGAGAGTAGAGTTTGTAAAAAAGTTGGTATATCTAAGACCATGTTTTTATTTTTAATAAGTTCTTAACGTGAATGATGGCTCACTTGCAAGAGCTTTTATTGTTTTCATTATCAGTTAAGGTACCTGGTCTATTGTTGCTAGAAGATAAGTTTCGATGTTTTAAGTTAAGGATATGGAAATATGAAAGGAATTTCCACTTCGGAAGAATTTGCCGTAAAAAAAGAGGATTTCTTTTGACAGTAGGGGGTATCTGAAACAGCAATCAGGGGATCTTGAAGAGCGTAATCAAAGTCAGTGAAATTTTAAAACCGGATTCGCGGATTTTGTCTCACTGTTAAACTGATGCTGATGGTAAATAACAAATTATAAAAACAAAAAAGAAATATTTGACTAACATGAAGAAGTACAAATCTGGGAAAAATGAGAACAAGATGTGAATACCAAAGTTAAAGTTTGATAAAGGAAAAGAAAGCTTGATAATTCTGAAAGTATGTGTTAAGAGAAACACAGAGTTAACATTGAAATTGCTAGATAAACTTAAAAGGTGATGATATTCTGTTTAAGACTTGGAAGGCTGATGTTGAGGGGCTTTGATTCAAAGATGATTATCGCAGTAAAAAAAGCTTAATGATCCTGTAGATATGCTGTAATTATGTAATTGCAGGTAATTATGTAACATTTAATATTATGTTATTCGATTATCAATAAGAAATGTTTGGTTTTGAGTAGCTTAATTAAGTTCAGATTAAAAGATACAGAACTTCTGTAAGAAGACATAATAACCCTTTCTATTCTTACAGAAGTTCACTTCTTTCATTATGTCTTGGCTTCTAATAAAATTGCAATTGTTTTGAGAATTGATCGTTGGAATTGTTAAAATACTCAAAATAATAATAATAATTTCTTTCAAGTCTTTTAGTCTGCTGGAGAGAAAACATGTATTTGTTAGATTTCTTAGAGACTAAATTTACATCAAGCTCTTCCTCTAGAAAAAAAACGGTCTTTTACGTGTACTGCTGTTAGTTCACGAGCACAAATAGAAGCCGGCACACCTGAAGATAGTTTCAAACATTAATTTAATCAAAATTACATTAATTTTACAACTATAGTTTCCATTACACTGAGTAATCATTTTCCTAAATTCTATTTGTGCTTGTTAAGCTTTTCCTGTAGTGTAAGATAATCTTAAAGATTTCCGTCTTTTTTTTTTTTTTCCTATGTTATGTTTCCTATGCTCTTATGTTATGTAATACTAAAATTGAAGTTGAAATGAGTAGGCTTAAGAAAATTAAGCTTGTCATTTTAAATACGTGTAGATCTCAGTTTATGTTTTTCATTTCTAATTTTGTTATTACAGGTGTGCATTTGTCAATACACCAAAATTTGTGGAAGTTCAAAAAAAAGGCGGCAAAATTGTCAAGAAAGATTGGATTGAAGAGTGCTACAAAGCAAAGGAATTGCTACCGTGGAAAAAGTAAGTACAAATAGAAATATTAAGGTGTTGACGAGGAACAAGTGGCATCGGAAATATTAGGACATAATTAAAGTAATATTTTTAATAATTTCATATTTTATTTTATTTACGTTAAACATCTTACCTGTGAAGACACCGGCAGTTAATATATTAATACTGTTTCAAAAACTTCTCGGACACCTTCTTTGTTTTTGGCTGAGCATTCCAAATAAGCAAAAGCACTAATTTTTTCAGCCATGGCTCGACCTTCATCTGGCTTCACTGGCTCTTGTTTCATTTTGGCTAGTTCTTTAATTTTGTTGGGATCATTCCGCAGAAAGCACTTGTTCCTTTTCTTCTTTTTAATGCTGTTATTAGTATTCTCGATGACGATATGTTTTTCAATCAAAAACAGAACCATTACCAGCGACATCATGTACACATTAAAAGACAATACGAAATTATCACAGATAATATTTTCTATTACTGCAAACAACTTGTATCTGCTATGTGAAATCTGCCATTCTTTTTGGAGAGGTAAAGCGTTAGATTTGATAATTTATATAGTTACAATTTAGTTTACAATTTGTTACTGAATCATTGATAAATATGACAATACGAAAGTTTATGTAAAGCTTTGAAAAAAAAATTCCTCTTAAATATTGTTTCGAATAATTTTAAAAGATGTAGCAAATAGTACATTTTCAAAGATTACGTAAAGCCTTATTGAACTCAGTTTCTTAATTTGAAATTCTAGTTATAGTAATAAAACACTGACAGTAATTTCCTAACAATAAAAAAAAAAAAAATGCTGCACATAGTTCTGAACTCTGACTTCTGAACTCTTAATTTTTAAAAACATAATAATTTTTTATGAAAAAATAATTGTTTTTTGCTGTCATTATTATCATCATTATTACTGCTGCATTCAGCTTCAGGTCCAATAACGCTCTCCGATCTCGGAGACTCACTTTATTCTAGGAAATAGATACTGAGGTGGTTTCCCTTTCGCTTTCCTCAGGAGGCCATTATGGAATGGGTTCAGACCCGAAGAGAAAGTGAAGAAGAGGCTGATAAATACAGGAAAAGAAATGAAACATACATATACTGCTGCTGGAATTCGAACCTAGGTTCCGGCACCTGGTGGGAGGCCGCCGCCTTGACCACTAGGCTATACCAGAAAGGCTCATTATTAGCAGCACAATAACAGAAAGCAGTTTCTTACGAAGCAAGTGCGCATTTCGTGAACTAACGTTAATGGAAATGAATCTTTCTTTTAAGTAAAAGGATTGCAGTTATCATTTTTGTATTTTTAATTAAGAATATCTTTTGAAAAAAAAAGTACCGTATTTACTCGCGTATTTTTCGCCCTCGCGTAATTTACGCACTCCAAATTTTTTTCTCGCGTAGTTTTCTCAGTGTCGAATAGTAGACTGGTCAGTTGTAAAGGGCTTCACCAAGCTCGTCTTTTAACTGCCTTCCACCCAACCATAAAACGTTTCTTTCGTGAAGGTCGCCTCTCGCTTACAAGCCCCCGACTGAGGTTTGCTACAGCTATGGATAGTGATAAATCTCGCAATCAGTGTACTTGTTTGCTATTTGTGACGAAAATGAGTGAAAAGCAGAAGCTTACCTGTAAATACAGTAGTTACACCGCCAGTTTTAAAGTTCGTATAATTCTATATGCGGAGAAACACGGGAACCGAGCTGCTGGGAGAGAATTTGCTGTTTCGGAAGGATTTTTTTTTTTTTATTTCTCGCGTAATTTACGCATCCCTATTTCAAAATATTGTTTTCTACAAAAAAGTATGAAAAATATGCGAGTAAATACGGTATTATTAATATTTGAATGTTTTAATTCAAGTACAGTGTTCTACAGCTCAGTTCAGACAACTGGACAAAACCAGATGTGATTCTTGTTTGTTCGCTAATTAACAAATGTACACTAAGGTTTCGCACTGTTTGCTGAACTATTAATTTGTGAATTTCATTTGAAAACTGATAAGGACGTGGTTAGACTTTCAGTCGCAGTATATTTTAATGCATTGCATTGTCAAATTGATTTCGAACTTTCTGTAAGAAGAGTAGATGAAAACGTCGACCTGTGCATTGGATTAATTGCGTTTCAAAGCTTTATTTGGTCTCCAGTGAAGCTTTAGATACCGCATCAGATTCCAGCGCTGATTCTACAGATTCTTGGAGATTCAAGTGAAGAGAGAGTAATTAACAGAATAATTAAGCCTTCAGAGAAACTACATTCAATACGCTTCATTGACTTCTGTTTCATGTTGTCAGCTTATTTTCCTGCTCCATCGAACTAATTAACTCCAATTTCTACAAATATGGAATTTATAGAATTTGATTCTTGGCCAAATAGATTTTGTGTAATGTCGAAATTCTATCTTAACAAACGGAGGGTTTGTATAAATATTGAAGATTGGAGAATTAGTTGTTAGTTACTACAACTTTTTAACATTGTCATTATTAATATGCTTATAACACATTCATGCGATCTTTTAGTACTGGATATCGAAATTTTATAAAAAGACCCAGGGAATGTAATCAGAAATAATCTTTTTCAACTGTTACATCATAACAGGAAGGAATAGAAATTTACAAAATTCTAGTGAAATGACATAATTAACTTGTTCTAGAGGTGTTTCAGAAAGGAGAAATTTTTCACACATTAAAAAAAGTATAAATACAGCTACTTCTGGATTTCACCTGTTTCGAGTGGCTTCAACTGTAATCGACGGAATAGGATTTGCTTAATCTACAAGAACAGTGGTTTTATATCATGAAATTTCCACTCTTTTTCTTCAGTAAGATCAAATACTTCCTCCTACTTTAACATGAAATTTCGCACAGTTCCTGTTTAATAACAAATAGGTGCACTTTGTCGCCATTTTCAGTACTTCTTGTAACATATTATTTACTGCAAAAAAATAAGGTTTAAGCCATACTGTCAAAAAAAAAAAAAAAAAAAGGAAATTGTAAAACAGTTGATATGAAGATCGCATTTTTAACATGAATTCATTACTTAGCACATCCTTATCGTTTTGTATTTTTTAAGGCATTTATATCATGAAATTTGATAAATTTAATGCTGATATTTTGGCTGAAACTAAATTATATTAAATTTAAGATAAGAATTATTAATGTAGACTACCAAAAACAAAAAAAGAAAAAAATATAAATTAGATTTTTTAAATTGTTGGTGTCTTTAGTTACCAATCAAATTAACGTAATTGCTATGTCTTCTTTATCGTTGTAATGCTACTGATATATTCTGCTTTCTAAAATTTTGAGAATTTATTAAGTGTAAAAACTTTATTGAAATTTTCAACTGATAAAACAATCAATATCTCAGTTCCTGACTCTGAATATATTAATGAATATTTATTTATGTACATTATACTTTCGATATCTCGAAGTCGAAGAGACACTAAAAAAAATTCCAGATAACTAGGTTGTAACTAGAACATAAAAATTCACGTAAAAACACAAGATACGGAATAATATTCTAAAAATTAGCGTCTTGATAGATGAGATTAAGTATAAATATGTAATGATAGTTAGTCTAAATATAGAAATGAAAATTTTAGTTTTTAAAAGTAGTCGAAAATAATTACATTAAATTGAAAAGAATTAGTAAAATACAATGAATTTACACTGCTAGAATTTTTTTAAAGATACCTCTCTTTGCTTCAACACAACTGAACGGCGATTTTTCCGAAAAAATTCATTTTTTCCTTCGAAAAGTATTCGACATAACAAGGTTTTGCTTCGACATAAGAATTAAAAAATTAACATTAGATAAATATGTAATATCAAGGGGAAAAATAATTTTTCGACATATCAAGGTTTTCGAGATATCGAGAGTGTACTGTATTTATTTGAATAATTGCTGTTTTGAATCAAATCGTACACAAGTTTTTTGCTACATATTTACTTGTTTAATTCGAGAAAAATGATATGCGAGTGAAAGTGATTCTTAAGTAATAAAAAACAAGCCGTTATTTACATTTAATTAAAGAAAACAAAAAAACAAAAAAAAAGAAATGTAAGATTTTGACAATGGGTAAATGGTGCAAAAGCTCACTGGAAATACTTTCAATTGGATTCTCTTTTTTAAAAGAATTATGCCTCAGTTTTGGAAAACATTTAGCAATTGCATTGTTTGTTTATCAAGCATATTGTTAACTGTTTGTACTGGTTCAATAAATTTTAGTAAGTTATTAATGGACAGGGAATGTTTCAATTTCAAGTAACTTAATTCACTAAGACATCTTTTAATGCTATATTTTCGTAATATAGCATTTCAGAAACATATTGCTACACTTTCTCATCTATTTATGAAGTGTATTCTTGGCTTTAAATTGGTGTTCTTTAAACTTTCGAAACGTAGTTCTGCTTTTGTTCAGACATAACTTAACAGTACTTGTTTTTTTTTTTTTTGCTGATATCGTAGAAATTCTTTTGTATTCTGTTCCTTTTTCTTTTCATATGTGTAGCCTCTTTTTAACCCCGCCGCGGCAAAAATCCCACCTCGTAAATCAGTCAACCACCCTCCGTTCGCTATCATGAAAAATTTATGGCTCGAAGTCGAGAAAGCATTGACTAAGTGTAAGAAGCTACTTGGGGTTAACCTGCATCGCTGCCACCATCTCCACCGTTTACGACCCGTGTAATTCTTCATTTTATCAGCTGTTTAATTTACTGTAGTGACTTAACCGGAAGATGAAGCACTTTTAGCCTTCGTCAATGACCCTTTGTTGCATTGGCCACCGGAGTGGTCGCCGCGATTTACGACCTGAGCTATAATAATTAATCGGAAATCACAATAATTTCCAAGAGAATACGAAGAACAGAATGGATCTCTCTCTCTCTCTGTTGCCTTATTACACAATTATCTTTGGATGTTCGCAGCTTCAAAGAAAAAGAAAGTTACTCTACTTTGCTCAACTCAGTAATGAAAATTCACGCTTTGTGACCCAAAAGTCTCGTAAGACCTCTCATCGATTGGAAAATAAAGAGGACGATATGTGGGAGTTGCTTAAAGGTAATTGATTAATGCATTTTTTTTAAAACGATCTAAGAATGATCTAAGAAAGGAAAAAAATAATATAACAATAATAATTCCAAAGCTCTTATATTAATAGCTAACAGAGTCAACACTGTTTAGTATCTTAGGATTATTTTTGTTGTTTTTGTTTTTTTTTTCAGTTTAAAATCGTCATATAGTCAAGAGCATTGGATGTTTTTTATTATTATATCACTCTGCTTAAATTAGTTTTATTTTATTATTATATTGTCATAAATTAATAACATTGAAAAGTTTGGGATGCACCATCGGCTGTTCTAGAAAATGAAGTGATTAAAATATTTCAATCTTTTCAGTTAATCCTTGCTAAAAAAAAGTATATTACAAAATTGCAGCTGTCTTGGCATTTTTGAAGTTGCAAATGCAAACTCCTTGTTCATTCAATAAAGAATTAATCAGAAAATATACAAATTCTTTTCGTAGTGCAAAGATACAGGGTGGGTGCAAATATTACATATAAACAAAACAGTTTCAACCCGTAGCTTATGAGAGGATTGTTTTTTTTTTTTTTGTTTTTTTGGACAAAATTTATATAAAAATAATGTCCCTTGTCGCTAGTAACATCTAGCACATCCACAGGAAATTACGTCAAAAGAGAATTTCGGGAAAAGATTTCAAATTTTCAATTAACTTTATTTCCAACTTGCCACTTGTTTCAGAATCCGTATACCACTTGTAAAAGGTTATGGTCGAAAACAAACAAATTCAACTGAATTTCAAAACCATCCCAAACTTTGTTCAAAATGGTGCCAATTGATGCCAGTACAGAACTGTACGCATGTGATAATAGATCTACGAACTAATATTACCACAGTTTCGTTGATTCCATTATGTTATGCTTTTTTGCAAATCTTGTGGTGTACACGTGATCTTTCACACATCCCCAAAAAAAAGAAAGTTCAAGGGTGTAAGATCTGATTATCTCGCCGGCCAAGGGTCCGTACTACCCTTGGTGACCTATTCAGCGGCTGTGAAAGCGATGCTATAGAAATCGTCGTACTAATGAGCAATGATACTAATGAATCAGATTTCTCTGTAAGTTGCCAAGATACCTGTCTATCTATTTATCTATTGGACCCCCTCAGGATTAATTTCACATATATGTTGCCATTCAGCATACATTCATAGAACAGTTCCAATAATCTTACACCACACATTGCAGCATCACTGTGTTTTATGATTTGTTTTTCCAAGCCGCCGTTGGATTTTCTTACTCCAGTAATGAACCTTGTGGATAATCACCACACCATCTCTTGTTTCGTCAGTCCAGAGAATACATGAAATTATTTCTGGATATTCATCATACATCCAGAAATAATATCCAACTGAAAAGTCTACGCGGGCTGAAGAATCCTACCCTTGATGGCAATGCCTGTGATGTGGATGAAACTGGCGAGCTATGAAAACACGGAGGACTGATTGGTGAGATGTCTCTCATTGATATCATTATTCACTTCTAAACTATCCGTATCAGTAAATGAAGGAACGAAATAGTCATTTCCGTTAAAAGATATTTTCTGCCCTTTCTTTGAATTGGGGCTTGTCAAATGGAATCTCATCCTTGATTTTTATCCAGAGGTTCTTATCGCTCTCTCATCTGTTATTGTAATTTTGTGAGATGTAAATCATTCCTTATCCGCTATTATTGTAAACATAATGGAAAGATTATGTGCCTTAAAGTGTGCCTTAAAAGTGTGAAGGCAATTAGACATTATTCAAAATGGCAGCCCAATTTCGTCGCAGTTGTTTTTCGTTGTTGTTTTGAGAATACTTAGAGTATATATTGTCGTGTTGCAAGTTCTGTTTTAAAATCGAATGGAAGGTGTTGATTGCTTCAAGTGTAATTCTAGACCATAGCATCATACATTTTTCTATTTACCGTGAAATAAGTAATTGTAAACTAAAGTTAAGAAAGACTGAATGAAATCATATTGAAGATATAAGGTCTTTATCGATTTTAGTTGTTTGTGGACGCAGCAGTTTATCGAAGATTGAGTTTATAACTCAACTTTAACCAGAACACACATGAATACTACAAGCTATGTAGGAACCTTGTGGAACTTCGTTTCCAACATCAGGAAAATGTGGAAACGCGAACAGAAAGATTTAGAATAGAATAATCGTGATGTATAGGAAGGAAGAATCCTTTACATACTTTATGGAAGTAGGAGAGTGTAAGTCGGCTTTTGTTAATTTAATGAAATATTTTGACGAACATGATAAAAATAGATTTATTAGTAGAAATCGATTAGGAAAGCAGACTTAATTGATGACACCGTTCAGGACAGTGGTATTGGTAAATATAATATTTTTTGACGTCTTCTATACAAACATCGGTTGCCAACTATGCCTTATTTTGAAGTAAGTATTTAGCGTTATGTTGATAAAAAAACACTCAAACAAGGCAAATTATTCTAGATCATTTTTTGGGGGGGAGGGGGGTTACTTAAATAGTTTTCTTTCTTTGTATTTGTTTTCTCATAAAAAATATGAATAGGGGATGAACAAGAAAGAAAATTTCCAAGAAAAATGGAAATAAATTATTATTTGTGTCCTACAACGAAAAACCAAATATATATTTTGGAATTAAATGTTTATCAAATATTTTAAGTGGAATATCTGTGCTGCTATAAGTTCACTATTCGCTTGCAGCAGAAATATAAGAATCTACAAGTCTCTACGAAAAGAAAGTAAGAGAAAGAAAAAGAAGATACTGCAAAATGAGAACAGGCAGGATATCAAAATTGCCTCAGCATCTTTTTTTAATGCGTTTCTTTGATGTTTTCTTGTTTGTACATAGCTATGCCTGCGATCATCAAATATGTTCATATTGTAAACATTAAAAAGAAATATCAAACCTTCCCTTTGTGATTAGGAAATGAGCTGCGTGGGCTGTCTTTCAAAGAGATTGCTTTAATTTGTAATTGCTTCAACATTTGAAGCGTAATATATGAACAAGCATTTATTTTAAAGACTGTGAAATAACAATTTTAATTTTTTTTTTCTTAAGTAGGAATATATTTAGTTCATTTAAAATCCCGGCGTCGGTTTGGACGTTTACTTTCTTTCCTGTGTTTTTCTGCTTCTTCTTCTTCTCTCTCTCTTCCGCCGTCTAAGGCACTGAAGAATTGTGAAAATTTCAAATGGAAACAAAAAAAAAAAAAACCTTCATATCTGACCTTTGTAGGGTTATTGCGATAAATCCAGGAGGATGAAAGCACATGTGGGGTGTGCCCACGGCCCTACGCCCAAAAATAAAATAATTTAGTTCATTTAAAAGTGAACAAAAATTCTGTTATCCTTCTCTTTTCTATGAAAGAACGGCTGGTGATTCGACATATCCCGACCTTTGCTCATTTAAATGAGCATTGGCCTGGCTTAAGCCTTAACCACACTATTACGTTAATATGCTACCGTTACAACTGCTGCGGCCAAATTTTATTGAATGAATCATCGAACCCTGCGCTCCGAAGCCTCCAGAAGATGAACGAAATGGTTACGAGACGCTAGTTTCGATGACGTATTGTACAGAAATTGATGGAGTCGTAATATTACTGTTACGATGAAAGTGTGTATTGCAAATAAAATAAAATAAAACTTACTTCATTACGACTTCTCCCAACGACTTATAATGGCAGTGACGGCCGTAGCCTATACAGTACATTAGTACTTGTTCATATAACATTGCAATTAAATCCACCTTCAATTAACATTGCAAGCTTATCTCTTATTTAGCTTTCCAGTTCTGTGTGTCCGTCTACGTATAACACACTCCACCTGTGTGTCCTGGAAATCTGTCTTCTCTATCTCACTATCTGTCTCGATATCTAAAGCTCTATCTGTG
>JAFIDM010005346.1:18162413-18177495 GCA_023159025.1 Thereuonema tuberculata
CGAATCTTCAAATGTTCTTACTTGTGTTTCATCGTTTTCTTTTAATTCATCATTTATTCGAATTCTGATATTGCTAATTAATAATTAGAAAAAAAAGAAATAGGCTGTGCAGATTTTTTAAGAAATATTTGTAAAATGTCTTAAATCTGACCATCTAATGCTTTTGTAAGGTCTACCAAAGAAAGACAAATTAAAAACTTAAGAATTTTTTTTTTCTTCTAAATCTAAATATTTAATCTGCTGTAGACCATTCATGTTTTCTTCTAAAGCCGCATACAGACCTTAGCTCCAACGCATACCAAGGCACATGTGGAGAGATATTGGGATGCATTGAAATTGATGTGTACAGGCGGTGGCGAACGCACGCCAATGCATTCCAACGGTTACCAAGTGATTGTTGGCGTTGGCCTGCGTTCTGTCGGTGTGGATGAGTTAAAACGTTTTCAGTCGTTGGCATGTATTTGCTGGTGTTGGACGTACTGTTTTTGCTGCTGTCGATATGGGATGGGACGATGATTTGTGTTTGAAACTAATTGAACTATACCGGGACAATCCTATATTATGGGATCCCACTAATAAAAATTATAAACTCTCCAAAAAGAAGATTGGTATTTGGCAGAGTATTACAGTTGAACTCCGAAGCTCATCCAGCAAATTACTTGTATTTTAGGCACTTCTATTTTTATATGGTGTTGTCATCCATCAGCGTCTCGGTTTACGTTTCTTTTTTTTTTCTGAACTAAAGAATTCACAACTAATAATCCGGCACTTGCACGTAAATCATCATCACTTGACGATTTTACGAGACGATCAATTCAATACCTTGCTGCGTAAAATGACCGAACCACAACCATTTCCAATTCAAAACTAAATCCGATGTGGACTACAACATTTTATCAAAATCAAAATCATTTCCAATCGTTTCCAATCCCAACGCCAACGAACACATTGAGACGAGTTGGCGTTGGTTTGCATTGGAACTTTGTCTGTAGGCACTAAGAAACAGTTAAATTCTACTTAGAATCATTGGGGCTTTTTTCCTGTTTTCTTATAAATAGGAATTGTTATAATTGCTTTCCATTCAATTGATATTAAATGTTTTAGAATAATAATATAAATTTGTAGAAGCTGCCGTGTAGGCATTTCTCCTCTGAATTCTGAAAGTTCATGACTAATATTTTTTAGATCTGGAGCTTTTATATTTTTCAGCTTCGTATTTGGTTTGCTGTAGCTTGTTTCATTTAAGGTTACTCACTAGAAATAATAGCATCAGTTTTTTTTTATAACAGAATTTTAACTGACTTATTTTTTTGTACTTATTTTTTTTTTTTTAGGCTGTAATTGAGGATAACTACAGTAATATGAAAAGTTACATTTTATGATAGGTACGGAGAAGCCCTTGAAATTTTCTAGTAGAAGTATTTTGTAGTATCAAAATTTCTATATTGATACTATGTTATCTTACACATAACTGGTTTACAAAATCTCAGCATCTTTCAGCATTTAAAAGATCAATTTGCAATTAATTTTTTGCAATTAATTTTCATCGAAATGTTAGCGGTTTTTGGTTTTTTTCTTTATTAGAGCTTTTTATTTTTGAGAACTCTGAACTAATTTTCATATAACCCATGTTCTAATGAGGAAATATTAATCTAAATTTTAGATATCTTATGTAATCAATGAAATCCCATAGTTTTATCTTTACTTGAGCAAACCACTTTCAACTAATGTTCCTCTGGGAGAAGTTTACTATTACTTGCAGTTCCCTTCTAGATGTATCAAAAAATGAGGATATTGTATTCCAATTTCTAACAAAGTTCTAGTAACTTAGTTTAAAATTAAAAAACGTTTTAGACCGACTTATTGGTTGTTTTTAAGGTAAATGAAATCTTATATCACTTAAAGTCGTATGTCTTATGCTACCTAGAACCATTGTTGAGAAAAGCAAACTATTATTATTATTATTTCGAAAAAGTTTCAAACCATGGGTTTCCCCAGCTAAGACAATATGGCGGGTCAAGGACCAAAGCACATATTGCCAAGTGTTAAAAAAAAATATTATTATTATTATTATATCGAAAAAGTTTCAAACCATGGGATTCCCCAGCTAAGACAATATGGCGGGTCAAGGATCAAAGCACATACTGCCAAGTGTATTAAAAAAAAAAAAAAAATTGGAAGAATAGTTAGGGATGTGTGCTTGTGTCCATAAATTTCCGAACTATGCGTGTTGTGTTGAGTACCACAGCCTTCTGGAGTTGTGCATAAGTGTTTTTATGAAGTCCTAGTGTGCTGAGGCTGTGATGCAATTTGTGAGGCACCAGACCAGTAGCGGACAGGATGATGGGTACAACACGTACTCGGTCCTGCCTCCACTGCTTCTGGAGCTCGTGTGCTAGGTCTGTGTATTTACTTATCTTGTCAGTTATTATTATTATTATTATTATACAGGACACTACAAAACAATGTGTATCACAGCTGCCAGTTCTTTAGCTGGTGTTGACCTTCAAACGCATCGAATTCTTCCCAAGAATCTAGGATGTCGTAATGTATCGGCGCAAAATATGTGCTGATCCAAGCAGTGCGGCTTTTTGGAGTTGACCGATGGAGATTTTGTCAATATTTAGATCTTGTAAGTGCTTACCAAGGTTTTTTGGTATAGCACCCAGTGTGCTGATAACCACTGGAACCACCACTGCCGGCTTGTGCCATAATCGTTGAACCTCGATTTTTAGGTCTTGATACCGTGTGATTTTTTATCAGTTCTTTTTCTTCCACTCTACTATCACCAGGTATGGCTATATCAATTAGCCATATCTGTTTCTTTTCTATCACTGTCAAATCTGGCGTATTGTGTGCTAAGATCTTATCCGTTTGAATTCTGAAATCCCACAGTATTTTCAAGATATCATTTTCAATCACATTGTTTACTGTATGTTCCCACCAGTTGTTTGTTGTTGCAATGTGATAATTTTTGCAGATGTTCCAGTGAATCATCTTTGCAACTGCATTATGCCGCGTCTTATAGTCCGTCTGTGCAATTTTTCTACATGAGCTGAGAATATGATCCACTGTTTCATTCTTTGCACAATCTGCACTTTGAGTCCGTTGACGATTTTTCAACTTTTGCTTTAATTGCATTTGTTCGTAAAGCTTGTTCTTGAGCAGCTAGAATTAAGCCCTCTGTTTCTTTTTTTAATGTTCCATTCGTAAGCCAATACCAGGTCTTATCCATATCTACTTTTCCTTTGATGTTTTTAAGAAATTGGCCATGTAATTTTTTATCTTGCCAGCTTTCTATCCTTGTTTTAATTGCATTTTGTCGATAATCTTGTTTTGTTTTATTTACTTTAGTAAATTTTGTTTTGTAACTGCAATGAGCATTTGTTCTTGACTGCTTTGTACATAATCTGCCAGTGCATGTTTTTCTTCTTCTACTGTTTGTTTAACTTGCAGTAATCCTCTACCTCCAGTTTGACGGGGTAGGTATAATCTATCAATGTCACTGCGCGGATGCAACGAATGATGAATTGTCATTAATTTTCTTGTTTTTCTGTCCAAAAGGTCCAATTCAGCTTGAGTCCAGTTGATGATACCAGCAGTGTATCTTATAACTGGTATTGCCCAAGTGTTGATGGCCTTGATAGTATTCCCACCATTTAATTTTGCTTTTAATAGCTTTCGGACCCTTTGTACGTATTCTTTACTGATGATATTCTTAACTTGGCCATGCTTGATATTATCCATTTGCAAAATGCCAAGGTATTTGTAAGCTTTATCATTATTGTTTCTAATATTTTGACCATTTGGCATTTCAATTCCATCACTGTGCAAAATTTTTCCTTTTTTTAATGCCACACTTGCATATTTTTCTAGTCCAAATTCCATAGAGATATCAGTGCTAAAGATGCGCACAGTGTTAACAAGTGATTGGATTTCAGCGTCTGATTTTCCATAAATCTTCAAATCATCCATATAAAGTAAGTGTGAAATTTTTGTTGAAGTTTTGGAAGTTTGATAGCCAAGGTTTGTTTTCTTTAAAATTATTGAAAGAGGGGGATCATGGCAATGATGAACAATAGTGGTGATAATGAATCACCTTGAAAAATTCCCCTTTTGATGTTAACTAGTCCTTATTCTTCATTTCCAACAATTAGTTGTGTCTTCCACTTCCTCATTGTTTTTTTAACAAATACTGTAATGTTTTTACTAATTCCTATTGTTTCCAAACACTTTATGATCCAGTTGTGAGGCAATGAATCAAATGCCTTTTTGTAGTCAATCCAGACCATATGTAAGTTTGTTTTTCGTTTCTTACAATTTTCTAGTATCATTTTATCAATTAGAAGTTGATCTTTTGTACTTCTGCTATTTCGTTTATTTCCTTTCTGTTCTACAGGCAGGGTATTATTTGCCTCCAAAAAGTCTTGAATATTATCACCAATGATTCCAGTTAACAATTTAAATAATGTTGGCAAGCTTATTATTATTATGTTTGTATGTTTCAAACCTTGGGTTTCCCCAGCAAAAACAATATGGCGGGTCAAGGACCAAAGCACATACTGCCAAGTGTAAAGATGTGTGCAAGAATAATTAGGGATGTGTGCTTGTGTCCATAAATTTCCTAACTATGCGTGTAGTGTTGAGTACCACAGCCTTCTGCAGTTGTGCATAAGTGTTTTTGTGAAGTCCTAGTGTGCTGAGACTGTGGTGCAATGTGTGAGGCACCAGACCAGTGGCAGACAGAACGATGGGTACAACACGTACTCGATCCTGCCTCCACTGCTTCTGGAGCTCGTGTGCTAGATCAGTGTATTTACTGATCTTGTCTGCGTGAGTTTTCTGCATGTTCTTGCTGATAGGCACTGCAATATCAATTAGATAGGTCTGTTTGTTGACCTTATCAACAAGTGTGATGTCTGGTCTGTTGTGATGTATGGTTTTGTCTGTGTGAATGGGGCGGTCCCAGTATAGTTTATATGAGGTTTATAATATAATATAATATTATATTATTATTATTATTATTATTTAAATAAATTTGAGTCAATTTCGAAAATAAAGCATTTTTATTAATTCACTTTATTCAGACTAAAGATTGAGACCAGTTGTTTACTAGGTGACATCTCAAAGCAACTATTGCACGCTTAATTGGCGATCATCAGTTGAGAGTAGTCCCCAGTAAACAACAATACAGTCTTGGGTTCGATCCCCTCATGGGCCATTCTTTTTCTTCATTTTTTTTCTCCACATTTTAAATCTTTCAGAGTTCCTCAACATATGACATTATTTGATATTGGTTATGTAATCCTATAGACTTGGGATTTTGATAACTACTTTATTTTCTCTAAAATTAGTTTCACATTATTATTGAAAGTTATTGAATTCAGTCTATTAACAAGGTTTGAGCTAAGAATGACGATTATTCAATATAAATAGTGATTTTTTTAAAATCATTATTAGGAATTCAGTGTATTAACAAGGTTTGAGTTAAGAATGACGATTATTCCATATAAATAGGGGTCGGTAAGATAGCATGGGGTCGCAAACAGACTCGCGCACGCATTTTATAGCCTATTCCAACGTAAAGGTGACTCAATCTGTACTCTACTCATCCTTCTTTTTAAATCATTATTAGGAATTCAGTGTATATTAATTGTTATTTTATTGTAATATAATTTCAAGTATTTTTAAGTATATGCCTGTGCTGATTCAGTTGTTTGTTAATTTCTCTCTCTTCGTAACGATCTTATTTATTTTTGTAATGACTTCATGGACTGAATATCAAGACACCATACAAATACAGAAAGTATACTTTAGAAAAAGAGTATTATAAATCGCAATAGATTTTATCTGCTTATTCTACAAAAAGGCAAAGCAAGCAAAGTTACAGTTATTACCTCCTTTCCTTTTACCAATGAGCAATATTTGTATCAGGTTGTTGCTGATGAAATTTCCGAAAATGCATGGAAACTTCAAACACTCTCAACTTGGTGCGAAATAAAGTTTACTTCGCAAAATAATCAGCGCCAACAGCAATACAATTTTGCCATCGAGATATAGGTTTCTGTTCACCTATATGAAAAAAATCTCCAGGGTTCAGGTTGCGACAAACTCTTGGAAATCGATTTCAACTGATTGAATAACGCTCTACCCATTAGAAGTGTCTAGACACTTGAAGAAGTGAAAGTTCTTAAGAGATACATCTGATGAATAAGACGGATCAAGTTTTGTAACTCAACTGGTGTAACTTCTGGATCGTCTGGCGTGCGACATAGAATCTCGCATTATCGTGAAGAAATATGGGATTGACTACTACCATGTTTGACCTATGTTGACAATTTTCCCTGCATAATATGATATACAGTAAAACCTCTCAAATCCCGGCCTAATGTGGCGCCCAGTAGGCCGGATTAGAGAAAAGCCGGACTACCGAGAGTGTTCTTAAAATAACTCAATAGCTCAATTTTTATGAAGACATAATGCCAGGTTTAATTAATTTAACCCCATTTTCATAATTTTGCACTCAAATGGTTTATTAAAAACAATACAAATGTGCTTTTTCTGACACCAAGTTTTAGTGATACAGGTATTTGTTTTTCAGATTCCCCTGCATTCAATCTCCTTAACGCATTAAGCTTCTGTTCCATAGTGACAAAGTTTTTCTTTCTTCTTTCATAATGAATACGCGCGGATAGGGAAAACAAAAGGGAAACGAATTTAGTTAGTGAATATAAAAAAAAAAATTTGCTCAATACCAGGCCGGATTACCGGGGGCCGGATTTGAGAGGTTTTACTGTAACAATATCTGTCCGCCATTATTGTTTAGCCGACGGCAAAAAGGAGAAGTAAATGACACCATGCAGTAAGCGTAGCCTATTCAGTAGCCTATTCATTTTTTTATCTCATTTGACGATGACTACTAATTTGGTTGTAGAGAAGACATCCAATCGTCGCAGTTTGTACTGTTCTGTCAATTCATGTGCTACCCATTTATCTATCTTCTTCATTTTTCTAGAGCCACCAAATGATGAGAAACTGTTGCTTCAGTGTACTCCTAGTTTCTCGGTAAATTCTCGAACTGTTTGACGAGTGTCGGATGTGATCAAGTTCTTCAGCTTGACATACCGATATCTCTTTGAGGTCAACCGTGGTGTTCATTTGCGAGACTCAAATCACTGGACCGGAATTTCCCGAACCAATGTTGTGTCTGTATTTCTGTATACAGCAAATTTGCCGCTTTAAATTTACATATCACAGGTGCCAAAAGGCGTTCTTGAAATCCTGAAAAATATGTATCAGAGATTAATAAATAAAATATTTTTCTTCAAATTCTTCAATTCCTACAACGACATTTCGCGGAAGCTATCGTTCCGCTTTGTCAAGTTTCGCAAATAAAATAACAATAATATATACTAATAATGTATTTATTTGTTGTTTAAGCCATTGAAATAACTTCAATGCAAATACATTGTTGACATTAGTATTAGTAAATACTATTTTATTTTATTTGCGAAACTTGACAAAGCGGTACGATAGCTTCCGCGAAATAGAGTTGTAGGAATTTGAAATTGATGGAATTTGAAGAAATATATTTTGTTTATTAATATACAACGAAGAATTTTTCTTATAGTAATGTATAAGAGATTGCAAAACCGACTCTTCCTCTTCAACAACTTTAATAAATAGTTTTTTGAAATCTTCATTTGTCTTGAAAATTATACTTTTATCCCTTTGCTTCAGATTGTGAAGTTATTGCGAAAGTAAAAAAATAATGATTGATTCTTTGATATTAATATTTAAAAAAAAAATGTTTTGTAAAAGTTTGAATCTATTTTATTAAAAAAAAAAATCGAAATAGGTACTTATAGGAGACGCGACGAGTTTTCTTTCCTGGCTGTTTGCTAAAATTCCAATAGAAGAGAAAATGGCGGTCGCTGCTTCATATTCAACATTTCGACGAGGAAGAGTTGGGCGATACATCTTCTAGAAATCGACGAGCAACGTTAAGAATAATTTCCCTAGCTTGACTGTCGAGAACTCTTCCTCGTCGAAATGTTGAATGTGAAGTAGCTACCGCCATATTCCCTTCTATTTGAATTTTAGCGAACGGCCAGGAAAGGAAAATCTATAATCTGCGTTGCATTCTGGGAGTTTCAAAACTCGTCGTGTTTACTATAAATCTTTTCCAAATCTTTTCTGTTAAGAATTAGAATTCTTAATAAAGAATTAGTTCTTAAAAAAATGCCATTCTTAATTAAGAATTCTGAGGTAATAGGAAAAATTATGAGCATGGTTTGAATTTGAAGAATTTTTTTTTAAAAAAAAGCCGCAATGGGATATTAAGGAAAGATCAATATATAGGAATCTTAAAAATTTTTAAGAGTTCAACGATTTTCAAGCTAGAAAAAAAAATTACAGTTCATTTTCTGATTTTAACCAGTATTTCAGGATTAATATTTTCATCATTTGACATTTAAAGTTAAGAAGAGTAGAATAGTAAAGTTAAATGTTTATAAATTTAGCCTTATTATTTACTAGATTACAACTTTTAACATTTCTATAATCGCTTAAGCAGTTGCCCTTTTAAACTTTTTGTTGCCAATTCAGGAGCAAAAAACTGGAGCTGTATTTAAAGTTATATCAGAATCTGTGGTGGTAGAAAAAAAATGTAAGAAGCGAAATATTTGGAGTAAAATTCTTTGCTGCTTTGTTGGTTGCTTGGCTTTCAGTTGATTAAATAAGTTTGCATCAAAGTCTCTTAAGAAATTAAAAAGAAATAGAAGAATTTGTTAAGTCTCAACATCAAGTGAAAGAAAAAGTATGAGTACAAAACCTATCCATGGAAGCAGGGGAAAAAAAATAAGAAAACAAAATAAAAAGGAAAAACAAAATTGTTGTTTTTCCGTTGGAGCCCTTTTTTTTATGAAAGTTTGCCATCTGGAAACAAGCTTCTAACAATTACGTGACATTATATAAAATTTAAAACGAAAGCCAATAATTTTTCGTAGTGTATAATCTGTTTTCTTAGTTTAACAGAAAGCAACAGGAAATAGAACACAGATGTTTTACCAATACCCTTATAAAGTCCTCGCATCTGCATAGTCTGCCATTTGTATGTATCTGCTGTGACAGAGCATTAATTGGGAGACAGGCTTTCAAGTAATGAGGAATTTAATGAAATTTTAGATCTCTTCGAGACAAGTTGTTGGCAACAAAGAAAAGAATTACAAATATTGAACAGGAATGAATTCTTTTTAAAATAAAATAAAATTGAATTAATTTTTTTTTCATGAAATGTATTTCGAAACAACTTCTGCCATGTTGGTTTGTTATATTAATTATATATTAATTCTTGTATTATTTACTGGTATTCTCCCATCCCATCCAGAAAAAAAATAATACATAAATTAGTACCCTGCACCATCAAAACACTAGTGCTTTCTTCCCGTTAGGTTACCCGTACATATAGCGGACCGTAACGGCAGGAAAGAAAGAAAAAAATATAGTCCTGTGTATATATACGTACGAGGATCAGTCAAATGACAACCTTAATTTTTTTTTTCGTAATTTATTGAGCGAAAGTTAGTACACAAATTTAATCATTTTTCAAAATTGTCTTCACTGCATTCAATACAAATTATCCAGTTCTTACAAAATGCATGGATTCCTTTAAAAAAATTATTTTGGTCGCGTTCGCCTCCACTCATGCATCGTCTGTGGTACCTCCACATTTGAAATGCTTTCTTCCCAGCGCCTCTTTCAGTGTGGTCCTCTTTCATATGGTAATCGCTAGGGGCGAGGTCTGGAGAATACAGGGATGTGGAAAACATTCGAAGCGTAGTTTTTTTGATGATAGCCACTATTGCACGCCTCGTTCATCCCTCATAAGTTTCCATGCAGATGGTAGAGATTTTTGGTTTTGATGAGAAGCAATGGTGGAATGATTTCCTATTCCGCTCGTACACTTGCTGCAGTGACAGACATTTAGTGATATTGCATCTTCATTTGTCGATGAAGTGCTTCAGTACTCAGAAAACGGATAATGCAACGCTGCTTCTCTTAGTCTCCAGCAGTTATCTTTTCACTGCTATAACGGTTACGTGTTGCGTATCTGCACTGTGCTGCCACTTGTAGAGCATTCTTTATGACAACCTGAAATGACAACCGGTCATTTAAATAAATCGGTCACAGTACTACCAACTTACAGGACACTAGCGCTGTTTTTCGATATTTTTATCGACATTTTACGGTTTTTATTTGACTCACCCTCATATATATCATATTAATAGATAAATTCCTAACATGTTATCTAAAATCTTTTAACCAATGTTTCTTTTATTTGCATTTGTAAACTATAAAACCAATTCATGAGGATCCTGGTTAGTATTTATATATAGGGAAGAAGACTGGGAAAACAAGGCTTTTCTAATGCTTGCCCTCTTTTCATATCTGCATGGTTTGTTCTATCTTGGTTGAATTTAATTTCTTGGTTTTATTAGCGTAAGAGCCACAATTTCGAGTTTTTCCATTAAGATAATAGCAATAATTTTTACAAAATTCATAAAAGTTAATGGATCTACAATATAAAAATACTTATGACCAAAAGAATATTTCTTACATGAGAAATAAAAGAAAATGCACCAGACTAAGAGTTCAGTGATCTATTTTTTGAAATTGTGATACCGGGAATCCAAGATGGACCATTGCCAGAAATGGTCCATCTTGGATTCCCGGTATCACAATTTCGAAAATACAGATAAGTGAACTCTTAGTCTTAGTCTGGTGCGTTTTTCTTTTATTTCTCATGAAATTGTTTGTACGCACGTTAAACTTGATTGACAACTTGATTGACTTGATTGCAAGAATATTTCATTTAAAAAAAAAATCAAAACTGTTTGAAAGGTATAACTGGTTTTAGGAACACTTTTACTTAGTCTGTGTTGCATTCATTTGAAGATAAGCGAAAGAAATATTAAAACGGATATGTTCAAGATTTTCAGTCTTGTTGCTGTATGTTAGTGATATTCTTTGCCTTCAAAACCCTCTGCCTTCAAAAGGATGTTTCTTACCATCATCTTCTAATGAAGTATGAATGAAAGTTTTCTTCCAAATCACGGTTCGTAGATGAATGAAGTTTAGAGTAAATATTCAGCTTTGTCAAAAAAAACAAAAAAGCTATAGTTTGAGCTCTCATGTTGCCAAAAGTTGTTTATTCGTTGATCAGTAATTTTCAATCTTATGCTAAATATATGAAAATTTTCACGAACTAACATCGCTATGAAAGAACGGCAAAAATAATCTTTTGAATAAATGTTCTGCCTTCCTTTTAAACTGACGTAATTGAAAATTTCTTACTTCGTAAACATTTGATTCGCGAACAAACATCAAGCAAGTAAATCTGCTGGGTTTTTTTATCAAAGAATTTCTTTAGCCTGTGTCAGTTTACGGGAAGAGAACAGAGTGTGTGAATGGTGCTGGGATGAGCATAATTGAAACCCACCATTGAGTTTATCCTTTTAATTTTCCTCCTTGAAAAGATGAATCTTGAATAGGTGTTCAGAATTTATCTTTTGATGTTTCGAAGGATGTTTACATTCTTAATTGGAATTCTGGTTTTTTTTTCACTGCAACTCTGTTTCTACCTGAAGGCTTCTTTTTATCCTTAGAAGCAAGATTGGTAATTTGGTAAGCTTACAATAAACTTGTAATTTACTTTCTGAAAACTTGAGGGAATTACCATGTATCAAGAACCTATTTCTTCTTAATCTTCTTACGTTGTAAATGAGATTTGTTTCCCCTTAAATATTTTTTTTTCAATAAGAAAATAAAAAGAGTTTAATCTTGTTACATTCTATAGATTTTTATATTTTTATAAATTATGTAAACTGAAGCTTAGTCTCTTGCAGATATTTCTAGAATGCCTTTATCTGGCAATCCACTACTGTCTACATTGCCATCTTCCGGTGGAGTGATAACTCATTAATTTCAGAAATGGTTATTTAAATAACTTACGTTTTTTACATTGATTTATTACGAACAATGGTTTTTAAACGTTAATGAAATATTTTCATTTTAACTTACTACAATACAATCACATTATAGACAAGGGTTATTTATATAATATTGTGATTCGATTTTTAATATCTTTCCATCACGAATTTTTAAGGCTGTTGTTCAAAAAACATTAGTGCTAATATATATATTATTTCATCTGTTTTTGAACTCCTAAAATTGTTTTTGAAATGAGTAAAACATTGACACACACACATGTAGGAAACAATGATGTAATTAACAAATATGAAAAAAAGAATACATTACAGAAATGGGCTTGAGGACTGGATGCTTCGACATTCCAAGCGGATTATCATTCTCAACGGAACAGTCGAAAAGAAATGTTTTACTCATTTCATAAATCTATTAACTGACGTTACACTCTTAACTGAATTACATCTTCTTAGAAATACCGTAAAATTAATTAATATCTTCTTAAATAACCACATACTTTAATCATCTTTCTGGCGATATTTCGTCCTGTATTTCCAAGAACTTGGCTAGACAAAGTTCTTGGAAATATAGGATGAAAAATCGCCGGCAAGATGATTAAAGTTGGTGGTTATTTAAGAAAATTTTAACTGAATTGTTTTTATAAAATATTTGTACATATATTTCCGCATCTATGTATAGTCTATTTCTCTAAGATAATTCTTAAGTAGTATAATGCCATTGATTCTAGTTTTCTTACTATAAAATCACCATAATAACGAATTTTGCTTAGCACCATTCAATATTACGGCGACATTCTAGAAAGGAAGTCTACATCATTGTCAACCATTTAACAGTCTACAGAAATTGTGAACCTAATACCTTCTAAGTAAGTCACAATAAGGAAATGGACACCAATTCCACCTCCGAAAATACAGCATCTGTTAAGAGAGCAGTTACAGCGCTGCAATCTTTACGTATCTTTCCTACTAAGCTGCACCCAGTGGTGATTTCATTTCATTTCATAAATCAACTACTTCAATTTCCAATCTATTAGATGATTAATAAAATTCGCCAAGTTTTCCCTAGATGGCAGCTCATTTTATAGTTACTAATGTCGTTTGTTAATTTATTCGTTATAAGAACTATTGGAAATATTTAGTTTAAAAGTGTGAAAATGAGTAGCAAGTCTCATGGAGTTTGCAGGCGTTTCATTTGCAAGTAATCATATCTTTATTTGTTATCAATGACCTATGACCTTTTAACATGATGAGAGACTGCGGAAATAAGAAGATTGTATTTGAATTTTAGGCCCATTCTTCTTCCGTTTGGGAAACAAGGCTTATATTTCTATGGAATAAAATTTCTCTTTCAGTAAAACAACATATCTAAATATTGGCGTTTGATGATGGACTTTTAACTTTTTTTTATCTTACTTGTGGTGATGGAAAACTAAATCCATGCTTTCCTTACTTCTAGCAGGTCTCATTTTGCGCACAACATTCAGTATTACGAGAAGCTTTGCATCAGCCATATTCCACGAAATTAATTACACCTATCTCTCAGAAGTGCTTTGGCGAGGGAAGTTTCTGTCGGAGTGGCAGCAATTAAAATTGTTCATTTAATGAAAGTGGAGAAATCCTAGCAACGGCGCTTTAGCAGAACCTCAAGAGCGTGTAGGAACCATCGTCAACACTGAAATATGCGGTACGGAATTCGTTTGACTTCATATCTGCACATTTTTCAGTGTTGCCGATGGTTGCCATTGTGTTGTTTGCATTGTCTCAGGGCTGCCAATGACGGTAAATCGTTGGTACTGTTCTGCAATTGACTGATATCATTATATCAAAGAGTTAATATTTGGTTCTAAAAATTTGACTGTTTGTTCAGCGTTTCCGCGCAACTGTTGAAGACTTTCTACTTGTTTTTACTAATTAGCTCATACATTTACTCTGTTTTTCTATAAATAATCGATAATAATTTTGATCTACTGCATGAATATAACTCACTAACACCTACAGTTTTGTTAATTTCATAAGTGTAACAAATAAATCACCATCATGTAAATGAGTCATAATTGAACCTTTCAAATATTCAGTGATAAAATATTCAGTGGTAAATATGATAATGAGTCATATTTCAACCTTTCAAATATTCAGCGAATTAATGTAGCAAACGAAAGAATATAATCCATTACAGAATGTAATCAAGGTATTATGTTGTATATATATAAAACTCAAAATCCAACAAACTTGGAAACCTGCAATTTGAGATACACACTCAGATAGAAGTGAAATATGTCCTTGTTATTTTTTTCAAATGTTTGATTGGAATTAGTAATTTAATTTACTTTGATTTTTCATAATGTTTGTAATTATGAAAAGACTCTTTTCAACGTTCTTCTTTATTTCTAATATTACACTGAGGGAATATAATAAATCATTCTATATACTCTATTTCTTCGTCATTATTCCATGATTTTTCTGGTAATAACTAAATTTCGACTTTCAGAATACCATTTGTTATTTTCATGATCAAGTTTTCATTTAATACAGCAGTTAATTTTTGTTTGTAGAACTAACCTTTGTAGGCTTATCATATTTTTTAAATACACTTTTGTGCAGATTCTAAGCGTTTATTTTGTTTTATTGAACTTTACAATCAGTTTTTAATATTCCTTAGTTAACTTCAATATAATGATTTTCAACTTTGTGTCCGCCATCTCTGTTACGAAATCATTGTCACACAAATGCCATCACATTTTTCCCCAGGTCCTGGGATTCATCGTTAGTAACTTTATTATTAATCAATTTTGTTTATTTGATTATTCTTTAAGATTTTTCATAGTATTCATATTTCTTTTGGAGGATGTCTTATTAGGTTACTCTCTACGGAATTCAGACTCATAAAATCATGTGTATTTGTGTCTGTCTTTCTGTCTGTGACGGCAAACATTTCTACATGAAAGACAGTTTTTTCATATTAAAATTGTTTCGTTATTACTGTTGTTTATAAATGAAAGAAGTTTAACGTGCCCGAATAATTCAAGAAAAATATCAATCGGAAGGCACAAAGCTAAAGTTAGGATTCGCACTTCGAG
>JAFIDM010005346.1:18202892-18223774 GCA_023159025.1 Thereuonema tuberculata
TAAAATAAGAAGATGATACATCACATTAAATTCAATGATTAAACTAATACTCCAGTGACACTGTTGATAATCGAAAAATCATTAATGAACCATTATTACAAAGACTGTAATAGATATTGAAAGATCGTCCTTGCAACTCAGTAATGATTGAATAAAATATCCGATAATGTTCCGGAAAACCAATTTCATCAATAACAATTTCAAGTGTATTAGCCAATATTATTATTGGATATGAACCTAAGTTCAAAACCAAACTTTAAAAGTTTCAGACACTGTTGGCAAAATTCGTGCTTGTTGTCGAAGCAAACTTTTCCAAAATTCTTTCTGCTGATGCTATTTAATGTGGATGTTATTTAAATAACAAAATTCCAAGTATCTGGCAAAAGTTTATGGATAATGAATGTCCAGTTATTTTTATCAATAAAGTGTGTAGGAATTATTTTCTGAGAAAGAATGTTAACAAAGAAATGAAAAAAGAAAAAAAAATCCATATGGCATTAATTATGTAAAGAAGTTCAGGGAATAAGTAAATCACATGATTTATCTGTAATTAGAATAGCCCAAAAGAATTTAGGATCGATGATGACTAAATTTAACAAGGTAACGATAACGATTAGTAAACCAATCACAATGCTTCGCAACGGCTTCTGATACGTGAATGACGAAAATTATTCAGAAGTTAATACAAAACGCCTACTTATAAATAAGCGGAGTGAAAAGTCGGTTGCGTGTAAATTAAAATATATTTTAACGAAGTCCTTTTAACATCTTCGACTAAATTAGAACCACTTCTACAAGAATTTAATCTCAAGCTCGTCTCACCTTCAAGAAGCACCACCAGGTGTGAAACGTATCTCGACGCAGTCTATTCTAACGTAAAGGTGACTCAATCTGTACTCACTACTTATATAGAATAATCGTCATTCTTCGCTCAAACCTTGTTAATAGACTGAATTCAATAACTTATGAATAATTTTCTTCATTCACGTATCAAAAGCCGTTGCGAAGCATTGTGATTGGTTTACTAATCGCTATCGCTACCTTAGAGTCCGACCAGCTAGAGACACAAACTCTATGGCTCGGAATTACTCTTGGCAAGACCTTTTCAACGACACCCTAATCAAGTCTCTAGCCCTCGTGGTTGCTGAGTTGATACTTGTCCACAGACAGACACAGTCTTTACACGCATTGTACCCAACTAAGGGTTTAAGCGGCTGAGAACTTAAGGCTCTACTAAAAACGGGGACGAAAGCCACCAACCCAGGAAAGAGGGCCCGCAGAGGGAGGAGGAGGGACAGCAGGGAGGGACTGTTCACAAGGGGGCTAGAGTTACCCATCGACGACAAAACTACTCACCAGACAAACATATAAGGACAGACACGAAACACTGATTCGCTCGCGATGGCCGCTGCGGGGCCATAGAGGATCGGGAGAGCCTCTGAAAACTTACCATGCCGGAACTTTGGAGAAACGAGTGGCCAGGAAAGCTGGGCGCTTCCCTGACTAGAGAAGCTGGGCACTTCCCTTCAAGATAATACCAGGGAGGCTGGGCACCTCCCTGCAGGACAATAAGGCCTCACAACGCCCGACTTATGTTCCCACGTGCAAATGGCGAAGGTCGGGCAGAAAGGACAGATGAGCCATACCATCATATGATTATAGAAGTGGCATCGAGATAGTTCGCGAGGTAAGAAATCCGCTCTGTGACGCCTTCGGCTGGGTGCCGAACTAGCCGCACTCATATGCAAAAGCCTCTCGGGCTGCGGGAAAATTAGATGACCACTGGGCAATCTCATTCTGAGAGAGAGGCATCTCTTTCCCTTGTTGCCGAGCCTCTTGGGCTCTGTACCGTCATTTCCGTGTCCGAGAAGTCAATCATCATCGTGAAACCGCTAATAGTAAGGGGAGATGATTACAGACAAACCGGGGATATTAGGCTTCACGATATCAGAAGCCTAAAAAGAGGAATATGATGGGTGTATTATATAAAATTAAAATTTCGAACAAGCAACATGATATTTACATTTTGGAAGCACATGAGGAACTCACGGACATATCAGTGTATATAGATACAACCACCCTAAAAACTCAAGATTAGGCAGAACGCTGTTTAGTCAACAATTACAACCCAGATCCTGAGGTGAAGAGACCAATAAGATTTCTAGATTCATTATAGAAGTGAGTGTTATCATTAATTTTGACTGTATGAATAAGCAAAAGGAATGGACATTAGTAATTTGTAATTGAAAATTTCATGAAGTATTGTGGAAATGTAACTAAATTCAAATAATACTACTTCAGTTTTTGCGAATCTGATTTGTTTTTAATATTGTTAGTAATTGGTTAGCACGTCAAAAAGAACCTTTGTTGAAACAAGTCTCAGAATTGTTAGTAATTGGTTAAGATATCAAAAGTACCCTTATTTCAAGCAATTTTTCATTATTGTTAGTATTAAGTTATGAAATCAACAAGAACCTTTGTTGTTCTAACCGTTTTTAATATTTAAAATATGTAGGGAAGCCTGTAGAAGTAGAAGAGAAAGTTTTCTTTGCGAAATAACTAAGTTAGAGTTGATCAGTGTAGTTTTAGTAATAAATTAGTAGCCTATGTCACGCATTGTGGAGAAGTTAATACATATCATTAAGCAATACATACCATGGATACTTCATTACGAAACTGCTTTAAGTTTTCACTTCTTGTTAATGCTAAAGAAGGAAAAATAATATAGTGTAATTTTTAATTCACCATTTTTTTTTCTTACGACAAATAAGGATGGCGTAGCCTTGATGTTTTTCTCAAATAAACAGAAAAATAAAATAATGAGAAAGAAAAAGAAATCGATTTAAAAAAAACACAGTTCCAATCCCTGTAATATTTATTTCTTGATGTGCCATAAAGATTAGTTCGACATCAAAATCTAATGTTGTTAATCAGCCTGCAGCTATTTATCAAACTGAGTTTCAGCTGGTTTTGTTTATTTTTCGTTATGCGAAAATAAAATAAGTTATTCTCTTTTTCGTCGCAACAAAACACGAAGGAATATCGGTCAGAAGCTGCAGAAGAGTTCCTTTACCATTGTTTTGCAGATAGACAAGATGTTGATGGACTCAGTATTAGTTGCTCTGATAAAGTATTTACCTTATTTATAGGTTTTTAAATTTTAACGAAATCATATTGTATTTGTTTATTTATGTGGAGTCGTTGGTTTTTCATTTATTAATTAATTTCGTGCACGTTCAAAAGAAGAAATGCCTTTTGGATCCTATGATCGTTCGGCATAAGGTTTTTCTGGTTCATTTCCGCACTAATTTTTGATTGTATTTTTTTTTTTTTGGATTCGGGAGTCACTGTCGGGAGCGAGGGTGACTTCCATTTCTGATCCACGCATTTCTGGGTTTGTCATCCGGGAGGGTGGATGGGGCTGATGAGTCTCTAAGAAGGACGAAACGGCCGTTCCCTTTGTTGCCAAAGTGCAGTGGTTGGTTTTCATTGATCAAATCATATTTTAATCATCTTCGGTTTGAATTCAGACACCCACAGCCATATAGTAGTGGTTCTCAAACCGCGTTCCGGAAGAGGTGGCTAAGTGTGTCGCCAATATTACGAAAGTTTAGTTTTAAAAATGAGAACAAACCAATGTTTATAAAGATTTATTACATCTACATTCAATTTAATAATACGACCATGCTAATTTATTAAAGTAAGGTAAGTAATGTGGGCCCGGTAGCCGAGTGAGCAAGGGCGCTTGGCTGCGGGTTGGAGGTAGCGGGTTCTATTCCCTGCCTCGGCGTAGGGCGGGAATTTTTCCACGCTCAATTCTCCTCCAAACGGGACCTAGGGCCTACTTAGCTCTCTGTAGAATGGGTACCGGGTTTCTTTCCCGGGAGTTAAAGGCGGGCGGGCGTCGGGCTGACCTCCCGACCTCATACTAGTGCCATTGGTCAAGAAACGTCGAGCGCCTTACCTCCCTCACACCCGTGGGCCTGTATGACCTGTTTGAGGACAGCTTTTTTTTTTAAGGTAAGTAATAGTTTTCGACAATTAACGTAAGCTATTTTTCTTAGTTCAAAAATGAAAAATAGTTCATAGTTCAAAAATGTATAAAATACATCAGAAAATGTTTTACAATATACCTCCAAATTTAGAGTCAGGCCATTGACAATTATCCTCTGCTCCAGAGGATAATTCTCAATGGTCTGACTCCTAATTTTCAACATTTCTATCGTTTTCCATCTTTTAACTGTAATTTTTAAAATTTAGCTGAAGGGATGATCTTGATTATCTAAAGTACTTAGTATTTCAAAGTCGTTGGTGGAGTTAGAGAAGAAAACAGTTAGGGTTATAGTAAGGAAAAACTGGTTTAAAGCTAAAAACTCGAGATTTCTATGACAGCGACAAAAAAGAAAATAGAATAAGATATATTTTGTTAGTTTTCTCTTGACTTTATTTCTTAACGAAAATGGAATCATTCCAGCTTTTAACAAAACCTGAAGTTCCATGTACATATTAGCGTTGATATTTCTGGAGCAATTTTGGAAAATAAGTGATTTTTTCCAATGATGCTCGTATTTATTACCTTTTTAGGTTATTGGCTTTTTTTTTTATTTTTTAATTGATGTCTACAAGTTTTCAGCTACAAAGACTTCCCAGAATCGGAGTTGTCGTTTTCTCATCAAACGATTTCCCATAAGCAGATCTATCAGCGTCATTTCCAAACTTAATTTTAAACTTGTCTGGAGGGGGAAAATAATTTCGTGGAAAGATGGTAAAACTGTAGTAATTATTTGGCTTCTTTTTTTTTTTCAGTATCGGGAAATGACTGTGGGGGCGAAGGGACTTCACTTCACGAAACATACATCAATCCAACGATTTTGGAAGTCTCAACTTAATTGAAGGAATCCAAAGAAAATTGCATGTAATCTTACGATCCTAATTGAAGATTTAAAAGCGATATCTAATTATAATACATGTTTTCAATTCTTTCATTTTCTGGTCTTCATTTTGAATATGGGACAGAAGAATTGGTTTTTATAAAAGTTAACTGTCAGTATTTAGTTTAATGTTAATAACGTCTATTGTAAATATAGAAAAGTCAAAAACAAGTGAATATAATTTTGTGTGACCCATAATAATCCTTATATATTTTTTTCTCAAAGGTGTTTTATGTCGGTACGCCATAACTCCCTTAATACTTCATCAAAATCAATGATTGAGATATCATTTTGAAGATTACGTTCCCCGCTAATGACGAAAAATAAGCAAATTGTTTAAAATTAATGTTCTCGTTAAAAAACTTTATTTTAAAAACCTTTTTATAAAAATGTAGACACGCTTTAACAGAAGCGACTTATCTTTCGAAAGCGAAACAACATTTAGCGTCGTGAACTTCAAATATACCCTTTTTTAATTAAAAATGCACTTTAAAATGATATTTCATCGTTTATTTAATAACAACAGATAAAAAACAAAAACAAAAAAAGATTTATATTTTAATAAAAATAAACGATTTATTACAATAAATAAACATAAAAATTTGTCAACTTCTCATATATTATTTCTCAAAGGTGTTTTTTTTTTTTTTTATTACTGTTTTTAAATTTTATATACTAGTTGACACGTGCGAATAATTCGCAACAACAAAACCATCTTTGAGAAAAAATAAACGACTCCAAAGCTGTAGTGCATTTAGTTAAATACATTGTCAATAGATGGCGCCTTCTCCATTTTTATAATTCGCTTACTATCTTGATCAGTCACCAAATGATAATGTGGAAATAAATAAATGAACAGATTGTCAATAGATTGTTAAATGCCTTCTACATTTTTATAAAAAGATTTTTAAAATAAAGTTTTTTAACAAAAACATTAATTTTAAACAATTTGTTTATTTTTCGTCATTAGCGGTGAATGTAATCTTCAAAATGATATCTCAATTATTGATTTTGATGAAGTATTAAAAAACGGAAGTATATTAATGTAAGGAAAAATGAAAAAAAAGATGTTAGAAAAATAAGAAAAAAAAAAACAACCCATGCGGACAATGAAAAAAAAAAAGATTAAGAGGGAGAAAAAACAGACCCACATTCGGATTCGAACCGACGATCTCCAGCATATGAGTCCGAGAGATTACTCATCAAGCTATAGCTGATTACTGAAATGAGACAGTTATATTTCGAACATTTAAGCTAATAGCGGAAATCCAATGAAAAAAAATATCTCGAACATGGGGGAGGGGTGCGTTGGCCCCTGAAAATACACTATTTGGGCCTCTGAATATGATGGTGAAATCTGTTTGTCGATCCGACCTTCCGTTCGGGAGTTGTTAGGGGTGGACGGACACGGACAGACAGGACAAATGCAATAGCTACCGATTTTGGTCGCCAAATGGTTCGCGAAAAAGATCACAGAAACGTTTTGGAGTACAGTTGTAGATCGAATTCACATGTCATCTGTAAGGGACTATCTTATAAAGTTAAAGCTAAAAGCTTAATTTAATTACTTCATTTATTTACTTTATTTTGATGAGCCAATTTTTTTCGATCTTCAGGTGTTAAAGACTGGAACATACTTCCAACCCCATCTCATAGAATCCGTTATTGTATTAAAAAAAATATCTTAAAAAAGTATCAACATAGTAAGACATAACACATCCAAATTATGATAACAAAGTAATCCCGACCCCCCACGACGGAAATTTTAAACCATATTAAGGATTAAAAGGAGATGTTTTTAGTAAAGGCACTTGTAGTAGATAGTTATATAATTAAAGATAGAGGCAAAAATAAAGTTGAAGCCAAAAATCGTCAAAATAGATTGAAATTTACTTTCAGTAACAGACATCTGAAAAAACAAACTGCAGTTCCCTTCCCTGTATAACATTCTCATCGTAGTTGATCTTCTAACTCTTTTACTTTTTCTTTTTTCTCAATTTCCGTTAGCTTCCAAAGAGTTTCATCTTATTTTCTATTTTCTGTCTCTGTTTTTTTTTTTTCTAAGTTTATATATTTCTTTCTTTCTTTTTTTATTTTGAGTCAACTATTTTCATATAATGCAAGCATTCGAAACTCACAACAATTATATCTATTTTTAGCTTGGGTTATGTAAAGACAGCGTAGGTATTCATTAAGAAAAAAAATTTAATTCATTTCCTCCAAACCAGAAGTTATTAGGTTTTCCAATTTCTGATTATTTATTTCTTTCTAAAAACAAAAAACGATTATTTTTACTTTCGAATAGAAAGATCATAAATTGGAAAATGTATTAACTGCTGATTTAAAAGGATATTCAAGTAACATCCATTAATACATCGTTTCGTTTTATTACTTTTCTAATAAGCCGTGCCGGTGTGGCCGTGCGGTCTAGACGGCAGTCTGCCGTTGCGGCCAGTGTGCCAGTACCCGGGTTCGAATCCCAGTCGTGGCATGGATGTTTCTTTCTTCTTCTGTTTCTCCTTCTGTCAGTTCCAGCGGGTATCACTTGATCTGCCTCCCTTGGCGTACCCTGGGCAACGATTCGTCGGTTAAAGGCATCATATCTCGCACCTAGTTATGGCCTAAAGATAGCTGTTCAATGCCCGGGGCATTTGTAAAAAAAAAAAAAAAAAAAAAAAAAAACTTTTCTAATAATAATATTCTAAGAATAATAACTCCCGTGGTACGCTGGTCATTTTGAAAGCTTATGTAATATTTTTGTAATTTTAATACTAGTGTATTGGCCTTTTATTTCAATCTGTTACACTCGTTAAACCGTAAAAATTATTCTCAAAGAAAGGGTTTTTTTTAAGGATTTTTAACCTAGGCTAAAGTTTCAAAGAAATCAATAATACTTTTTTATATTAAAAATAGTAGAGGTAAATTGTCTTTCTTTATAATGGCTGTAAAGATTAGGCATTTCTAAATAAGGATTGGAAAAAAGTGGAGCGTGCAAATTTATTCCTTCTCTGCTACGTCGGCTTAAAAATACCACCTCAGATCTGAGAAACGAAGCCGCACTATAGCGAGAGTGTCAGACAAGCCCCATAAATTCAGTGCCAAAGCCTTCCCTAGCTCCGAGAAACCAAAACAGAAAGAACGAAAGGGAAAAATGCTATCTACGAATGATCACGCAGCGAGAAAATACTCTTTTCTTTTGTTTCTTGTTTGTTCTTTTCTTGTGATTTGCCGCTTTTGTTTTGCGGTTAAAGACGAAAAGAAAACAGACCAGCTAACAAATAAACGAAAACGTCAAAACACACCGGGAAGATCAAGAGACGTAGGAATAAATTTGTAAGAACAGTCGAATATTTATTGGGATCAGTTGGAGGCAAGTGTATAAGTAACGAAGAGAAAGAAAGTGAATTCTTTTGAATATTTTTTTTTCAAGTCATGAAAACGACACAAAAAAGAACGGCTTATGTTTGTTTTCGAATTATAACAGCTCCTAAATATTATAAAGTTAAAGCACAGATCAATGGTAGCTCTTGGAGTCGCTGGAGGTTAGGATCTGGGCCTTTCCTGAGGACCGGGTGGTGCCGAGCTAAACACTATTCTTTGAGAGCTGGGTGGTCCCTAGAACCCGTCTGGAGGAGAATTAATGTGGTAAAATTATCGCCCTCCGCCCGAAATTGAACGCGGCTCTTCCAGACTGCAGTCATGCGCATTACCACTTGATTACTGGACTCGCATCTCCTAAATGTAGGCTATACAGTACACTTTTCTATTTTTTTGTAAAATTTAATTAGTATTCGCGTTATTACTTAATGTTCTCTAAAGATTATTTTTTAATAACATGAAACCACGCTCAAATTAATGGTTTCAGTAAAAGGATTGTTTGAGTATCGATCGAAATCCATTGGTTAGTTTTTAAATTTTGTATTTTGCGCTCATTTCTCGATAAAAACTTATTTTGATAAGATTTCAGAAATAAAAGTTAGATCATGCATAGTCCATAAATGCTCTTACTAATTTTCAAGAAGATCCAGTCAGCGGTTCAACAGCTGTTAGTGGAACAAAGAGACTGACTGATTTGTTAATCCCCACTTTAAGTTGGAAGATAGACTAAAAATAATCATCATGAAGTGGAACAATTTAGTTTTATTAACAAATACATTACTCATTACTTATAAATTATGTTTGTTTTTTTAATTTCATTATTCAAAGATTCAAATTATGTGTTAGTTACGCTAAACTGGTAAACGGGAAATAATATTTAAAAGAAACGAAATAACATAAAAAACGGTCCAAATTACTTCAAACACAACAACATTTAAATTTGTTTTGTGTGAATTATTTCAGACTCGATAAATTATTATGCTACTGTAATTGTCAGTTTTAGTCTAATTAACTCTTTAATTTTGTTGTTGAACATTTCTGACCATTGTAGGTCAGAATCATTGATTAGTGCGATAAGATCCAGAAGGATCAAAAGCACACGTGGGATCTGCCCACGGCCCTACGCCCAATAAAAACAAAATTTTACGAAGCTTTGTTTGTGGCTTCCTTATAGATTCAGTCCTTACGTAAATTCTCTTGTGTTACCTAAACTTTATTCTTTCAAACTTGACAATAGAAACCTGTTAGTCTCTGGATTCAAATTCCAGGAAAGATGTCCTTCAGCTATTTGACGTCATGGCAACCAGCTGAAGAACAAGTTTCAGGATTTCCGTCTCTGTCATTTGACACGTGGAGGACATCAGGAAATCGATCAGACAATCTGCCTCTGTATTTTTACTTCATTATACTTCGTTTGACAGATTACTTATCAAATCAATTTAGTGTAAAGCTTACAAATATTAGTGCACAAAACTTTGGATGTTAAAAATAGATGTTTTTATACTTAATTACTTCGACGGCTTCATTCGACGTGTTGTGAGAATCATGGAAATGCGATGGAAGCAAGGTTATCTCAGGAACTTCTTGTTTCCGAAATCTTTTAAATGTGTTTATTTTTCTTTGTGATTTTTCTTTTTATTTATATTTGTATTCAAATAGTGAATACAAATGATTCTATGTTTGCGAATTATAACATTGAAAACACATTCAAAAATTTCGGAAGCATTTGACAGGATTTGTTCATTTTTCTTTATTATTTTTATTTGTAATTGTACTCAAATAATGAATACAAATGATTCTATATTTGCAAATTATGATATTTGTCAAATGCTAACAGTCCTGTCTTCAAATATTTCACTAGCTGTCCGAAAATATTACTATCGCCTTTTCCTTCATTATTTTTCATTTCATTACTGAAGTTAAACGTTTCTTTCTTACTTTTTTTTAATTTAATATTTTTAATTATGTTTATATTTTATTTAAAAAAAAGTACAGATGTTAAGATCAACGTTCAAAATGATAGAATATTTAAAATAAAATGGCAAAAAAATTTATGAAAATTTTTGAAAAACCATGCTTTCTATATTACATAATGATTAAAATGTATAAGAATTATGTATAAGCAATTCAGAAGTAATTGTGTACGCCGCCGCCTTTTGGTGGTCTCGGTAGTAACGGCGCATGGAAGGACTTGTTGCCTTGGCGGATATGTTATTGTATTGTCATAAGACGTAAGCAAAATTTCTAAATGATTGACCTATGGGAAATGATTTAAAAATTGATTACAAGATTTGACCCGGAAACCAGACAATGCTCACTCATGAACGCCCAGCCCACACCCTTAGATCTGGAAAGCTGAAATTTTGGACAGAGGTTCCCTTTATGATGAAGACAAGGAAGAAGGACGGATTTTTCAAATCAAATTTCTCACGAGATAGGGAATAAAGAGGATTTACAATGACCATGAAGTATGTGGCGGCCTACCCGCAATACATCTGAATTATCCGGAGATGGCCATATCGGGCTGCGAACTCGTATATTTTCCGATCTCGATATTAATTTGCTAACTAAATAAAGTTTTTTTTTTTTTTTTTTTTGTACTATGTATGTAAGGGTTCCGGAGCGAAGCGATGGTACCCGGCTAGTATATATATATATATATATATATAAAATCAAAACAGAAAGACTTTGGAAATTTGCTGACATTAAATGAAACTTTACTTACCTAGATGAATGTGTTAAAAATAATGTTTACTAGTGAATTGTCTGGTTTTATTAAACACTGAGAATTTCTTTGAAATCCAGAGAAATCCCTTTTGAAATGTATTCATCAGTTTCTGCTGAAGGATGCCGATCGTGACAACTTGAATGCCTCCAAAATCAACTCGTTCTCTTTTCCTCTGTTTCCACTTGAATACAAGCTCAATATTCTGCCATTACTTCATTTTATATTGTGACATGTCCAAAGCAGATTTACTGACTTTGAATAACAAACTGTTTCTAAGAAAAACCATTTGTTAGTCACCTGCGTGTTCACAGCAGAAATTCGAAGAAATTCTCTATGGATTTTTAAATTGATTCCATCTTCGTCATTTATTGCTTTATATTGATCCCTTGAATCTTTTACTGTCCCTTGAGGTATTTGTGAACAAAGTTTTTGGCATCTAGTAGTTATGTTCGTTCCAGAATCAGTGAATAAAAAAAAAGAGAACAGTGTCTTCCCTGTGTGATCTAAAGTTACACCCTCAGTACTTGAGGATGTATAGAGATAAAGTACAGTCATCTACAGTTATATTGATGTTCTACAAGGTTTCTATAATAATGACTTTGTGATTTACTTATAAAATTACTTAGAAAAGTATGATTTTAAAACTAATTTCATGGTTGTTCGTTACTGAATTCAGAGATGCTTTTTCTTGCGTTCGAAATACTCTAAGCTTATACACTTGCAGTACACTAATAATGTATTCTTATGTTTTGTTTTGTTTGTTTGATATATATATTAACAGTAGAAACTGGTTTACACGTAGTCTAGTTACATATAATTGTTTATAGGTCCTGGCGAAAATTGTATTTAATTACTTATATTTCTGAGATATACGTAACTGAGTTACACGTAGTATATTTTTGAAAACGAGATTTAGCTCTAAGTATTTTCAACTATAGATATTCCCAGGTGTTCCGATATATAGCTCGGCGTTCCATTATCGATATATAATCGTCGCGTTCCTGAGGTTTCTGGCCGGCTTTTAATGAAAGGGCGGTCAGAGACAAAAACTGTATGAATTTTCACATTGATGAAACCTGATTTCCCTTCATTTAATTCAGTCTCTCTCTCTTACATGGGTAAAAGATGGAATAAAATTTTTCAAAGTGAGATTTATTCGGGAAGTGCAAGGCAACCCGCAAAAATCAGAAAAGCAGAAATAGGGAGTAACTTAAATATACTCACTCACTCACTGATCAACGCCCAGCCATACCGTTGGACCTAGAAAGCTGAAATTTTGCACAGAGGTTCCATTTATAAGAGTTAATTTATAAATAAAAAAGAGCACACTTGCATAAACTGAAAAGAAATATGAGTTATACAGCTACCAGTTTCGATTGTACTCCAATCTTTCTCAAGCTAAACACAAGCGTGCAAATGCACGTCTATTTAAATGTTCATCAAATAATACTGCTATAAAAGATGACGTGGCGGACTGGATTGCCCTCTGGTGGTAGATGTATGAACTGCATTTGATCTGTGCTGCCAACTGGCGGGGAAGGGTGACATCATTTGCACGCTTGTGTTTAGCTTGAGAAAGATTGGAGTACAATCGAAACTGGTAGCTGTATAACTCAAATTAAATGTATTTCTTTTCAGTTTATGCAAGTGTGCTCTTTTTTATTTATAAATTAACTCTTCAGATGTTACGCACACGTAAAAGCTTTCTTCAGGTTCCATTTATGTTGTAGACAAGGAGTAAGGCCGGATTTTGCAAAATTCCCACGGGTTTGGGAATAACGAGGGTTTATTGTCGCTTTAAAGTTGTTTTTTTTTATTATTTCCGTAATTATTTCCGTAACTATAATTAGTAGAGACTTCAAATTCGGCATGTAAGGAGGTAATTATAATCACTAAAACCCTTTCCCAGGATTTTTCGAAATTCCCCCGGGATAGGATAAACAGTGTTGCTTTAAATTATAAAGCTGAAAGTTTACTTCCGTTTCTATTGTTAGGTTTTAGGATTTGTTATCTTGACAATGAGAACTACACAACTACACAAATAGTGTTGTGCAACTAAAATATTGTTGTGGATAATAGCGACGTGGTTTTCGGGTTAGATGTAGATTTGTAATGATCAGATGATTTTTTACGAACTAGGAAAGCTTCGAAGTGATAGGGTTATGACGTTACAAAATTCAAATAACCTGGAACAATGGATGTACACTGGGAGGACGGTGGGTGGATGGGCAAACATAGTTCAAAGATACGAGGTTTTTGGGATAGATATAGATTTGTAATGAGATCAAACCTTTTGATTTGTTGTTGTTGTTTTTTTTTTGTACCAACCGGGAAAGTTCCAAGTGATCTCGCAATTGCAATTTCTTTATCATCCACATTAGGACATTTGTTTTTTGTAACCCGAGCGAAAAACGGGTCGTTTTGCTGGTATATATTAATATATACTAGCATATTTATTTAAATATATTGAGTTTAAGGAAAATATATTTGAGATTCTTTTAAGGAAATTCTTGATAGGTATTACTAAACTGAAGATCTACACTTAATACTAAATTGTTTCGAAGCCAAATAATCAAAACAGAAAGACTTTGGAAATTTGCTGACGTTAAATGAAACTTTACTTAGCTAGATGAATGTGTTAAAAATAATGTTTACTAGTGAATTGTCTGGTTTTATTAAACACTGAGAATTTCTTGGAAATCCAGAGAAATCCCTTTTGAAATGTATTCATCAGTTTCTGCTGAAGGATGCCGATCGTGACAACTTGAATGCCTCCAAAATCAACTCGTTCTCTTTTCCTGTAAAATTGATTACAATTATTTCCTCTGTTTCCACTTGAATACAAGCTCAATATTCTGCCGTTACTTCATTTTACATTTTGACATGTCCAAAGCAGATTTACTTACTTTGAATAACAAACTGTTTCTAAGAAAAACCATTTGTTAGTCACCTGCGTGTTCACAGCAGAAATTCGAAGAAATTCTCTATGGATTTTTAAATTGATTCCATCTTCGTCATTTATTGCTTTATATTGATCCCTTGAATCTTTTACTGTCCCTTGAGGTATTTTTGAACAAAGTTTTTGGCATCTAGTAGTTATGTTCCTTCCAGAATCAATGAATAAAAAAAAGAGAAAACATTTCTGTCCCTGTGTGATCTAAAGTTACACCCTCAGTACTTGAGGATGTCTAGAGATAAAGTACAGTCATCTACAGTTATATTGATGTTCTACAAGGTTTCTATAATAATGACTTTGTGATTTGCTTATAAAATGGCTTAGAAAAGTAAGATTTTAAAACCAATTTTATAGTTGTTTGTTACTGAATTCAGAGATGGTTTTTCTTGCATTGGAAACAGATACTCTAAGCTTTTACACTTGCAGTACACCAATAATGAATTTTTGTTTGTTTGATATATTCACAGTAGAAACTGGTTTATACGTAACCTATTCAATCAACTTATATAATTTGCTAATTTCGTCTGTCTGTCCGCCTGTCTGTAACTCGATATAATTAAGCTATTAAGATAGATCCAAGGTTCTCAATGGTACCATTGAATCAAGGGTACTGAAATTGGGTGAAATATTAGTTGATTTTATCATTCCATGTTGTTTCCATGAAATTTCACCTGAAATTCTAACAAAACATATGTTCAAAACCAAATAATTTTGTTATCACTGCACCTATTTTAATGAAATTCGGCATACTTACTCGGTTTTTTACGCTGATTTTGAAACTCAAAACCATTTTTGTCGTAGAAGCTTCGTTCACAAATTAGCGCAGTATTTAGATTATACAAAGGTGAGTTTTAAATGCCTTTCGGCGTTATGAGTCAAAAATAATAATTATTCTTTAGATAAATTAAACTTTAGATATGGTTGGTATTTCGTTTTTCTTTTTGGTTGGAAAATGATCCTTTAGATTAAACTCTCAGAATCTCTATGATAGGTGTATAGGTAAGAAGTACACCTAAATAGGTCTGATAAACATTAAAAAAAAAAATTTCAAATCAAATCATCAATCGAATCAAATATATATATATATAAATTGGCGAAGTTCGTCTGTCTGTAACTCGATATAATTAAGCTATTAAGATAGATCCAAAGGTTCTCAGTGGTACCATTCAATCAAAAGTACTCAAATTGAATGAAAATATGAGTTCATTGTGTCATTCCATGTTGTTTCCATGAAATTTTATTCTTGGGAACTGACCTCGACAACTGAAATTCTAATAAAACATTCGTTCAAAACCAAATAATTTTCTTACCACTGCATCCATTTTAATTTGGCATACTTACTCAGTGTTTACGCTGATTTCGAACTCAAAACCATTTTTGCCGTAGAAGCTTCGTTCACAAGTTAGCACAGTTTTAGATTACATTTACTTTATATTTGATAGTTGATAATAAAATGATTTTCAGATTTTTTTATGCCTGTCGTCCGACAGGCTTTGCTGCTAGTTACGTATAATTGTTTGTAGGTCCTGGCGAAAATTGTATTTAATTATATACAAATTATTTCTCAGATATACATAACTGAGTTACACGTAGTTCGCCTTTATAGATAGTATATTTTTGAAAACGAGATTGAGCTGCACATATTTTCAACAGTAGATATTCCCCAGGTGTTCCGATATATAGCTCGGCGTTCCATTATCGATATATAATTGTCGCGTTCATGAAGTTTCTGGGCGGCTTTTAATGAAAGGGCGGTCAGAGACAAAAAACTAAGTGAATTTTCACATTGATGAAACATGTGTTCCCTTCATTTAATTCAGTCTCTCTCTTGCGGCCAAGGGTAATAAATGGAATAAAATTTTTCAAAGTGAGATTTATTCGGGAAGTGCAAGGCAACCCGCAAAAATCAAAAAAGCAGAAATAGGGAGTAACTTAAATATAAGTTACACTACATGATGTGCAGTCATTAGTAAGGAGGAGTCAATTTTAGAAGAATGTAGAAGCGCGGCTGTCAACAAAGGGGAAAATTTGTAGATAGGGAAACGTGAGTAACAATGTAATGGTTAGTGAAAATTTGCTGAGTCTTTGCTTTTCATTTATTTTGTAGTTGTGTAACGGGTATAGCTACAGTATTTTATTCAATCGTTAAAAGTTTCTTACAACACGAAATCAGAAAACCTCTATGAAAATGAATGCACTATTTAAAAATTGTCAGTTTTACAGTTATGCATATCATATGTTGAAAAAAATGTACCTAATACGCAAATGTTTATTACGAGTGGTATGTACTGTATTATTTTACGATATGTACTATGTATAGACTACAGTTATAGTTATGTAACAACGGAATTTTGACTATGCCCTTCAAATATAACAAAATTGGAAAAAAAATCGCCACCCAATTTGAATCAATTCGGTCAGTGGGATTAATCTTTCGCTTTTCGGCAACGGAAGGAGCACTTCTAGTTTCCGCTTCCTTCTTTTTGTTCCTTGAAGAATTAAAGTAAAAAAGAAAAAAAAAACTCTTTTAAACATTATACTTAATGGCATTCTGAATATGATCAAAGCTAAATCATTTAGTCAGTAAATTGTGAATTTTGATTTACCCACTTTTCGCCATAATCATCTCGTGATTTGTTATTAAGTTCGCAATTGATTGATAAACAGCATTTAGTTGTTTTTGTTTTTTGTTTCAGAAGAATAATCTGTGTTTTCTTGACATCTGTGTTTTCCTTGAAATCTGTCTCTTTTCTCTTTAGCGGATCCTAGAGGCAAAAAAAAAAACTAAAGCAAGTCGTAAAGAGATTTAGTTCCTTCTGTCATTTAAGTTCATTTTCTCATTTACTGTTGATGTATTATGTAGACGAGGGTGTGTTTTTTTTCCTCTGCTTCTTCTGAAGTGTGTTGGTACCCATTAAAGATCCCTAATGGCTTATTGTAAAATAACGGAGCTTCGAAATTAATATTCTAGGAGTCAAGTGACCCAATTTAACTTTAGTCTTGCAATTAATATGACGGCGCAATTAATTTTAAAAGCTGAATTACAATTTTATGACGTGCAATAAAGTTTTAGTAACCATATATTTTTCATATTGTCCAGAATAATGCATTACCAATATTTTACGATTCCCCTTCCATCTATATGAATAGCTCATCGCAGACAAGTCAGGTCGGTGCGTGAACAGCTGGCACCATACTCTATTGTAAACAACAGATCCACTTGTAATGGGATTCTCCATTGGAAAACAGTTCATAAAAGCTAATGCAGCATTACGTTGAGTTAATCAAGGCTTTCTCTAAAAGACAACTCTTCCTTCCAGTATTGAAATTTTGTCGTCATTCACTGGGACCTAGGGTAAATGAATTGGTTTTATGTCGTTGTGGAACTGTAATGTATTGCTTGTCTTTGACGACATATGTTATTTCAATACTTTGACTTATAGAACTCCACCTAGATGTAAATGTTTAACGTCATCTATAAAATTTGAATTGGGGATTTTGTTTTCCTTAATTTTTGTAACTTACTTCTTAGTAATCCCGGAGGAAGAAGCTGTTAGATGTGTGTGTGTATAACGCTGTCCATAGTCCAACCTAGAAGTCAGAGTCATTTCAGTGATTCCACATTGGATTTCCCCTTTATGACTCAAGGTATGGGAAACGTCAGACTTCAGCCCAGACCACATCCGGTTTTAGGCGGTCACCGATCGCAGGAGATAGTGGTAATTGAACAAAATTAATGTCTAATTTGAGACCTTTAACTAATCAGAACTTTTTGAGTCCACTTTAACGAATCTTCAAACAGTTTCATCTAGTTGATTACAGTTCTCTGTGGTTAGCAATGATAAATATCAATCAAAGTTTTTTGAAATCTCACATTTTAGAAGATTCGGCTGTAATTATTAAAATTAGCTACAGGTATCCCTCGCATTTCGACGGTCTGATGTTTCATTCTTTTTCAGTTCTATCCAAACTATACATTCGAAGCATGGTCCGCTCTTTCGACCTATTATGTCACGGTTACACGATCTTCCAGGCTCTGCGATCATGTGCTGTTATTTTCTCGATCCGGTGCCATTTTTTCTTCACTTTTTATACTAAAGTCTTAGTGCACTTTTGTATATGTATAATGTATTATTTAGCTTTCGCACGCATTCGCAAGTGATATATATATATAGAGAGAGAGAGAGAGTGCACAGGGTTGGGTAAGTTTCTTTTAAAAAATAAACTTTTACAGTTTAATAATAATAAAAAAAAAATCCGTGAAAAGCATACTAATAATTTATACTTTTAAAAACTCTGTTGCAATTGTCAAATTTCGTTATAAAAATTGATTGATTATATTCCAAAATTAACTTATAGATTTCGTTTATTTTACTTGTCAAGAATTTTTTTTTTTTTTCAAATTTAAATGTGCTGTATTCTCAATCTTTTTTTTTTTTTTCTTTTTACACTAAATTAAATCGAATAAATCAAATTATTATTTTTTTTTATTATGATGGGAATCTGAAATTTTGTTTAATCAAAAGCCACATGTACTTAATCATTATTTTGCATTCTTATATTTTAAATGATACTGTCAAAAGCTTTTTTTTTTTTAAATGCATTTCTCATTTAAAAGTTTCATTAATTTCTTAGCAGCGAATTTTATTTTACCAGATTTTTTATTTAAGCTGTCATTTTTTTGTCATTCATTGTGATATATATTTACGTTCCAAAAATAAAATTACAAATAAAAGAAACTAAATAATATGATATTTTTATAGAACATTAATCAATTTTTGATAAATCAGGCTATTATTTCTTGAGTATAAATAACCCCTTATTTTTTTCCATTAATTAAATCTTAATTCAAGACATTTGAGGAAGTTTTTGATTTTGTTTCTCCTTTAAAACTCAACGTATTTTAAAGTGAAATTCTTCGTTCATTTTTCTTCTTTTGATCACAGTTGAAATACATTGATCCTTTAGAAGGCAATTTGTAAAAGTAAAGACCAAGTTTTCCTCTATTTGACGAACGTTTTATAGTTCTTTATTACAATCAAGGAATGGAAAAAAATCTTTTTTCGCTTACAGATATTCGGAAACATATTTGTTTGTTCATCATATCGATGGCTTAGCGCAAAAGTAGCGAATATCCATACGCTTAAGCATGGATAGTCGCTACTTTTGCGCTAAGCCATCGCTATAATATTAAAAATAAACAAATAAACAAGCAGCTTCCTTATTAAAAAGCTATATTTATATCAAATATTTATTCAAATGTGAATAAAAGATTTATTCAATATGAAACATAGGCGTAGTCATGTTAAGATGCAGAGTTACCGAAATTTTAACCGGAAAGACCGCCTCTTGGCCTTAAATGTAAATTCCAAGTTTCACATTTAAAATTAAAAATTATTAACTTCCAAATACTAATTTACTTCAAAAACTTTTCACTTAGAAACAGCTCCCAAGGCAGTTCTTTATTGTTATGGTTATGGTTGGTTACAATAACATCATCGCAAACAAAGGAATCGTAAGTTCGCAGTAGTAATTTCTATTTTTTAAATGTTATATATATTATATGAAGTTTAACGCTTTTTTTAAAAGTAACATTGCTTTCTACCAGATATCTTTGTTTTAAATGAAAGTTCGACTTTATAATACTAAGTGTTAGTATTGTGCTCAGTAGCCTTCTGCATTTTGAAGTAAACCACTCGTAAAAATCGTTTTTATTCGTCGACGATTCAAACAAAAATGACTAAGATCATAGATGAGATTTGGATTTAGTTTCTAAGATAATCTTCTTCGAAAATATCTTGAACAATACTAGCGACCGGATAACTGATATGGCCTTTTGAAACAGCTCTTGCCAAACCTCCCAATAGATTGGTGTGAAAGTACACCAAAAAAAAAATACTTCGTTACAAATAAAAGTAACTGAGCACAGTTAATCAATTAAAAAAGTAACGACGTTACCGATCGTTACTGCAAAAAGTAACTGTTACATGTAACGGCGTTACTAATAACGCATTATTACTTCCCAACCCTCATAGTGCATTATTTACGGTTTCGGTGACCAAAATGCATTTGGGAGCTAGAAAAAACAAACCGGGTTCCGCATTTCGGCGACATCCGGTTTTCGACAGTGCTCTGATCTCTCAACTGTCGAATAAGCGGAGAACGTCTTTACGCTTTAGTTTTATTAAAAAAGTTAAAACCTTGTCTTTTCTTACATGAAATCATATTTATTCCATATTGTTCTTTGAGTTCTGTGTCGTTTTTATTAAATATTGAATATTTTTCTAAGGGTTTTTTTTTTAATAAAAAATATAATTTTGTATTGATAAAGAAAGGGATCACTGCATTGCCTTTTCTTTTTTAATAACGAAATATTTGCTTGAATCAGGTGGAGTCATTGAGGTATCAAAATTAATCTTATTGAATTCTATTTTCGAGTCGTCACTAATGACATTAAGCTTAAAGCAGCACAACAGTAACCCTCCCTTCGATGGACTCTTATTGAAATAAAAAAAACGAAACATAACTGTTGATCCGCAGGAGTTATTTCATCTACTATATGGAAATGAAAAATTTAATAGAGAAATTTTGATTGTTTTTTTTTTTCGTAATTTATTTCTCCTCAATTTTTGTTTCCGTGCCTTATCAGCCATCGAAAGAAAGTGGAAAAAAAGATCTTTTACTTTGAGAGATTTAAACATTAATATATCATGCTTTATTCTAAGGATACAAAGTAGTAAAAACGTCATTGTTTTTATATTCAGGGGAAAAAAAAGTTCCCTGCGTTGTAATTGGAGGAGGATTTCAGTAATTAAAGTACGGATTTTGAAATTTTCCAGTTTAGTCCTGTCCAGCTCTCTTTTGATGTATCAGCGAAAAAAATGACATC
>JAFIDM010005346.1:18231112-18299686 GCA_023159025.1 Thereuonema tuberculata
AATCAGAACATAAGGTTCAAAAAGGAATTTACAAAGTAAAAAGAAAAGGAATTTAACGTGCTGGAAAATTCAGTGATATTACTTTCGCTAACATCTTGTGAAAGACTTAATCTGATGAATTTAATTTATTGGTAAATGTATTGGCAGTCCTCAACTTGCAAGATATAGGAATGTAAGGAAACAGATATTGAAATCTTCATTTAGCGTCTTTCGCTGCAACCAAGAATTGTTAGAATTGCTTGTGAAAAAAATGAAAAATATGTTTTCTCTCTCTCTTACTGAGTGTTTATCTACTGTCCTTTGTCTTGTAAGCTTCTTTTACCATTCTTTCCTTCTCTTCTTGGCGTCTTAAAGATTCACCTTAGATGCTACATTGTTATGTGTGTGTGTGGTCGGTTCGCACCGAAGTGCGAGCTTCGTTGCCGAAGCATCCGTGCTCCAGGGAGCGCTAGTGTTCCCAAGACGGCGAACCCCTAGCAGACTCCCTAGAATTACAAGGGAAAGATACTGGGGTGGTTTCCCGTGGCCTTCCCCAGGACGCCATTAAGGAATGACGTCAGACCGAAGAGAAAGTGAAGAAGAGGCTACAACACAGGAAAGGAAATTTTTGAAACATCCATGCTCGCTACCGGGACTTGAACCCGGGCGCTGGCACATTGATCTCACGACAGACCGACGCCTGAGACCGCTCGACCACACCAGCGCGGCACATTGTTATGACTCTGTATAAAATAAAATTATTTATTTTATTAATTATAAATGCTGTAAATAAAAGAAGGTGAGACTACAACGTTTGAGAATCGAATCGATAAAAACAAAAAGCGAGAATCTTGGAATTACGTTTCTCAGAATTTTTAGGGAAACATATCTAGTATATATTATGAAAAGCATCTTTCGCTCGCTTTCCTAACATTACCAAAAGGGAAATGTCTTTGCTTCAAGACAACATTACCTCCAGGTATTATTTCCATATATTACCATGACAAATATCATAGACAGCTTCTGGTGATTCGAAGTGGAGACCGCAAATATTAGGAAAAAATGAAAAAAATATAGCAGTAACCAGATCTGGACAAGAGGATGGATGTTGAAGAGTCCGAACCCTTGATTCTTCCAGAAATTGGGTTTTTTTCCCTATAGTGTAAACGTGGATTGTCGTGGTGTAGTAAAATTCAGTACTGCTCCAATCTTTGATCTTCTCCGTTATCAGAGAGCTTTGGCAAAAATATTGTGATGTTCTATCCTGCCCTGACTGTCTGTTGTTCCTCGAAAGAACCAGGTTTTTCCCATCCTGAAATTAGGTTAGATTAGAAATGAATGATCCTGCCAGGGATTTATTTCAAGTAGATCCATAAAATGATATTTAATCCGATTGTTAAAAGGTCTTAACGATCTGCCTATTCTCTTTATCGGTTATCTGGATCAATTTAGATTCGGGGGAAATATAGTTTTATATAACAACTAGCAAAAAGACCCGTTCTTCGCTCGGGTTACAAAAACAAATGTTTTAATGATAAAGAAATTAGAATTGCGAGATTAATTCGAAACTTTCCCGGTTCGTATAAAAAAATAAAATAAAGAGCAACTCAAAAGGTTTGATTTCATTACAAATCTATATCTATCCGGAATAGATGTATCTAGTAAAATAAAATCTGTCGTAAAATCTACAAAATCTATACCTACCCCGTAAAAGTATCCTTCAGCCATGTCCCTCATGGCTCTCCCGTTAGTTCCAGGTTATTTGAATTTCGTAACTCGAGATTCCTAGATATGAAATTAATATCAAAATCGGAGAATGTAAGACTTCCCACCAATTTCTTCCCTTCTCCCTCCAATTTACACCCTTAGCTCGAGGTTATTCGAATTTTGTAACGTCGTAACCCTATCACTTCAAACCTTCCCCAGTTCTTAAAAAAAAATCATCTGATCATTACAAATCTATATCTAAACCCGCAAACCCCGTCGATTTTATGCACAACTAGTTCCAATTGTCGACACCAGGTTGCTTTGTGGCGCTATCGTGCAAAACAACATTTTAGATAAATCACGCTGTAGTTGGACTAATTATTTAATTCAATTTAACCTGAATCCAAATCTTCCGTTGTTTTCTTAGAAAGCTAATATTTTTTTTTTCATTCATTGGACAAATTCAATAAAATACGTTCTATTAAATTGTGATCACTTTCTTAGTAGAATCCTAAGTGATTACACTTTAACAATATGGTACTTTAGAAATTGGTTAACTTTATCTGTAACTAATCTCTGAGACGCTAACGTTCCTGTGAAGTCGACATTAAATTAAACCCATTTGTTTACAGAAAAGAAAATCAAGTTATTCAGTGAAATATCTTCGAGGAAATTAGTGTTACTTTGAATTTTCTTTAGCTCGTATCTTGGGCTGAAGTCGTCATTGATAAAAGGATTGAATTAAGCGAATCAGCTCTTAAGGATTACGCAAACAAAGTTAAGGCTCCAGTGTCTCGACTGAAGTTAGTAAGTTTTAAGTGTTTAGGAAGTGTTCGAATACAAGGTTGATTAATAGTTGAACTTTGCCTTGGGTCTTTCTTTAGGACAGACTTAAAGTTGAATGAATTAAATCATTTGGGTGAAATATTTAAAGCTGAGTCGTTATCTCGTTAATTATCTCTATTCGTTATTAATGACTTTCTCAGCAAACATCAGAAATTCACGAGACTCTTTAAAATGAGTAGACATTCTCATAAAACTGTTTTCGTTTCTTTCTTTCTTTCTTTTTGTTTTGTTTATTTACACAAGATATAGTTGATTCTGCCAACTTTTGCATAGTCATTGAAAAATCGGCGTATTTCTACAAAAACGTAGTTGTATAAGAAACAAAATATATACATCGCTCGTTTGCTACAATAACTCAAAAATGATCGGTTACGGGTTCTTTCAAAGAAAAATAGACTGAGTCTTTGAGTTCTTGTTACTGGTAGAATGACAAAAGTGCGCTTCTAAAACTTAATATGAGAGAGTGAATTGTGTCACTATTGCATCAACACATTTCATTAACTTTTAAAATTTTCAAATTACTTTTCTGGAAAAATGATTTTTTTTTAAGTACCCCATTGTTGTAGCAAATGAGCGATATATATTTAGCATGTCTATCTAAATTATTTGTGGATCTGTAGATCAGTGGTTTATGCGCTGATCTGCAGACTGGAGGAGCTGGATTCAGTACCCTGCGAAGATCAGAACTTTTCTTTACATAAATTATCTTTATGTAATTTACTTATAAAAATATTGGAAGTTTTCGGAAGCTGTTCGGAAAAAAAATGGATTTAATATTAAGTCAGTAGTATATACATTTTTTTTGGAATGTTTAAGACGTGGTTTCAGAATTGATGGAGGACAGATAAACATTAATTTGAGAGGCAGCTTTATAGTGGACTTTGGCAACAAATGTTTATTATGACGCAATAACAATTTGTTAGAGGAGATTAGTTGACAGTCATTATTCTTCTTTACTGATAATAACTTATCCAAATAATGTAAAGAAAATTGGAATCGGACGAAGACGTGGTCTCGTTTATACAAACCATTTTTCATCGTGGTCTCTGGACTGCCCCGAAGAACAACAGGACAGACGGCCAAGTAATTCCCTTCGAAATAAATGGCCGGGTTATACATGAAAGCGCCTTTATCGGAATGCGGTTGGCCAAGATAAACAGTTCTTGTGCCTAACTGTTGCGCCGTTCACCAAGAAATGAATGTTCATTTTATTTGCAGAAACAGAAGCGTTCTTCACAAAAATAGCAGCTATTAGGGTGCTGGTTACCTATTCTGTATTCTGCTGTTTCTTTTCTTTCAATTACATCAGTTGGTTCTTAATTTATTTTCAAGTTAATCCATTTTAATAGCACAGATATTAGATATCATGAAAAGGAAGGAAAAGGAGAATGCTATTGTAAATAGCGAATTATTTGTATCTCTACATTGTATCTCTATATCTCATAGTAATTTTTAGTAATTACATAATTAATGATGTTGTGCTTTTTATTATTGTAATATATGGCACAGGAGATAATTTCTAACGAAATAGGACAAAGAATCTGTAGGTAACTACTCTAAGGGCCACACCTCAGAAGGAGATGCATTTTACATACGAATTGTTATTGAAGATAAAATTTGGACTACTTGCAGTTCCATCCTGGAAAGCATCTCACGAACATTAAATTCTATGGCAGGCTACCCGATAATTCGGTTTTCTTTTATGCAATTTTTGATTCCTGATTTTTGATTTTGACAGAAATAGATATGACAATATCCTCGATGATGTTTTTGGATAATTATACAAGACTTCTGCAGATAAATGTAAGCGATTTTGATGTTTTCTGTTTGTAAGCCATCAACTCGTCTGATTATCCAGCTCAGGCTTGTTGTCATTTTCACAAATAGAAATTATACAGTATTTCGCCAAATGTATTGTTGCACACTGGACACCGTAGAGTTGTAGCTCACAATCGACATACCTTGTCTTCCTGAACTTTAAATCATTGACACTTTATACCGCTCTATAAATTATCTACTCTTCTTCACTGACAATACAATAATTCGATTGGAACCCTTACCAATCTTTTTCAAGTCTAATCTGTTACAAATTCGGTAAGTTTAAAAACATCAGCAATATTTAACATCCCATGAAAGTAATCACTTTATTACATACAACAATATCATACTGAATGGATAATATTTTTGGAAACAACTACATCCTCTCCCGATTATTTACAGCATTCTCAAAATTAAGGTAGATGATCCTATGTTCGCCACCTATCATTACACAGAAGAACATTAACCGATAAGATAGCAGTAGCTACTGCATGTAAAGTATACTGTATACAGAGTTCGTTTTACACTTCAAATTGTCGCCACTATCGCTTCGGCTCCAGAATTCCGCAATTTGTGTCAAGTAGACTTGCTTATGTAATAATTGCTATTATTATACGTAATAGTTAATAATGTGTTTATGAAGAGTGATGTACAATTATGAAGATATTAACGTGCACAGAGACTAATAATTTAAATATAGTCTAGACGAATACAATAGACTAAGATTTAAAATATTATTTAAAGATTAAAACAAGTCCAGGCAATTTCGTCTCGTTTATCGCCTAGATATTATTACAGCCTTACAAGTTGATTTTATTTTTTGATCTAAAAAATTGAAAACATCACTTCAGTATTGCGCTTGTGTTTTCGTTTTTTCTAACCTCTAAAAATGTGTTTAATAATTCAAGCACCGGCACTTGTATAAAAAATGTATAAATATAATATTTATTTCTGCATGTCATGTATAAAGGCGCCCAAAGAGGAAAATACCCCAAGTGGGATAGGGTGTTTTCGAACACAATTTAAAAATAGGGTGATTCAGTCCAAAATGTATATATTCAAAACATTCTCATTCATCTTACCTTTTTTCATTTCAATGTGGTAATTTAGTCTCAAACGCTCCCCTTAAGCCCATTACACATGGATCCGTCCGACCGATTTTCGGTTCCATGTGCAATGGGCTTTAGGCTGTGTCTAAACGTTGGACCGAAATCTTTAACTGTAAACTTTTTTTTAGTTTATTTTTAACATTAAATATTCACATGTGCCTTTGATACTAAATTAAATAAATATATCTCTTCAATATACTTGTGTTCGCAAGAAAACTCATTTAGTAAACATCATATACACAAGTGGCGAACTTAAGAAAGACTTGTCCCCTAACTTCGCCAGTGATACCTTTCAGCATTTATAAATTTTTTATCCCATGCAGGCACCAACGTATTTGAAATAATATTTTTTCATTGCTGTTGGACAATACTTTTCATTATAAATTTTTAAATTTCAAAAAAGCTTAAATTAACATCACAAAAAAAAACTTTCTTAAGATGGCGAACTTAGTGTTACTTAACTTATAATGAGCGCAATGGATAACAACTTTTATAAAAACTTAGTAACTTCTTAATTTTTTTTTAATATACTATAGACTAATCTACGTTAAGTACTAAGTTCTTACTGTGTTGACAAAGTTCATCCAACATTATTTATCTGATGCTGAAGTCTAGGTTCTGAAAAGCTGAATCAATTCTGTACCAACTTGTAGGGATTCTACAAATTTTACAGTGTTTGGATTTCCTCTCAAAAAAAAAAAGTCTCAAATATTGACTCGAAATTTAGAGAAAATAAAAATCCCTTTCATGTTTCTTTTTTCTGTATTTTACGTCGAAAAAAAAATTAGTGCAGGAGTCTTTTGAAATCGGATCTTATTGCTAAGTCAATAGGAGATGCAAGGAAATTTTCGATTAAATGCCAAACTGATAGGAAACGTAAGTCTCAATGATTGAATTTCATCCATCAGCTTAATTAGAACATGTTCGGAAGACACTTCAAAGAAAATTGTCACAGGCAATTTGAGCAATGTGCTGTTTGCCTTTGTTTCAATAATTAAAGAATTTTTAATAAGTTACTAATGAATTATTAAAAACGGTGATTTCAAATAACAGAAAAAAAAAGAAAGAAATACATAAAATGACACGTTTAAAAGCATTCTTTTAAAGGTTTATTAGCTTTGTACTTTTATTTTTCTCAAGCGATTTTTGTTAAATCCATTGTTAGAATCTAATGTGATCGCCATTTTGATTGTATACTTGGTCTAACACTCCTTGAAGTTCATCGGAAAGAATAAAAAGGATCAAAGCGTACAACATCTTAAGATAGGACTTTTAAATCAAATTTACCATCGATGGATAAGTTTGAAATCACGAAAACATATAAAAAATCAACTACTTATTGTAGAAACATGAAATTTTAGAGTTATATTTAAGAGATAGGTCACTAGTGATTTTGGTTGAAGTCGGATCCAAACGAAGGGTGATTTTGAAACTTAACCAAAAAGACCATCTGCCTGATTTTCTTTTTCTGTGAGGGTCCATGTACAGAACTTCGCACTTGAAGGTGGACAAAAACATTAGAAGCAAAATAATTCCTTTCTACCACTATTAACGAACCATATTAATCCACATGTTGTGGATTCTTTGATATGATCGGAATTAATTGTGTTTAATCATTTCCGGATTTAATTCATTTTCAATAAATGGAAATTATAAAAATACGGTTTGTGTTCGGTAGTTTATGATTTACAAACTAACGTACACGCCCTGTCAACAATGAAGGAAGAACAATGTCACGGCTTTTAGTTGAGATACAGTATTTTTAAGTAGACGTTTTTTCTGTGTTTAAATATTATTTTTAAATTCTTTATTCATATCGAGAAATGTCTCTAACGATTCTCCAGTTCGTCGCTGAAGGCGAGCTTTTGCATCTAATGCTCGTCTGGTCTGTGCTGTATAGTAAACTAAAAACATTAATATTGAAATTTAAATTTTAATCTAGTAGGCTGAAATTATTATCCCCGCGCTCAAAGATGACCCTCCCAGAATGCAACGCAGCTTATAGATTGATCTTTCCTGGCTTTTCGTAGTTGTTCAAATGGAAGAGAAAATGGCGGTGGCGGGTTCACAGTCAACATTTCGACGAGGAAGAGTTATCAACAGTCAAGGCAGGGAAATTATTCTTAACGTTGCTCGTCGATTTCTAGAAGATGTATCGCCCAACAACGATTTGAAAAGTAAAAAGGATGCGTTGAAGGTCACTGCAGAATATACTGGAGTGAGTTTGTCAACGGTGAAGAGAATTTTAAAGTCGCCATTGCTACTTATGCCAGGGAGAAAAAGGCCTCGTTTGGCTCCAAAGATTTCGCCTGACGATTTCGATTGTTATGTCATTCGTGAAATTGTTGCTGATATGCATATCAAGAAGGAATTGCCGCCATTTTCTCTTCCATTTGAATAACTACGAAAAGCCAGGAAAGATCAATCTATAAGCTGCGTTGCATTCTGGGAGGGTCATCTTTGTGCGCGGGGATAATAGTGGGTTATTTTTTTTTCCCTCTAGCTCTTCTCTCATTTTGTCACGCACAGATATTTAACAGTAATTTGAATGTAGTCCCCGTGGCTTAATAGATAAGACATCTGACTTCGGATCAGAAATTGCAGGTTCGATTCCTGTCGTGGACGTTTCTTTGTAGAAATTGTTTCTATTTTCATAGGTAATAAAAATTATTTTCCAAACAACAGAGGAAGTGCGTTACGGAAGTGCGTTAGACACAGACAGATCTGCAAACTACCTAAGAGATACTAGAAGGCTTTTCCTTTGTTTTATTTTCACGATTACAAATCAAACGAAAAATGCAAACCGATATTTTAAGTTTGGTAGAGTTGAGATTCCCTCAGGGACTTCTTATTTTTATCTTCGTTAATTAAATTGTGGAAGAAGAGACCGTAATTCTAAGGGTTTTCTCAGTGAAGCAGTAAATTAGACCGTTAACCTCCCTCCCCTGCGGTGCTGACACTGATAGCAACGACTGATGGATCAACGATAAGTGTTTATCAATAAAATCTTTTATTGAAAATACGCAGAACAATATCAGATGGGAGCTGCTTCCCAGATCGCTTCGATTTCTCATTGAAGCAATAAGTCTGCTGTCCTCTCGCTTCGCTTTCCTCAACTGGAAAGACGATAAAGGAAAGAAGAAGCAGAAGAAAAAAAATCCGATTCCAGATGAACGATCCAATGTCCTTTATTTCTCGGACGTCGAAGGAACACAAGGAATCCTTGTGCCTAATTTGATATGCACCATTTGTATTTATAAAAGCTCTGCAAGTGTCGTAGCAAGATTGATGAGCAAAGTTTTCTTTTCTATTTCATTTAATACATCTCTATAGAAAGAAGCTTTGCTTTTTCTTTTATGTATATCATTTTGAATTGGAGATGACTAGCAAATATACAGCTGGCCATTTTCACAAAATAATAAGTTTTTGTGGATATTGAGCTTATTATCATATTTCATTTAAGTCGGTTTCTGGAATTCTTCATTGAGTTCAAATATCACAGTCAGTACGAAAGTGTTCCTATATATAAAATATTTATATAGATAAAACTTATTATATATGATAATACAAGATATACATTTATTTATGTGTCTTTCTTTGGAATAAAGCTGCAACCACCATCTCTAACAAATTGACCTTTTTTTCAGTTTTCTCAAAGTAAGGTTAAATAATTACCGCAAAAAATTGTTTTCACAAGTCTGTTTGTATTGATGTATTATAAAATAAAATAATATATAGATGTATCTGAAATGTGCTGCCAAACTGAAAGATTGTATTTAATCATGCAAAACAACGAATAAATGTCATATAAACATGGGTCTGGAACTGCTTATGGGTCTGGAAATGCTTTATTTCCTAGATATGAACGACGCAACAATACAAGAGGTGTTGGCCGTACAGTCGCTGTAATATTTATTAGGAAATGGCTTTTATTTCCAAATAAAATTTCATGTTTTTAAAGTATTATTTTGTATTTATTATATGTATTTTTTTTAATATATCCTGAAAATTTTCAGTGAATTCCATTAATCTTCTTTTTGGAAAGTTTTCGGAATGATTGTAGCTTTAAGTGAAGTATTTTGTGAAGAAGAACATCGTACGTCTTCGTGCAAAGGCCATAGGCTTCAAATTGTGTTGAAATCCAGCTGGTGTTTGCATTGTACAATTGAAATAATCCATTGCGCATTTTTCCTTAATCCATGGGAAGCTGCGCTTTTCTCTGGACCCTTTGATGACCTTGGTTCTAACCCTTTTGCTCAGTTGTATCTCTAGAGAGTCCTCATATCAGCTGGTCCTCGAATGGATGGAAGCAATCACTCGTAGCCATGGAAACGTCAATAAAAGGGATTTTCCCCAGGTGGCCCGTTTTGCTTACTGCCTCCTCCCATTTCGCACTCCGCACGCCACTAAACCTCTGCGACCTCGGCGTTCAACAGGTGAGCAACAAATCCTGCGCTCACTTCGCAAAAGGAAAGCTTTTTCTTTTAACCACCAGGGGGTCGTAATGGTCAAAGGCTGAAAACTTTACGACTGTTAACATCTGGGCAATTTTCTTTTAGTCTTTTCTTGAATTTCTCCAGAGGATCAACTTTACATGTTGCATTTCTGAATTCACGTTCAGTGTTCATTCCTTTCATTTTGACACAACATTGGATACATTCTGTTATCGTTTTAGTAAATTGTGAGCACCTAGGGATTGTGTAATGTTGGATTATTTTAGTTTTCCTCTATTTTTCTTTAACACTATTTCTCTCGTCTGTATTTTAACAAACAAAACAGTAGTAAATTTCTTATAATACACAGTTTATAAATACAGCATGATTTTTTGCAGGGAAAAAAAAAAAAAAAACGAAATAAAATGCACGCGATTACAGATATTTTTACTCTAAACGACAATTGTAATTGTCTCTATTAAAAATTATTTAAAAGTTAATTGTGCCAAATCTTTTTATTTTCAGTTTTTCTTTTTTCTTAATATCGTCAGAGACATTGTGGTGATTTTGTTGGTGTCACTGGTTCGTGAAAAGAAGTAGATTAGGCTAAGCTGGATCTAACTGTGTTCTGTTTATTCAGGGAGAGCAAGGGTTTTTATAGAGTGTTTACAATGATCGGTCATTGGCTGGAGGGCTCCGTGAGTTCATTGGAGGATTTAAAATAACATGTGATTCGTAACTGAAATTAACTGAAGATTTAAATTACAGGGAATTATGGGAACCTTCAGCCGTTGAAATTCAAAAGTAAACAAAGCAGGAAAAGATCGTTAACGGTTATAATTTGAAATTTAAAACTGATTAGATTATAATTGATTGGAACAGTAAAATGCTTATAAAAGTAAATAGGATAAAATAGAATAAGCAGAATAATTATAAATGTGGTTATAAAACTCATCACAATTTTGATAATATAATAATATGATCACACTGATACTAGTAATGATGCATGAAACAGCAAGTTACTATCCGTAGCTAGAGCTAATATGATCAAAAGCCACAAAAACTGTTGCGGTCGAGGCTAGCTCAGTTTCATCCCTATTTGACAGAGGGCTGGTGTGTCCAAAGAACAGCAAACCCAAAAATGTTTAATATTGGTTTCAGGCCACAATTATGAGACCTAATAGGCTACTCTGTCCTAATCGACTCCAAAACTTACTCGAAAAAGTTCAAATTTGGCTGGTAGATAGATCTCTTTACTAGCAGATTACATTACACTTCATTATTTTGTTTGCTTTTTTAAAAAGCAAGATGAAAGTTTGGAAAATCGTTAGTTTGGTGAAAATCACAGATTACAACGATGAATTTTGCGTGTAGATAGATCTCTTCGAGTTTTTTTCATTCTTGAGGGAAGGTTAAAAGTTTAGTTATCAGTAACATTCAAATGCTTCTGAAACGAAAGATTATTTGTTTGTTTGTTTGTTTGTTTGTTAATTCAAATTAGCTTGGTAGTGAAAATAATAAAGAAAATTAGAGGAACTTTTCTTGTAGGAATAACAGCAAAAGTATCAATCTATTTCCGTGTATGGCATAGAAACTACGAAAATGAATTCGAAAATGAAAATAATTCTTTAACTTACTTTCCATTTTAATCTATTTGAGTCAATGTTGACTTTGATAGATGAAGCTAACACGAAACTTCTAGTAAATTATTGTTCTTATTATTACTATTCCTTTATCTTATTTAAAACTTAAGTAACAGATATGAATCCTTCGTTGTTTTGACAGTTTATAATTAATAACTTCTCAGCATGTTTCCTGCCTCTTGCTGTGTCGTTACAGCAACTCTGAAATATTTGCATGTATTCTGAACTGAATTGAGAAGTCCTGTGGATTTTCTGTCTGAGTCAGTCGTATCTGTTTGGCTTCTGTGAATGCCCTGCTGTGCTGAAAGGTTTTGTCTTGTTAGAAAAGACAGTTTCAATGTTCTTCAAGATTTATTGTTTAAGTTGCTATTTTGGAAATTAACTATGTTTTTAATTAAGTATTTTATATTTAGCATATCCATTGAATTTAGTGCCTATGAATTTGTCAATTAATACATAGTCTTCACAAAAGATTCGCAAACAGTCTTTCCTCGAGAGTATATTAAAAAACAGATGAAACTTCGTTTGGAACAAACTAGTCTTCCTTAGATAACATCAAATTACCCAAATGACTTGAGGCATTCTATTAACGTGAAATGAATTTATATGCTGTGGTTTCCAACAAGAGGAAACTCGATATTTGGGAAAAATAAATGGTTTACTTCAGAGTCTGTTCAGTTATGTACATATCATAAATGCGTACGATGGGATTTTAAATAATTTAAAGATGTAAAAAGTGAAATGGAAATTTTTTCGGTCCAAAATTGATAAGCAAAACCTGTACTTCTGTTATTAGATTATTATTTTTATTTTGGTCTTCCCATTAAATTTTCTATATTTGCCAAGTAATATTATATTATCAGGTGTGCCGGCTTACTCCTTTGATCCACAGAGTAATATTATATTACATTATATTTAATATTTACCTCTTATCTATCAGTAACAAAAAACCATCATGCATTAATACGAAAAACAAAAAGGTACAATGGAACTTTAGCAAGGCCAAATCCGGATATTTGGGTAATTCGAAATCTTTTTATTTTACGTACTGAACATATCATTGGAAAGTTTTTAATGGGTACCATACTGTCTTAAAAAGTACGAAAATTTAAAAAATAAATTTTTTTCAGTAAAATTAAAAAGCTAATTTAGTACGTACAATGCAAAACAGATTTATTTATTTTTTTAATTAGCTTGTGGATCTGGATAAAAAAGTGAAATCAGATATGGACATTACTCTTTTTGACTTTTCTAGAACCAAGCCTCTTTCCAAACCGGAGAAATGAGAGAAAATGGCCGATTGTCTTGGGTCAAGTATTCTTCTACTGTAGACAGACCATAATTGAAGATATTGTTTGAATCGGGACAGGTTTTATAAGATTTATCATGTCTGTAAAATTAATTTATGCCGATTTTGATGTCTTTTCATTATTATTATTATTTTAAAATGTATTTACGTAAAAATAATAAACTGTCATTCCAATATAATGAAGACCTCCACCGAATTCGTTGCTTTCAATAATGAATTATCTTTTATTAATTAGATTATTTTCTTTCTCACTTATTTGTAATTCCTTCCCAAATGTTAGTGTTTTATTATTAGTAGTATTATTACTTTGATATCATTTCCAACTTCTTCCATTTCCTCTAAGGAAAACCAGCTAGCTTTGATGGAAACAATTAACTATTTATTTCTTTATTCCTTTAATTTGTTTTCTTGGAATATTTATTCCGTCATTAATGAAGCTAATTTACATTCTTAATTATTTATTTCTATTTCGTTGTGTTTGGGAAATGTTAGTTGATTCCAAAGTGGATTTCTTTCATCAAATTGCAGAATATCTAATTGATCTTAGAGGAGGAAAGTTTTGCAAATTAATTAAGCTGTATAGCAAAAACTAATCAGACATTAGAAATAGCGAATTGAGCTTAATAATAAGTTTGGAACCGTTGTCCTAATTACTTATTTAATTTATTTATTAATTACTGTTTTTATTCCTTACGTTGCTGTTCTGTGAATGGTCTGATTACCTTGTAATCTGTCATTACATTGAATTTTGTTGTTTGTTCGATAATTCTTTTTTGTGATTTCAAATAAGCAGCTTTACGTAACTCTTTCGCTGCGAAGTGTTTTACATTATGCGGTTTGCGTCTCTTTTTTCGAAGAGGTGTAATTTCTTTTTATTTTCGGAAATTAATTTCTCTGCAAAAGGCAGCGAGTGCTCACAAACATAATCAAACGAAAAATCATTTGTCTTTGACTTTGAAATTTTATCTACTCCTCATTAAGTATTGGGTTCTTGAATTGGGGTGAATCCGGGTTCTGGGCCTTAAATAGATGATTATTGCTTTTAATGACTCAAAAATAGATTTTTCAAACTTCAGTGTTTTGAAGTTCCGTCGAACAATTAATATCTCATTAAGCAGTAGTGACTCCAAACTGTTTTATAAGATGAAAGAACTATTAAAAACTCCATAAAACTAAATACCATAATGAAGGACAGTTGTTGTGTTTGAGATATGCACTTTTATAATCAGGTTCATAGTTATTTTAGAAATTCGTGAAATCTTGGAAATCATCTTTCTACTGGTTGACAGGTTTTCTTCTTTATCGTAAAGTTTAGAAATTATATCTTAAATGATTTCATAACATTTTATCACTAACATTTTACTATGAATTTTACTACGAATGTACTTGAAGTGGCAGGTAATGAATTGCGTATCTTCTGAATGTAAAATTCAGATGTTTGAAGCATTTCTATCTTAGTCAGTAACATGTAGAACTAGCAGTTCCCTATCCTATGATGGCTTGCGAATGGAAGAAGGCTTATCCTACCTCTGATTCCACCGTTTCCGCTGTCGGGGGGACAGCAGCGAGGCCTTGTCGAGTTTTATTGAAGCTTCGAAAACCAGTATTTTCCTTTCACTTCACCTCGATCAGCAATTCTAAGCGATTAGAGTTTGCAATCAAGAACTCGTTATCTGTTCCAAGTAGCGAGCTGCCAAGACCACTCGATGCGTCCTGACCTCTTTGTATCTTCTTTTCCATTCTCCTAATTGAAGCCAAGATGCATAATGCATGCATGTGATTAAAACCAATGGAAGCATTTGCAAACCACCTCAGAACACCCTCTCCCACGCATTTCTCTCTTTGCCTGGATGTCTTTCCGCTTTTTCTTTGATGATCCAGCTTCAGAAAAAAAAAATCGGAAACACACACAAAAAAAAAAACTGAAAAAAAAAAAACACACAAAAAAAACGGAACTTTGAAGAGCGCGAGGTGAGAAGGATTTTTTTTTCTTTTCTTTTTCATATACTCAGAATAATTATGATGGTCATTTGTGATTCTAAATAGTTCGGTAAATCCAGTCAACAATTTTAATTCGTCTACGGAAAAGCTGAAAGCTGTTTAGAGATAAACACATTCCCTGGAAGTTTCTTCTGTTACATTTAGCACAGCTGCATATTTTTTTGTGTGACTATTGATGGCTCTAATAGATCACTAATTTAATATATATAAAATAAAGTTTAATGAAGAAATTTAAGGCCACCACACATCATAATTAACAATAAAATTTATGTACAATTAAAATACACGAGTACTTTCGAAATGGTCAACATGTCGTTGTCAAGACACTTGACGCACGTTAAACACTTTAAAACAAAGCTTGTTCAATTGCTTTTTGCTCAGCTATTTGCCTCTAGAAAATCTCTCTTAAAAGCCTAGAATCACCGTTAAATCCTTGAGACATTTGTAGGTGACTAACTAAGCATTGACGTAACTTCCTGTGAATTAAAATTATTTTACTCATTTTCAAGTTGATTAGCAGGAAGATAGGGAATTTAAAATTTTTTTTTAGGAAATTTTCAAAAGGACTGAAAGTCTTTTTTTTTTTAGCACATCGTCTACCATAACTCCTCTTTTCAATTGCAATATTCCACTAAAGATAATCATTAATTTATCAAAGACTAACTCATTGAAGAACTGCTTTGCCAATTGAAGCACAACAGTTAGGAATTACCAATAGTATTTGTATGAAATCAAAGTCAACCATTTGATTGATTTCTGTATTTAGTAATTACAGAAAAGTCATCATTATTCCTTCTTCCATTCTTCTGCTATATATAGATATATTTACTATATATAGATATAGATATTACTGTAGATATTATTCTAATGATAGACAGCATTCAGTGTTGATGAAGGAAAATATCTAAAAAACACAATACCATTTTGAATTATTATTTCTCCTGTTTATTATATCTGTTTAATTAGTCTTCAAATCTTCCTTCCAGTTTAGAAGTTAAGGCAAAAAACATGTGCTGACTTATAATTTATTTCTATTTTAATTCAAGTTACGTTTTTGGCTTTACTTAGTTATTGTTGAGTTTTCAATTGAATGGGTGAGTTGAAAAAGATACATATTCCATAAATTTGACAAACTAAACTGAGATAGCCATTTTCTTCTTTGCTCGTATATACATCCATTAAACAGAAAAAGAAATATATTTCTCAATTTTAAGTCTGCTTTCCAGAGCCATGTAAAAATGATTGAGTTGAAGAAGGGACATATTCCAGGAATATGTTCTGTTGCCAACTCAAAGCCGCACTAGCATTGAGTTGAAAAAGGAACATATTCCATCTACGCATTTACATTGTTTAATGCTATAAAAATTTATATATCTATATATTTACAAAGCACAATACATGGCGTGATATAATATTACATTATGTAACATAAAATACACAAAAATAAAATTTTATGAGGTTTTTTTTTTTTAAAAAAAAAACATTGAGTTGAAAAACGAACATATTCCACAACATATTTACATAGTTTTATGCTATAAAAAATTATCTATCTATATATTTACAAAGCACAATGAGTTCGCTTCACTTAAAGGTATAAATCGATAATAGAAAATTTTTTTGTAAATAAAATAGTTTTCTTAAAAAACAGTTTTTTTTAGTTTTCCAAAAGTTTACATTTGTGGAATATGTACCTTTTTCAACTCACCCATTCAATTTTATGAGATTAAGATGTTTTCTTAAACCTTGGATCAGACTTAAATTATAATACAACGAATTATTTTATGATAAATTAAGCACTGAACATAGATGTCTGTGAATTCGAAAATTTGCCAATACATAAAATCAAAGGTTTTAATTGAGAGCCCTAAAACTATTGTACTGTATCTTTTTCTGAATCATTTATCTTAATATTTTAAATATAATATCATTTATAAGATAAATCATTTATCTTAATTGCTGAGTTTATTTTTGGGTGATTTTTCATTATTTTACACCACCGTTTTTGTTTGTTTTTTTAATAATAATAAATTATGCTTGAATGCATCTCAAATATATACTGTGTAATTTCATTTGTCAAGTCGTCCACTCTTAACAAGAAGTTTTGAGATTTCCTATTAAGACAATAAAACCAATATGCTTACTTTTTTTCTGTATTACAATCTGTTTTATTATTGTTTCCCTCTCTTTGGACCAGTGCTGTCAGTTTCTCGTGCTAGAACTGCCTAAGAAATCACTTAATGTTACGCTATTTCCAGTGTCATAGTAAAAAATGAAAAAGACCAACAGTTGACACCCACACATCCTTCTGTTCTGTATTTCCAACGTTTGAAGAGTCAGAATCCCCAACTGATCACGAAATCTGTCAGAGAGTTTTGTAAAATGTTTCCTTTCTCTTATTCTTGATTCGCTCCTGCAAATGACCTTTAGCAAAGGGTAGAAATGGTATAAAACGTGACTTAAGATCTGTCTTCTTAAAGAAGAATTATAGGCACAGAACTTGTGAATACAAGGCAATATTGGCTTCTATTTCCTTATTTATATTAATATCGTTAAGTTACAGAAAGTTGAAGTATCTGTCAGGTAGCGATCCAATAGAAACATTAGAGAAAAAAAAAATATTAAAAAAGCAATAAAAGTCAAATTATGAGTTAAACGTACGAAGTCAAACACAACATTTTTCAATGTTATATGTTTCTGCTTTAAACCAGAACGTTGATTGAATTTTATTGTGCTTGAAGATGAACCTCCGGAAGGTTTGAAAGGCTCCACAAATTGTAAATGTTATTTTAACTATAATTAATTGTTGTGTGTAATTGTATATATTTTAGAATCACAAATGTTTATAACACACGTAAAATGTTTTAACGGAATATGTTTACTATAGTTTCACTATAGTTTTTCTTTGATCTCCTAACTTTTTTTTTCGAGTCGTATTTCAAAAGCAATTTTACTTTTCTGTAGTATATAGTTCAGTTATTTATTTCTAGCAGAATCTACACAATACCCATTGTGATTTAATCTGAATAGTTGCTGCCGATTGCATTTCTTTTCTGTGTCTGAAATGTTTTTTTCTTTTACTATCCATATGCTGTCGGAAATGAAGTATTCGCAAGCCCGACTCACAAATATTATTTCTGATATATTTTAAAATACAGAGCTTTTTTTATTATTATTATGTATTTTCGGAAATATCCTCATAATGTTCGAAGCACTGTAGACTACTGAAAAGATGTACTTTACCCATTTTTAGATTTCAGTCAAAATACGAGTATAAGTAATTTCCCAAAATTCAACATTAAGCAGGTGACGATTGTAATGCAATTGTGAATATGCTACGTCCATGTATTTCTGCACTTCAGATATTATCATACATCTAATGATGTTGACTTAACGATATTGTATCTACACTGAATATTGGCATTCTGTTACTATCTATACACTGATTATAAAATAGGTGTCTTTCATATTACAGAGCTATATTCATAAAATTACATAAAAAAATCATTTCATGACATTTTATCTCTTTCACCTTCCGTATAAAAAATAAATGAGCTCTATATATTTGAAATTAAAATATTAAAAAAATTATAAGATTAAAAACTTTCAACACATTAAAATACTACACGTTTCGTCCAGTCTTAGCTGGACTTTTACAAGTGAATAACTCAAGGCATGCAAAGGCTTAAATACAGGAAATTTGAATGAGGAAGCCAAGGGAAGATGCTCGTCAGATGTCAAGAACCGGCACGCCTACTAGTAGCGTCATCCCTTGGCTTCCTCATTCAATTTTCTGTATTTAGACCCTTGAGTTATTACATTGAGTTATTCACTTCTAAAGTCCGTTAAAACTGGACAAAACATGTAGTTTTTTAATGTGTTACATGTTTTTAATCTTATAATTTGTGTGTTGGCTTTTTGTGTTAACTTCATTTGTTTCACACACGTCAAATTTTATACAAATATTTGAAATAGTTCATCTAAAGATCCTTAATTAACTTTTAAATCTGAGACTTGTCTGTTAATGTATCGGAGTGTAATTTCTAATCCATATAAGTTTATGAAGTTTTCTCAATACTGATCTAATTATTACTTCCTGGGATATCTCCGACATGACGACAGATAGAGTTAGAAAAGCATGTTCTATCTCTTCCAAAATATTTGGAAGATCCAAATTAACAGTTAATCTAATGAAACTATAGTTTCCTTGTCAAGAAATTTCCTCGAGATAAATAAATTTGAAGATCAATTTTAGTTCCTTCCGTAACTTCCTTTGTTTAATGTCATTAATTAATTATTGTTCAACTGTCTTTTATAGTTACGGTAGTCACGGTAGACTACGGTAGACTATAAAAGTCAAATTGAAAATCCCCCTTGACTTAACTCTTTCTTTTGTAGAACTATAGAACAGAAAATTGCATTACTTATTCTCTTAATTTCTCCACAGCACTGCAAAAATCATTTAATAACTCTAAAATTAATAACAAACTACAACTCAACGGCAATATTTCTAGGACTTTAACGAGCCATTCTTTACAAAAATTTGAAGAAAAGAGAACTATTTCTCTCTTTCTTCTAAACTAAATAATAATATCACAACTCAAGAATTCCAAAAATTAACAATAATAGAACGTGACACTTCAAATTTTTTTAAAGTCCTTTCCTGATATAATCTTCCAATATCCTTGTTTTTTAGAAAATTTCCAAATAATTTGTTAGTAATTTTAGAGTTATTAAATGATAATTTCTTAAACCATCTTATAATGAAGATCACTGAATGATTTCATTATAAGAAGATGGTTTAAGAAATTGAAGATATCATTAAAAGACTTTAAAAAGACAATTAATTTTTAAATAATAGATATTTGCTTATTTTTTTAAAAAAAAAATAGAAATTTGCTTATTTTAAATTTAAATATTAGAAGAATTTTTAACAATGAATTTGGCTTGTGTATGAACGTGGTGATATCACGTTATAAGTTGTTTGTTTGAGAAGTTATTCTTGTTCTGTATTATTATTTTTCATTTTAGGATAAGGAGACGTGTTCTCCTTTCCTAATGCATGAATAAGGCTTTGAAAATATAAGTCGAAATATTTTAGGATAATTTTAGGACATTTTAGGATAAGGAGACGTGTTCTCCTTTCCAAAGGCATGAATAAGGCTTTGAAAATATAAGTCGAAATATTGTCATAGGTGTTTGTGTGTTTTTTGAAGATGTTAGTTATGTTTAAATTTTGGGCATTTTAAGAAGATATAGTATTATATTCTTTCGTATCTAAATCACTTGAGACATGTTTGCTTGTTAAAATAAGATGTAAAGTTGCCGTGATAATTTACTAAAAACATCATTGTAGAATAAATTGTTTCAAATCAAAAAAATTGTAAATGTCAATGGCTATTTATTTAAAAATGTCTAAAGCATAAAATTAGTTTAGTTGAACATAAGTTTTTCTTAAGATTCAGACTCACTGTTAAATCTTTTGGACTTACGATATAGTTCAATTGAACCTAAATATTTTCTACTCCTTATCTATATTAACGAATCCCGAGAGATCCGAGATCAATAAAAATCTGTTATGTTATTAGTAGTTTTTTTTTTTTTAAATTAGTTTGTTTCTTTTAAATCGTTTTGAGCTTTAATCTAAACTTGTTAATCCCTTGGGATTAACTCTAGTTCTCCAATTAATTGGAAGCTGTAAGGCTTTTATGCTAACTGCTTTTCAGTTGGATGGAAACAAAGTTAAGAAACATGCCAATGCAAGATGATATAAGTTGAAGTGGCTCTCAGCGCTAGGAAAAGTGGGACAGTTAATTGAGTTTCAGCGTCCGAGGACCTCGGGCGTTCCAAAGAAACGGTGGTTTCAATAATCGTAACAGCTTCGAAGATTTCCTTAATCATAAAGGACGTTCAAGAATCTTACAACTGAATCGTAATTTAAAATTTATCAACTATGTATTATTGATCACTAAATTAGCTAAATTAGATTCAATGGTTAAAGTGATAACTTCTAAGATATATCTTGCTTTTAAGTCTTAAAAAAAATTAAGGAATGGAACCCAAAAATTCAAAAGCTTACCTAAAAAAATGTCACTATCCAACGAAAAAAAAATATTCTTTTTTCTTAACTTCCAACCAGGAAAAAAAAATAGATGTACGCTTTCCGAATCAGTGCCATCAGATTTCTCTAATAGCCTTTCCGGAAAGTCTGTCTCAGTACGACGAAACTATGCTCACACTTAGACGAAATTTGCTCTAAAAATCTCAGAAAGTTCAAAGTCTGCACAATAAATTCAAATATTTATTGCTTTTAAAGAAACCAAAAAAAATCAGTAATCTGAACATGTCGGATATACCAAAGATGCTAAAGATCTTATTGATGGTCTGAATATATTGAATTGTTTCTGTAGATCAGTGGTTCTCAAACCGTGCATCTCATAAATTGGCTAGGTGTGCCGTGAAGATTCGGAAAATCTATATAAAAAATGAGAAAAATCGACTTGTAGGGAGATTTATTATAACTACGATCATTTAATACGATCGTAATTTATTAAAAAAAGCACCAGATGTCTGTTGCTTTAAGTTATACTCCGCTAGCAAAAACAAAAAAAACCGGTGAACCGCTAAAAAAATAGATTTTCAGAGCCACGGAATTGTCTGCAAATGATTGAAATTTCATTATTGTTTACTGTCTAGTTGTGGTTTTCTTCTTGATTTATAAAATTATTAAGGACATTATTTTTCATCGCACTTATAATGTTTCTTATTTATAATTAAATTCCTTAGTGCCTTTCAGTGAAAGGACAAGGGATTAATGCTGTGGATTTCACAGGATTATTTTTTTATTTGATTGTTTTTTTTATCTCGGCGGCCCATTCCCGGATCGAGAATGCTTTCCTTTTAGCTTTCGTGCAGACTGAGCCCATCAAGGGCAAATTCTGCTGATGATTCCTAATAAGGACGAAACAGCTGTTCAGGATTCCCAATGATGTGTGCGAAGGCATATTTACTCTCTAGTTGTGATTTTTTTCTTGAATTAATTAAAGCAATTGGTCAAAAGGAAAATAAAAGGGATTTATAATCAAAATAAATAACCCCCCCCCCACAAAGATTCCCCTAAAATTTAGAAATATGTTTGTTTTCTTTCTCCACCTGCCCCCCCCCCCTCCCCCAAAAAAAAGTAGTAACAGAGGCCATATTTTATCCTCACCCTCAATTGCTGAAAGAAAACTTCCATAGCTCTTAACTTTTAAATGAGATTGTTGGAGTATAACAGAAACGTTATGATCGTGACTTCTTGCCAGCAATAAATACGTTTGACTTTAGAGAAAGCGCCGAAGGCAAATAGGGGCAGAGAAAACCGTTTAAGGCTAAAACACGTCATCGAATGTGTACAAGCAAATGTACGCTTAGATTAAAAAAAAAAATATTCAGACGAGAGATATAAATCAAGCTCACAAATTCAGAGTTTTCAAGTAATGGAAAAGTTTCACTTACTAAAACGATTCTAAGTTTACCTTTTTTTTTTTTACATTCAGTCCAGGAAATTAGGCCATGCGAAATCCTATCAACAAATAGAAAACAGTAAAAAAAAGCGAACAGATCCTTAAAAATAAAAGTCTGAAACTTCTAAATCATTGCTAGTGGAATTTACGTGCAAGAATTTTGACAGAAAAATATTCTTAAACTATAGTTTAGGATTCACCGCCCAAACCTTAAAATTTTTTTTGAAATAACAGTAAAAACTGGTTTGTAGGGATTTCAATGGAAAAATTTTAAATTACGCATAACTGAGAATTACTTACAACTCAGGTTTAGTTTATTTTTAATTACATTTAAATAAGAACACTCGTAATAAACATTTGTGTATTAAATACTTATTTTTTCAACATATGATATGCATAACTGTAAAACTGTCAATTTTAAAATAGTGCATTCATTTTCATAGAGGTTTTCTGATTTCGTGTTTTAAGAAACTTTAATGGATTGAATAAAATACTGTAGCTATACCCATTACACAATTACAAAATAAATGAAAAGCAAAATTTTCACTAATGTTCCATCATATTGATGATATTTTACATGTGACGAGAAACTTTCAACTATTAAATGGCCAATCACACAAGATTTAGAAACTAACTTTATAAATAAAAGAAAAGAAAAATCTTTAAAACTTTATCTTTTTCTTTATTTATAACGTTAGTTTCTAAATCTTGTGTGCTTGGCCATTCACTAATTGAAAGTTCCATCATATTGTTCCTCAGTTTTCCATAACTCCAAATTTTCCCTTTTGTTGATAGCTGCGCTTCAATATTCTTCTAAAATTGACTCCTTCTTACTAATGACTGCACATAATGTAATGTAACTTATATTTAAGATAATCGTTTATTTCTGCTTTTGATTTTTGCGGGTTGTCTTTCACATCCCGAATAAATCTCACTTTTTCCTCTAACTTTTAATTCTTCTATTACACCATGGCTGCAAGAGAGAGACTGAAGTACATGAAGGGAACAAAACCTTCATCAATGCGAAGATTCATTCAGTTTTTGTCTCTGACCGACCTTTCATTAAAAACCGTTCAGAAACCTCACAAACCCTACGATTTAACGATACGAAACGCCGAGCTGTACATCGGTGCACCTGGGGGATGTCTGCAGTTGAAAATACGTATGCAATCTCGTTTTCAAAAATATACTAAGTGTAAAGGCGAATTATAAGTCAGTTACGTTTATCTCAGAAATAATTTATTTGTAACCAGCAGCAAAGCCTGTCGGACGACAGACATAAAATAGCAGTTCTTTCATTTGTATTTTCCCCCATTTGATTGTGAGTGTCGTAAAGTTCCTTTTTTAGTATTTGTTTTATCACTGAATATTCATTTTAAGTTGAAATTCAAGTGCTTTTATGTGTCATTTGAACAGGGCTACTTTATTCATTCAGCAAACGAGCTAACGACTACGTTTGAGTAGGAATAAGTACAATCCTGAAGACGATTAAGACTTAGAGATGAAGTGTACGAATTGAATGTAGTATAGTAATGAGCCCATGGAAAAAAAGTTTTAAATCTTTTTAGCTAAACCAGAAAATAGTAATCAGAGAATGTTTAAAAATTATGAAGCACTTCTAACGAGAGATACTTACAAAGTTGCTTCGGAATGGAAAAAAAAATCTTCATTAAGAGAATGAAGGAAATTAAGCCCACAATAGGATTAGTTAAAAGCAAATTCTCCAGATAAAGCGTTGTAATTGAGTTAAAACCTTTAAGCAGCTACGACCGAAGCGTATTCCGTGTTCTTGAAGGCTTGTCAATGTGCCTGTCGTCCCAGTGAATGATAGTCGCAAACGCTTTGACGACCAGACAGTTCACTGACGCCGTAATCGACTCCCACGCCCACTTCTCTGGACATCTCTACCCCTTGTATTTCAATAATTTCCATTCGGCCTTTGTATGGTGCGGAATTTGATACAATTACGGACGCTAGAACGATTTCACTTGGGGCGTAGCGATACACGAGCGCCCAATAGGCTTATATTGATTCCGTCCTTGTGCTGAGAGACGCGAAGTCCGTCTCTGGCCGACAATCGCATTTCCCATTCGAAGCGGAGGGGGGATCGCTGTTTTGCTAAATTATGACAGCCTTTCACTGGACTAAGTGGATTGAATCTGGGAGCATTACTCATCAGTCACTGCATAATGCAACATGTCCCTCTGTTCGCTGGTCGTACTCCTTTACTTGTTTTCTTGGATGTTCTGGACCGTCTTTAGGAAGAAAAGTAACATTGGGATAATTTTATTAAGACTTCCGTCAATGTGTTCTTTTTCAAGGGAGAAATCGAAGACGACAGGACATAGTTTCTTATTTTCTCAAAGAAGAAATCATGAAAGAAATCTTTCATTGAATTTAAACATTACATATTTGTCAAATATCGGGGAGAAAAAGTAAAATATTCAAATAGAAATCTTTTTTTTTTTTTAAGTTACAATTTTCTTGCAATGTTCATGGGATATTTCTCATTTCCAAAAAATTATTATCAGTAGCTATTTAGTTGAAAAAAATTGACCCCTAATTCTGAATAAATAAAGGTAGTCCCCGAGTTGCGAACATTCGCATTTACGACAACAATTGTCAAAATATCAAAAATTATATTTTTTTTTTTTTTTTTTTTTTTTTTTTTATAGAGAAACTTTGTACGCATCTAGAACATATCTACACTGTTAAGTATGTTTTTCAGACTTTTTAGTAAGAAACTCCAACGTAATTACTTGATTTTTTTGTTAAATGTGTCACAATAATTTTTAATGTATGTTCTGTTGATAAAAGAAAAAACAAATGCTACACGTAAACTAAAATATTAATTATATCTCACCCAAAACACTTTGTGTAAAATAAGTTGCCCAGACTCACATGCTTATAACGCTTTCACTGTTAAAAAGTTATCAGATCTCATCTTACAAAAAGAAGTGAAATCCCACCCAAAACACTTCGTGTAAAATAAGTTGCCAAGACTCGCATGCTCATAATGCTTTCACTGTTAAAAAGATATGAGATCTCATGTAGAGCCAAGCCCCTAACTCTACGAGGCCTAACTCTAAAAGCCCTAACTCTAAAAACCCTATATCTTGGTCAAAAAGTATGCCTTGGCCGTTTCGTGGCTGTCACACAGACAATCCCATGGAGTTATGTAAAGGATATGGAGTATGCCAAGGCACACTTTTTGACCAAGATAGTAGGGTTTTTAGAGTTAGGCATGTATAGTGAGGGGCTTGGCACCATATGAAATCTGATAACTTTTTAACAGTGAAAGCGTTATGAGCATCTTGGCAACGTATTTTACATGAAATGTTTTGGTTGAGATGAAATAGTTTCATGAAACGGCCAAGCCATACTTTTTGACCTAGATATAGGGTTTTTAGAGTTAGAGCTTGTAGAGTTAGGCCTCGTAGAGTTAGGGGCTTGGCTCTACATGAGATCTCATATCTTTTTAACAGTGAAAGCATTATAAGAATGTGAGTCTTGGCAACTTATTTTACACGAAGTGTTTTGGGTGGGATTTCATTTCTTTTTGTAAGATGAGATGTGATAACTTTTTAACAGTGAAAGCGTTATGAGCATGTGAGTCTTGGCAACTTATTTTACATGAAATGTTTTGGGTGGGATTATCTATTACAACTAAAGTTAGTTTTAAGATTAATTAGAAAATGGATTTTTTTTTCAATACCCTACTTTTCTGTTTTTCTATTGGTCAACTTGTATATACAAGCTGTTTGCACTTTTGTAAGAAATCACATTATTACACAGTATTATTTAGGCCGAAGCATTGAGGGTACGACGTATTTCAGATCTTAATAAAATCCAAAGTATAAAAGCTAGATAAATGAAACTTAGCGTATTTCATTAGTATGGTAACTGCATCTTATCCTGAAAATTTGAGCTCTCTAGTATTATCCAGGCCGAAGCTATGAGGATTCTATAATACATAACCAGACCCCCCCCCTTTATGAGGGGTTGGAATGTGAAAGTTACGGATTTCTTAATTTTTTTTGTTATTTGTGTGCTAATCCTAGCCTACATACCAAATTTCAGCTTTCTAGGACTTCAGGAAGTGCCCTAGAGGTTTTGATGATCTTGAGTCAGTGACGGAATCGACGTATTTTAGGTATTAATAAAATCCAAAGTATAAAAGCTAAATAAATGAAACTTAGCGTATTTCATTAGTATGGTAACTGCATCTTATCCTGAAAATTTGAGCTCTCTAGTATTATCCAGGCCGAAGCTATGAGGATTCGATAATACATAACCAGACCCCCCCTTTATGAGGGGTTGGAATGTGAAAGTTACGGATTTCTTAATTTTTTTGTTGTTTGTATGCTAATCCTAGCCTACATACCAAATTTCAGCTTTCTAGGACTTCAGGAAGTGCCCTAGAGGTTTTGATGATCATGAGTCAGTGACGGAATCGACGTATTTTAGGTATTAATAAAATCCAAAGTATAAAAGCTAAATAAATGAAACTTAGCGTATTTCATTAGTCTGCTAACTGCATCTTATCCTGAAAATTTGAGCTCTCTAGTATTATCCAGGCCGAAGCTATGAGGGTTCGAAAATACGACGAAACACTTCCAGAAAAGGTATGTAGTGCCCTTCCTGCCTTCGGCTCGTCTTGGCGGGGGCACTGCCGTGCCCCCAGATATAATCATAATATGTATAGATGTATTTATATACCGTTGTTCGCTTCCTCTCTCACTTTTTTCAAAACAGTTTACTAGAAGTAGATGAAAATGAAAGGTTTCTGGGACGGTCCACAAACTCTTCATTTTCAGTTAATGCTCCCGCAGTAGCAATCAAGACAACTATCTAGAGTCTAGACCAAGATGGCGTTGGTGGAAGCAATTCCCAGCGGAGATTCCCCGCTCGCTCTTCTCTTGGCAACATTCGTAGCTGTTGTTAACTACAAAATAGCCGTAGGAGGTGTTTGAGTCGTTTGAGATTGGGTATTTACTCAATTTATTTTATATCTACATACATAACATTCATTGTACCTTTTTATTCAAAGTAAATTTAATACTTGCTTCTTCATTTGATGAGTTACGTGAAGTTTTTAATGTATTTATGAGTTATTGAAATTACGACCAAGCTGTCGAATCGGAACAGGTTCATAAGTTGGAGACTACCTGTAATTTCAGTAATTGAAATTCATTAACTGCTTTGTGTTGTTTTTCTTTTTCTTGCCGCAGCGACGTTCACCAATGAAATGAATAAAGATCTTCCTCCTAAAACTTCTCCTAAAGTTTTCGTAAAGTTTCTCCTATCCTGAACTATTCTGATATCTTATTTATAGTATAGGTAGTGTCACTAATATAAACATCATTTTTTTATTTTTCTAACTAAAAGACTGCTTAATATGTAAATTAAAATATAATATTTGTTTCCAGTGTAATCTTCTTGATTATTTCCAGAATGTGCCATCATTGTTGTTTTTGAAACTTAATGGTCAGTAATTAAAAAAGCTAACCATACAAGCACCTTATAATTTAAACAAAGTCTCCATGTGTCAGAGGCCTACTCTCAAGTGATACTTACAATATGATCATCCCTCAATTGGATTCGTCATGTGGTTGTCAGGTGATGAGTTAGTGAAACAGGTGATGAGTTAGTGTCCTCCTAGCGTTAATAATCATTTTCCGTAACTGCTCTTCTGGCCGCGCGGTTGGCGATGTCGCTAAGACACTGACCTCTCACCTCTGAGTATCGAGGTTCGGTTCTCATGTGGGTTTCGTTGATGGTGGCGATCCGCGCTGGGCAGGTTTTCCCGGGGTTCTCTCGTTTCCCCTGCATCTCTCGCACCATCCTTTCTCAGTCTTTCTCTCTGTCTGTCCTTATTTCCGTGGGATAGCACAGTAGATCTTTGAGGTCGCGGTGCTCGGCTGTCAAGCCACCCACGCTCACCACATTACATTACATTACAACTGCTCTTCTAGTCACTAATTTCCGTCCTTGTCCTTCAACTTCTTCGTGACGTCATTGCAATACCTAAAACTTTGATTTATATTTGTTTTGAAAACTAGTTTTATAAACATCACTTTCAACTTCTGTGAAGTGCAGCACTCGTTGGCACTAATTCCTTCCTTTCACTTTATCAGATTCTCTCGAAGTTGTTTAGTAAATGAATAATATATGAGTAACTGTTTGATTCGCTCTCAGCACTGTCACTTTTGATTTGCTAACTGCACAAGATATCTTGTTATCTTTAAATCCCTACGATAGTCAACGAATTCACTACGATCCATCCGGAAATCACCAGTTAACGAAATTTTGTAACTAACAGTAATAGATCTATTTTTTTTTTAGATTGTATCATTATTTAAATTGGCTGCAATAGAGTTGTTGTCACTTCCCGTTCCGTATGAACGAAATATTAAGTTTTTCGATACTTGCGTAAAATATTCAGAATAAATTCAGTCATTTTAACTGCACTGAACTTGAAGAAAAATGTTTAAAATAAGCTTCTGCTGTCGCTCATTATAATATGGATATGTCGATGGTGTAGACCTCTAATACTTTAACGTGTTATACTACTATAGAAAAAGAAGTCAGAATCGAACCAATTTGTTCCAAAAAATTCCAATATCAAGACAAAATCATATATGATGCATTCAAAAAACTAAAACCGCTTCACATACATAAATGACACTATTTTTTTCTCCTTAAATAAGTTAGTTAAGTGAAAAATTTGAATTTGGCGCAATTCCTCAAACTATCTTCTCCAATCCCACTGTAGTAACAACTTCCTGCATCAATAGCACTGCATCCACTTTCAAAATGGCTGACATCGATGTTCATATTAGACAGCGTTCTGTGATTGAATTCTTGAATGCGGAAGGTGAAACGTCCATTCGCATTCATCAAAGGCTGAAAAATGTGTACGGTGATGCAACAGTGGATGTGAGCACTGTTAGATGATGGATTCGTCGCTGTAACGAAGCTGAAGGGCAAACGTTGGCTGACGAAAAGCGGAGCGGCAGGCCGGCGACTGCAGTGACCTCACGCAACATTCAGCGAGTCGATGACATAAACCGTGGTGACCATCGGGTGACAACAGATGAATTGTGTCGCATTCTCTCCCTCAGTAAAGGAAGTGTGATGACAATGTAAGACCACACATCAGTCGTCACACCACTGAAGAGGTTGTGAAAATTGGATGGGAGTCTTTGCCTTATCCCCTTTATAGCCCTGATCTATTACCATCAGATTTCCATCTGTTCGGGCCGCTAAAAAAGCTCATCGTGGGATTCACTTTGAAGATGAGGAGGCCGTGAAAACGTCCGTGCGTCAATGGCTTAGGAAGCAAGAACATGCCTTTTACCATGCTACATTCCCTTGTTAAAAGGTGGACCAAAACTGTGGAAATGGACGGAGATTATATTGAAAAGGGACAAATTAATCGTCAATCTTGTGGTTTTCAAGCTACGTAATTGCATTTGAATTTCTTGACAATTAAAAGCAGAAAAAAAAATAGAAGGCATTACTTATTGACTAACCATCATTAAACTTCTGATTCAAGTTCAACGCCGTATTTTGTTTTGGGGTGCTTCTGATCAGTACTACAAGTTGCCAAAGGTAACAATGAAAGAAAATGAGCGTTGACTCTGAAATAATGAATACTCAGTAAATTAGAATGTTTCTATTTGCTATTTGAAAACTAAAGAACGAAACATAATGTATTTTCTGTGATAGGATTTCAGAGAATAAAGATATTCTCGCATTCATTGGACTGAATACTGATATAGTGGTTCTTCTTCTTAAATAATAAAGGTTTTAAACTGATTTCCTCAAATGTAATCTGTTGAAATGCCGTACTAGTCATTGAATCACGTTGCACCAGATTGATGTTACTTTGTTCTTTGTTTAACGATATCAAATGCGTCAAAACTGCATTGTATTCAATAAATCATCAAAAATAACGCATTTAACTTACATAATTTTCACTTTATTTCTTAACTCCTCAACTCCAAACAGCGATATTTCGAATTTCCTTATCGGATATTCTTTAAAAAGCTTATTTACAAAGGGAAAAGAAACCATCTTCCTTCTTCCCAATTTAAAAATATTTTAAATAACATCCATGAATTCTAAACTAAACAATAACAAAAATGTCACATGCTCCGTGCCATATGAAGCACGAAGCTTTATTAAAATTATTACGTCTAATTGTTCAAACTTTAAATAAAATCAATCTTGAATCCAATGTTTTTTCAAATTAAAATGTTCAAATCGTAAATAAAAATTATTTTATCTTTGAAGAATCAAACTAAATCCAATGTCCTTTCAAAATTGAAGAACTTCTTTTCAAAATGGATGAATTTTTTTTCTTCCTTGAAGTAATCAAACTAAATCCAATGTCCTTTTAAAATTGAAGAATTTCTTTCCGAAATTGAAGAATTTCTTTCTTCTTGAAGTAATAAACTTTTCATCTTTGAAGAAAAACACTTTGAAATTCTTGAATGTTAATTAAATTTCTCACACCTTAGATTAATACTTAATCATCAATTTAGAATTAGATGCTATTATACAACTGTTCACCTTGAAATCCAGCAACTGCCATAAGAAGAATAGTTCAGGAGACGAGTTCTTCAGGAAAAATCATGATTCCATTGTCTGAGACAAAAAGATTTTCTTGTTTTTGAATGCCTTTACTATAAGTAAATAGTACTTTTAATATAAACTCGTATTTAAAACGTTCAAAAGTAAGTAAATAAATAAAAAAAAAAAAGCTCATTCTATTTGAAATATCAGTGAGATTCTTTTCGCAATAAAGTATCCACAAACTTAAGAAGAAATTGGGGAAATTGTCAACCTGCTCAAAATCCCGCAGCCCAGTGGTTTAGACGCTGGAAAAGTCTGGTTCAGTTCTCGGCGGTGATTGGTGGAGATTCTTCTACTATTGTTACTCCTCCAAACGAATCCTAGGGTTTATCTAATTCTTTCTCTCTCTCTCACACACAAATGTTTATGGGTTTTTTTTTTCCTTGGGAGTTAAAGGCGAGCGCGGTGTCGGAATGACTATCCGACCTCAACTAGCTTCGTTGGTCGAGGACCGTTGGATGCCTAAACCTCCTGTGCACCCAAGGGTCTGCGTGGTCTGTAGTGGAACACCTTTACCATACTCCCGATCTGATAAACTGTTAATTACCTTCACTTTGAGTGATACGGTTTGTAGTTTCGTAGAGAATTTGAAGATGAGAAACAAGTCATGAAGAGTGTTGGTTCCTACTTCCAAACTGAAACAAACAGCTTTATTTTGTTATGCTGAAAAATAGCAAACAGCAAAGGAACTTCAATAAGAAATTTCAGGGTAACATTTTAGGACTTTTTTTTTAATTTTTTGTCATCTTCTTCCTTAATATGCTTTTTGTGAAAAGTAGTTCTTATAATAAAGGTAACATCAAAAAAATACATTAAATAGATATTTATAATTTTGATTAATCTGGAATCCCCAAGTTCAGTGATTGTTGCATTTCAGCAATTTACAAAAAAACTTAGTTGGACGTGTTTGGTTGTTAATTAAGAGTTTGTAAATCTTAAAACCTTTTCCTAACGCTTGGAAGCGACTGAAGAGTCTGTTTAATTCCCTATATTTCCTCCTGCTTTGAAAATGAGTCCATTTCACAGTGATTCCCAATTGAAAATTTCATTGAAACTTCCGTTGATAATTAGCACAAGGACATAATCAGCTGCGACCTTTGTTTATGCGGAATGGCATGTCGAGAAGGTCCGCGTGACTTGAGTCAAATTAGAACCCACCCTAATCCCGTTAAGCAAAGGCACCGAGGCGATTCCCTAGCGCGAGATCTTGCTCTTCCAATGAACTGTTCACATTAATGTCATTCGACGTGTGATACTAGATCGCAAAGCGGGCCTCTCCCAAATGGCCCAGTTGGCGGAACGGAAGTTTTGGCAGCTAGTCCCTCGCTATTAGTCGTGGCAATTAAAGTTCACTAAAGACCGGAAAGAGAATAGAATAATGAGTTTGCAATGTTAAGATACCTTGCAGTCAAAAGTTAAAACTGGGTTTCCATGGAGAACATTGTCTACAAAAAGAAAATCGTATAGAACTAAAGGAGATTTTGTTCATTCGATAATTGCAACTAAAACTTTCCTATGCAAAGAAAACTTGGAAATTTCCTCCAATTTCCAGCTGTTTGCGTAACTTAGCTCGCTTCAAATTTTCCACGCTGCTGAACTTCTTGCGTTGTTTTTCAAGCCTGCTTTTTTTCCTAATATTCTATGCAATCTATATATACGAGGTTTTAGAAGTTATTCAGTTAAAAAGAAAATTGGTTCATTAATTATTTTTTTTTTTTTTACTGAATTTTTCTTTACCAACCCGACATACTCTTATAGCATCTCATTTTATATGTAGAGTATTTTTAATTGATAATTTAGGAAACTTTGTTCAATGTAATAATGATTCAGAATACTTTTTTTTACCTGCGTATCCAGTGAACCTTTAAATTTTGCCAAGCAATTTCAATTCGAATTTCGCTTTCTTTCGGCATGCGAATTAATGAAATGATGCCTTCCGATTGCAAACTTTTTTAACTGTTCTAAAAATTCCTGCCCTGTGATTGGTGGAAAAAAGATTCAAAATTACGTTCAGTTAGACATCAAATTAAGTACATTGGCATTGGTACATTGGCCTGCAAATCCAAGATTCCTGAGTTAGTGTCCGCTCCGGATTGAGATGTCCTTTTTTACTTTTTTAATTTTATTTCTTATTTTTTTTTACCTTCTTTATGATAATGTAGGTTTTTTTTCGCCTATGTTGTGAATATTAGACAGAAAACCAATTTACGATTAGAAGTAAATAAATAATATTCTCGTTAACTTTGGTTTTTAATTAATTAGTTACTTACCTGAACTTTTTTTTTTTGTCATCATGTGAGATTCTGTTTTTATTTTAAATTATTTTAGTTGTATTTTTATTTTAGGAAAAATTAAGGTGTTACGTAAGAGTTTTAAATATAATACTTCACTATCTGAATTTTATTTTTTCTTTATTTAAAAAAAACAAAACACCAAAGTTAGTATTCTCGTTAATTTTTGTTTTTAATTAGAAGAACTGTAATTCAAAAAAAAATATGTTTACTTATATGTTTAAGTAAAACATATATAATGTATCTAATTACTTAAGTAACTAATCTTTCTTTTAATAAGCTAATACATTTAATATGCTAATATATTAAATAAAAAAAAAGTGTTGCTTGCAGTGCTCTGATAGTGTTGATCATTATTACGGATCTTAAAGAGTTAATATGCAGTATAATAAAACTCTAGTTGCTTTTTCTTTCTCAAAGCTGAAAAGACATCTTTCAATAATTAAAACTTTCACGTAGCACCAAGGGAATATGGTTGCTATTTCACAGCACTCATCTTCTCTTGGTGTTTTGTTAATATTACAGTGAAACTTGGATAATTCGAACTTGTTCAATTCGAAATTCTGGATAATTCTTGGTCCCTAGAATTCTGTATTAAAATAATGTTAAAAAATCGTGGATAATTCGAATTTTATTTTGGTTAATTCGAATTTTTCATACGATTATCCTTAAAATATTACGGTAAAAATTTTTACTGAGACTTTTTTCAGCTAAGATACATTATCTATTTTAACGGTCTTTCTAAGGAAAACAAAAGCGAGGGTTGGAATGTCATTATGTGGGGATTTCTGAGGATTTTTCTGTCCACCCTCTGTTGTTGCCATCCCCTCTCCCACACCCCTTCGGTCTTAGAGTCACGTGCGCTTCTGTGAATGATTTAATGCGGTTATATATATTTTTAGTTTTTGTGCTTGTGTTTTAAGTATTGTTTATATGCTCTTACTATGCCATTGTCAAAAGCTAAAGCTCCTTATAAGTCATTAACATTAGCTGAAAAGGTAGCGGTAATTAAAGAAGTGGAAAAAGGCCTTAAAAAGAAATCGGAAATTGCCAAGGAATTTGGAATTCCATCCAACACGTTATCGACATTTTTGAAGAACAAAGATAAAATCTTGAGCAGCAAAAACGGCAATGGAAAAAATAGAAAAAGAACGAGAGGACCTGGCAACCCAGAGGTTGGGATCATATGCTAGGACACAAAGATTGCATTCAATGAAGCAATCAAAAATATCTGCCTTTTTTTTAAAGTGATGAATAATTAAGCTAGTAAAAAATGTTTGATTTAATGAAAAAAAAATTAGCATTATTCTTAGATAAAGTTCTTTGATCGTGGAGTAAATCTTTTTTATTTATCTCTTCTGTTTGAGAGAATATATGTAATTCGAATTTTTGGATAATTCGAACTTTTTCTCTGGTCCCTTCAGCTTCGAATTATCCAAGTTTCACTGTATTAATATTTGAATCATTAAAATTTATTGATAGGAATTCTAAGCCTGTTCATTTATAATGAAATACATATATAAATAAACAGCTATTTAAATAGTTAAACAATTGTAAGTAAGGATTAAATTTAGAAGTTTGAACAGAATACACGTTTGCAATATGTGTTTAATGGATTAAATACATAACAGTTCCATATGTGGTGCATATTTAGATAAAAATGTTGCGTATGTGTTGGATAACAAACTAAACAGCACATTGAGATAAAGATTCCTTGCTACAAGTATGAAAGAAAGTTGTAATTATTGAAAGATTGAGAAAGAAAAAGCAAGAAGAGTCATTCTATATTAACTATTAAGATCCATATAACGATCATCACTATTTCAGAGCACTGCCAACCAAATCATTTCTTAAAAAAAAAATATATTTTCGGACTTCTATATAAGTATTCCCCCCTTGTTTTCTTCCCAACTCTTTTTATTTTCCTTCTTCTTGATTTTATTTTCTTCTTCTCATTTTCCATTTCTTCTTTATTGCTTATTACCTATCTCCCAGTCCCACTGTTTTCTGTTCCACTCAACAGTCGCATTCCTTCTCTTTTGATACCTTTTAAATGACGAATCTCCCGTCATTGACCTTCAGCCTAAATACATGAACTTTCTCTCTTCTTCCCACAGCAGTGTTAAAAGAAATGGAGAAAGTTCCTGTTTACACATTATCTCCCATCCCTTCATTTACGTAAAATTCCTCGTATCAGCGTTCTAAAGATCTTAACTTTATTTTATCTACTTGTATTTGATAAGAGACAACTTACAGAGTTTCTAAACTTTATACAAAGTTTAATATTTACTCTAAACTTCTCAGTTCATTAAAACGTTATTTATTTATTTAAGCAGGTTTTATACGTTACTCAACTGATTTTGAACAAAGTAGTTTCTGATCTTTTTGATAATAACAAGCAAAGCATAAATATTTCCGATCTCAAGTACACTGAATGAAAGCTGGTTCTTTGCAAACACAAATACGCTTTCGGAGTTCCTCAGGAAAACAAATTTCGTTAACATTAGGCCTATAGAAAATGCCCTTGCGTTTATTAAGTTGAAGTGGAAGTGGATAATAGAGAGAATGTTAAATGCAACGTCTCGTGAACTTATTTGTCGTCCAGTCTGTAAAAGGAATGAGTTATTTTGCAGTCTCTTAATAAGATTTTTAACTTACCTGAAAAGCAATACATCGCAGGGTTGGCACAATCCTGTGCATTTAAGAGGAATGACTTTAAGAGAACATGTCCTCTTTATTTATGAAGATTTCATCATATAATGAAGGATTAACCTGTCCACTCCACGAGTCCAAAATTAACAAAAATCTGTTATGTTTTACGTAAGGCTTTACAACTTTTCCCAAAAACTGCACGTAAAGTTGGGTTTCAGCTTTACTGATGAAGAGCATGTCACAAAAATATTTTGGAATTCAGTGGTCAGATTTTCAGTTTATTGTTGTACTCTAGAACCGAATCATTCTTTTGATTCTTGCAAACCTAAGAAAAGTCTGAGGCAGTTACTGCGTATTGTGCAGTATATGAATGAGAAACTTTATTGAGATCTCTGATCGATAATTTAACTGATTTTTCTCCAATATAAGTTTAAAGTTCGTTTAATATTAGTTTTATATTCACTGTCTGTTTGATCCGTATTGATTACGAAATCAAAATTAAACTTCAGCATTGCTGAAGAATACTGTTTCCAAAATTTTTTCAGCTGTCCATTTTCCTGTGGTTTTTACATACTTTGTCACTGTTCGTTGTGGAATTTTTTGATGGCATTTAAATTTCGTTGCCCAAGAAGGAGATGCTGAAAATTGAAATTCACTGGACTGATACTGGATAGCTGCAGCAGTTGCCCACTGCCTGAATATCTCTGGTGATTTGAAGTGTATCTGCTCTTGCTTCACCAAATCGATCATCGCTGCATATTTAATCAAATACCGTTCTTCCGCTTTTAATTCGTACTCCCATCGCGGAACTTGAGTATTTCTTCTTAATTGCTTACTATCTAGTTTCTGTAAACTCTTTAAAGTCCATTTCGGATGCAGTTTTACCAATTTAAACTTTGATTTTAACTTCAACAGGAATGCATTGAAACTTTGATTTTTTTTAATGGAGATTCATAATACTCACTTCCAGAGGATAGAGTTTTTGCAGGAGATACTGTAGATCAGTGTTTCCTAACTTTGGTCCCTCGCCCCACAGGGGTGCAATTTGTTTGTGAGGGGGGGGGGGGGGGGCAATTCAAAAATCCTATGAACCTGTTTGAGGAGTCAGTGTCGTTTTTCCATTTTCACTGCAAATGCACAGATTTCGTTTCTTGTTTATAACATAGAGGAATTGACGATATAAAATACGACATTATATATCTATTTTTCTTATATACAATAATAACTATGTTTTAACCGTAACAATATATAAAACTGATTTGCTGTTTAAGAACTGTTACATTTATACTCTTTCTTATTTATTAAATTTTGAAAAATCGTAATTGTACATAAATTATATTAATTAATGTAACAAATATATACACACTTCATGGTAATAATGTTTTGATGGTAGTGATAATATTATTATTATGAGCAGGGGGCAATAAGTAATAGTAATAGGGGGCATAAGAATTTTAGAAAGGCTTAGGTAAGGCACAGCACAAAAAAGGTTGGGAAACACTGCTGTAGATCAACTGTCGATCGCCTCATCATCACTACTGTCTACATATCCAGTTCCCCTTCATCTTCTGCTGCTGCAAATAGTTCTTCTGTTTGTATCGGTATCCATTCTTCCAATACTTCCATGACAGCATTTGTCATTGATTTATTTTGACTTACTCTATCACCAATAATATTCTCTTTTCTTAGCAGTTCTTTGCACATTTGGAAACCATCAGTAATTTCTTGTTTGGAAAAGCTTAACTTGGACTGAACTTTTTCCATTTCATGTTTTTCAGTACAAAGAGACGAAGAACCTACTGAAGTCATTGCAAACTGATTCGCTAATGAATAATTTGTTAGGGGATTTTTCTGAATTTTTGCCCTGAAAACCCATCACCCCTCTTACGAAAATGTAACTATTCTAATTGTTTAACTGTTGACTGTGCAATAAAAATCCTTAAAATAAAATTTAGTTAGTTAAGTATTACATTTAAACTTTTATATAAAAACTTATTTTTTCCTAAAATAACAGTACAACTTCAATACAAAACAGTGAAAGAGTATCATCACAACATGATAAGATTAAAAAAAAAAGTTTTAGTCAATAAGTAACTAATTACTTAAAACCAAAGTTAACGAGAATATTATTTATTTACTTATGATCGTATATATTAAGTTTTCTATCTCATATTTATTATGTAAACGGAAAAAAAAATTGTAGATAAAGAAGGCAAAAAAAAAATTATAAAAACAGGAAAAGAAAAAAGCAAAAAAAAAGTAAAACGAAAAAAAAAGAAATTGAAATTAAAAAAAAATTACATCTCGCCCCGCAGCAGACTTGAACTCGGGAATCTTGCATTTGCAGACCATTAATCCATGCTAGCACTTGATTTTTAGTGACAGCAGTGCGTTAATAAGGCAATACTTGAAAATCAATGAAAATAACGCCGAATATCTCGAAATTTGTAGGGCGTTGGCCCCAAAACCTATCTATATTTTTGAAGTATTTCATGTCTTTATGAAATAAGTTTAAGTTTTCATTTCATAAAAGGGCACTGGGATTTGAAAGATACAGGGTGTGTCGTCTCCTTGTTAGTCTATGTTAGGCTTAGTTATTTCAGTCTTACATATCATTCTACTTAATACGTTGCAATATGTTGATTATTATCTGACTATAAGAATATCTGGAGTAGCCGGATATTTTTATTACAAAGAGTCGAAAGGTAAACGTTGATAGATACATCTTATTAAATACTCGTCGTGTTTACTCGTCTATATAACAGCGTGGCAACGAAATTGATTTATTTTCAGTAGAGAATAACAATAAAGTATTAATAATTTAATGGTGTTTTAATTTTTAATTTAGTAGTTAATAATTAATTTTCATTTAACTGATTCTAATTATTTGTAACTTCTGAATAATATTTAATTAATATTCATAAATTAGAGATATTTTTTGTAAAATGATTACCAATACTATATTAACTATTTGTTATTCCAGATAATTAACTAGACTTTAGCCATGAAAATACCTACACAAATAAATTTAATATTGGTTAAGTTTTAGTTAATTTGGTGATCTTATTTTACAGTAAAATCTAATAATTAGTTTTAATGAGTTTTCATTAACTAGGGATCTATTTATGATTCTGTTAAACCTGATTTTTCGACTCTTCATACCTTGTCAGGCACGGTTCCTGTCTCAACCCCTGCAGATAGAAATCGGATAACCATTGTAACGGATGCTCTAAAACCCAAGATATCCATCAAAGGATATCTAAAAACAGATGTGGCATGTCTTTGGATGACAAACATACTTAAAAAAGTTCTACTTCCCATTGATCCACGGATGTTTCTGAAAGCAGCTTTACTGAAGACTTATCTGTCTTTATTGTAATGTTTTCTCTTTTTTTTCTCGTTTATTAGATAGTTAGGTAGTTAGTGTTAAAGTTATTGCAAAGATAGGGTAGTTAAGTTTAATCTTTGCTTGCTAGTTACATCATAAATTCCATCCTTAATTAATTGGTTAGGTAGCTTAACGTCTGCTGGTTTCCATTATACTGAATTCATTCTACAAGTGGTTTCAAGTCTTGTCTTATCTTGGCAGGGCTCGGCTTGCAATTTTCACCCACGCATGACGCATCTTTCGCCTGCCGATTCGCTTCGCTTGACCTCAGAAACAAGTATCCAGTCGTTGTTTATGTGTCTCTAAGGAAATGGGCGAAGAATTGGCGGATCTGCAGCTCCTTGATCTGTCTGCGAATCAATACTTGCGCATCATCTTCCCGTTACAGAATCCCTTTTGTTTCTTTGTCTTCTAAACCGCGCTGAATAAGCATTTCTTGTTAGTTTTTTCCCATCCTTTTCCCTCAGTCCCACCCTCACTTAAGCATTCATTTTTTTTCCGGCTTATTCTCTATCATAGATTGTTTGCCTATCTTCTAATTGTTGCTTGGAAATTGACTGAAAACTTTTTCTTTTCTTATTTACTGTGCTTTAGATAAAGGACTGTGACAATTAAGATTCTTACAAGGAATCTTGCATGAAATTTCGAACCAAACCTCACATTTCCAACTATTTATAGTCGCGTAATAAGAATAGATAGAAAAGAGTATTTATAGAATTGTAACTCTCCTTATTACACATCGGAGAACAGAGTATTAGAATACAATATAAAGTCTAATATAATTGTTCGACCTTCTATTTGTGAAGTTAACTTCAAAATAGAATTAAAAAGAACATACCAAAAAAAAAATATCTATTGATTTTACTACAAAATAAGTTATTACTAAAAATCACTAACTATCCAGAAATGTTAACTTAGAAATTATTTACTGCAATATATTTTTTTAATTCCAAAAATAATATTTATGATAATCTAATCATAGAAGATTATTATTTTCTATTGAGTTGTAAAGAAGTTTTGAAATATCTGGTAAACAGTGAAGACGTACAACAGCAACTATTCCTGAAATGCTCAAAAGATTTTTCAAAAAATTCAAAAATATCGTGAAGGCGATTAGAGTGAAAATTGTAGTGGTTTCCATGATTTAAGGGAAAAAAACAAAACAGAAAAATCCCTAAAATGTAGAAAAATACATGATTTTTTTTTTTTTAAATTTGGTGAATATAAATATTAAAATTTTTCTATTTAGTACTTATTGTTAATGGTAGCTGATGACCCAAAATATTTAATATGAAATACTGATTGCACACAGTATGCATATGCAAAGCCAGATAAAAAATAATGTGTTCAAATTACATAGCCAAAGTAGTCAGTATAGGCTTCCAATAATGATGCAGGACCCACAGCGATCTTTCATGCTGTGTATGATGGTGTCTAGAAGCTTAATAGGTAATGATAATTGTTCTTTTAATACTCTTCTAAGTCCTACAGCTTAATGGCAGTGGAGATAAGGACAGTAACACAGCTCCCAGAGCATTCCAGACGTGATCAATCGGATTAAGGTCTCAAGACTTCGCTGGCCAATCTATACGTACAGTGGTTCTGAAGATATTGATCTACCGAGCTAGCCTAGCTCGGTTGAGATGCGTATTATTCCTCTTGTAGGAGAATTCGTCTGCGGCACATAACTAAGAACTGACGTAGTTCAGGACATCGTTCCTATATTCTCTAGCATTCACGTTTTCTCTTGGAAGTGCGTACTTCCAATTCTTGGAAGTGGTGCCATCCACATAATTAGATGACATTCAAAAGACCACAATAAATGTCCCTTTCATGGTTGTAGAGGGAGGATAGCTTCTCCCTCGTTCTCTCCGGATCTGAGCGCTACTACAGTCCCTCTGCTAATCTAATCTGTACTCATCTATGAATAGATTAATTAATTAAATAAAAGCTTAACATATGTTAAGATTGCATTTAATTGAATAAGAAATCACCGAAAACACCAAAAATTGTTAAAAGTCATAAAAAGTACTTTATTATAAAAAAGTATTTAAAAGTAATATTTAAAAGTATTTAATCTCCTTTTAATATTTAAAAGTACATTACGGAAACGAAAAGGAGAGCTTTCGGAATCTTGTTTGGTTCCCTTGTCAATCCTATTCCTAAAGCTCTCATTTTGGTTTCCGTTTAATTTCTAAATTTCTTTGTTGTATTTTTAAATTTTTTCTCATAAAGACGTTTAACAAATTTTGATGTGTTTATTGATTTTTTTATTCAAGTCTATGAATCGATCTGTTTTGGTTTTTAGTCGAGATGACGTAGTCTGAAGAAGAATAAAGAAATGCCGACTACTAGATGCCTAGCATAAGCACCTACTTCGTGAAGTCTTCTATTTCTAGTGGAAGCAGATACTAGTGTTTCTGTATTCGGAGCAAAGGCAGATCGCAGCTGTGTTGGGATAGCATTGCTGTTCTTCCGGGCATATTATCTAAATAGCAGTCATCCATGAAAGTTGTAGGCCTAGGCTTCCTATGTTATATTTTCGGGACGATGACTGAAATTGAAATTGATTCCACAGTCTGTAGACCAGAGGACCATTCAAATATATCCATCTTCCTGTTTTCATCTTTAGTCTTCCGACAGCTATGGTCATCTGTTAATAATGTCTTGAAGCCATTGTATCATATCTGATATCTCCTGCTCCTTTCTTCCAAACACGAATTGCTAAACATCTCGCGAACTGCCCCTTTTTTTGCTGCGTCTCTTCCATCAATCAACGAAAGCGCTACTCATTTGTTTACAACATCCTAACTCAGCATTACTTTTCTTGTTGTATATCCAAGTTTTTAATAGGCATAGAAGAAATGGTTTATTAACAATTAGTTCTTTCTTATAAATGTAAGTAAGAATATGTTGGATGAGTTCGTAAAATAAAGCTCTTGTCTCATTTAGTTATTTTCACGGGGAAACTTTTAACAGATAATGAAAAGCACATTGGCCATGTTTTAAACTGTATAATAACGCTTCCGTCCGAAAGCCTTGCATTCGAAAAACCAAATTATATTAAGTAAAAACCGAAACTTAGGACTGAAACTAAATTAAAATTTGAAAGAATATATGCAGTACAATATTGAAATCCAAATTATTAATTGAATCGTATCGTATATTTATTCAGATCTGTGGCGCGATTTAAAACGGCGCGAGCGCGATCTATCGCCAGTTTTGTAAATGTTTTAAATGCACTCATTAAAAACTGCGCTAGCGCTATCTATGGACAGTTTTAGAAAGTTTTCCATTTTGGGCAGTTTGGGGAATTTTTTCATTCATCCCACGGAAACTATTTGATCGACCGGGATGAAAAGTAGCCTACGGCGTACTCCGTGTCCTGGACTACCTGCATACAAAATTTCATTCCTATCCGTTGAGGCGTGATTGAATGACAAACAAAATTACAGATTTTTGCTTTTATAATAATTGTGAGGAATACAGATGAGTTGCTTTGCAAACTAATTCTAAATAGCAATTTGAAACACTTATTGTTTTTTGTCTTGAATGTAATTATATAATGATGGTAAATAATTAAACTAATAGACTTTCATGAAAATAAATATTATAATTAAAATTATAAATACTTGTGTCCGCTTTCAATACCGTCTTTAATTTAACCTTTTTCAGCACTTTAAGCTTCTTCATTTTCTAATTATTTATCAGTAATCTTCAAGAAATGAGGACAGCTGTTTACTTTTATTGAAATGAATTCAATGAAAAATTCAGCCTTTTTCTTTATTTCCAAAAAGCCCTAAGCACTTGTTCTGCAACGTAAAGTTCTGGATTTCTTAATAAACACAGGATCTCTTTTCTCATGATTACTGATAAGTGAATATTATTTTGTAATTCTATTAAAAAGTTAATTTGTTATCTGCGTTATAAGCAGATGAAAGCTATTCTTCTGAGGCTTTCAATTGAGAAGAACAACAGTAGAAGGAAGGAACCTCGAAAGAGCTGGACTGGATCCTTCAGGGATGAGATTGTTTTACTGCCTTCAAGCGGCGGCAAGCGGTCCCTGAATGATACATCATGTGATAAACTGACCTCATCCAGCAAGCGAGTTGTTGACGGATAATGTGAATTGTATAAATCTCTTCGAACTCCGTCCTTGATGGGATGACGGCAGACATCTTTTCCACAAGAGAAACGTATTGTGCAGAAGTTTATGGCTTGTGGTTGACCACTGTTTATTGCTGCCCTATTCTAGCTGTTTTCCGAAAAACCAAGAAAAAACGTAATCAATCGGCTATCGGTCAATGGTTAAAGGTCTAATGAGAAAAAGGAATACCCTTTATTCCCTATTCCAAGAAAATAGAAGAATTCCTCGGATTTATGACTCCACGCAAATAGCCTCACTTTATCTGTCTAATGTTTTTTAGTTGAGCAATGTATCTACCAGTGTAATGAGAATGAATCTACCAGCACACCTGTACATTCACCGCATAGATCAGGACATCATCTTGGAAAGTTCCTGATTAAGGATTCTGTATTCCCATTTCTTGTGAAGGCATTTGGAATGTTTTCAGTTTTCTCTGTACGAGATGAGTGAAGTTGGAAGAATTTCAAAGCTAAGGAAACATTTTGTAATACTGCAAAGGAAACTAAAAGATCTGATGATCAGATAAAGATTCGTTCAAGTAAGACATTGATGACTTTTCATCTACTCAACAAAAAGACTATTCAGGGAGAACGAAGAAGTCGATCCCTCAGAGATTGCAGACGTTTTTCTTTTAAGAAAACATCTTAGAAGATGTCTATCCATTAAATTACTACTCCACTGAATGGATCTATATTCCATCACAGCTACTCAAGGCAATCCACCGGAACGCATTTTTGTCTGCTCGCAAAACAAAGTCTTATCTAATAAATTAAAAACAGTGAATTCACAGAGAACTATTATTATTTTGAAGAAAAAAATGTAAAAAGGACTCTATTCTCTTTGATTTATTATTGTTGGTATTTTTTATGGAAAGCATAAATATAGTGCATAGAATTTTTATTGAGAACCCAGTGAAGTTTTTATTGATATGATGAATTTTAGAATTACATTAGAGTTAATGTATCTCTAATGTAACTCTAGCAAATGAATCTCAAACGGGCTTTTCATTTATCACAGTTTCAAAGGTTTACCGAGTGTAGTACGAAATAGGAAAAAAAAATTCTAGTGGTTCCCGATCCTCTAGCAGAAAACCTTTATGTATCAGAAGGAGTAAAGATAGATGGTGGAAATGTACAGGAAAACAGACGGATCACAAATAGGCAAATCATATCATGATTCAAACTTGATATTGAGAATCATCTCGAAGGCTGTATTCGCCGAGATTTTAAAAATCCTCAACAATCTATTACAAGACAAATTACGAAATACTTCCAAGATATCTTAAAGACCAAAAGATGTACAAACCTTACCAGATTGATGTACTGAATAGAGTGGTATTCCAATGTGTTTATTGTGTATATATAAGGGGCATTCAAAAAGAAACGAGCCGGAGGCCTAGGAACAGAAACCAGTACCTGAATGTCAGGAGTATTGGCCCTGGCGGTTGAGGCACTTGTCCCACTGCGACACAAGGCGGTGAATGACTGCCTTGTAAAATTCCTGGGGTTGCATTGTGAACCAGTTCCGCACATACTGCTTGACGTCGTCGTCCGAGGCGAATCGTTTGCCCCTCAGAGCATTTTTAAGGGGACCAGAAATGGCGTAATCGCAAGGAGAGAGGTCTGGACTGTATGGAGGGTGATCAAGAACCTCCCACTTGAATTTCTGCAAGAATGCCGTGATTGTGTTGGCCGTATGGGGCTTTGGATTGTCGTGGAGCAGAATGACCCCACGGATGAGCTTGCCTGGTCGTTTCATCTGTAATGCGGTGAAGTGCTTGTGCGGTGCGGTGAAGACCGTGTTGGACGATTGACGCATGCTTCTATTAGCTTTTAGTCACATGAATTGCACCCGTGATCCTCTAGCAGCGGGCTGTGAACTTCCGCACTCACTCGTGTCGAACCAATCTTGGTTACACATGCAACGATACTACCCTTCTGTAACCGGTTTGTCCATTCCACACTCCGGCTCGTTTCTTTTTGAACGCCCCTCATACGTCATTACATGTGTTGTGAAAGTTTAATCTTCTTCCGCTACGCTTGTGAATAAGTAATAAAGATTGATTGAATCGTCATACATAATACATGTACATATGATGTAAAAATATTATAAATATTTTCACTTGGAAAAAAGAGACAACACAAGGATATCAGTGCTTTCTGTACATTTTTTTCGTCTCTTGCTGAAAGTCTTCAAAGGATTAACTTAAGTTTTACTCAAAAGTAAGAGCAAACTTTTAGTTCTAATGATGTTGAATATTTGGCAGCGATAATAAATGGAATTAAATTGCCTCTAATGGAACTCATTAAAATTCGCAATTAGACGTTTGCTGAGGAAACTTAATACCCTTTTGTACCATTGAAATAATGATTGGACGCAATTCTTTTCCATTTGTATTTTCATCGAATTTTTCCCAATTGAAAAACGGTGTTTTCTAGATTAATTAAATTGCATCAATTAGCTGATTAACCTAAACGGAATTTCGCACTTTCTTACCGCCATCCTCTCTTTATCATTTTGTAATTATGATTGCAGAGCTGTGGTTTCAATCAGTCCTTCAATTTTTTTTCTTAATATCTTTACACTAAAAATGTTCTCAGCAAGTTTACGGCAGAATAACTTTTACGGTTGGTCTTTAGTATAATGATGAATCTGATTAATTACCCAAGTATTTTGCATTAAGGATTCTTAAATGCTTTTTTTCTGTGTTTTTTTTAAAAACTCTACTTTAACATTTTGCTCTTAACAGTTAGTTGAATTCCATAAGACCTTTTACGACCTCAACATTGTTAACTGTATCAATACCGTTTTGTAACACGTTGCATTTTCTCAAATCCTATACATATGTTTGAAATAAATATCTTTGCCTATAAATGTCTTCTTCTTTAATATCCTTAAACAATATTTCATTTCTTATAAACAATAAACTTCATCAGGTTTCCGTCGAGGAAAGAAAATCATTAATACTTCGTAATACAACCTGTAATACTTCGCTATGAATACAACTTTAAAATTCACAATAATACATATTACTGGACATCGTGCTAATAACATATTAATTGACAAAGTGCGTACAATACTTTGTTCAATATTTCCAATTAATTGACGTAGTGCATACAATACTTTGTTCAATTTTTCTAATTAACTGTAGTGCATACAATACTCTGCCAACTTTTCTATAATTAACAATAATTATTTAAAATATACGTTTAACGTGTGTGAATGAATTAAAATGGATAATAAAAAGCCAACACACATATTAATAATTAAAAACATTTAAAAGACATTAAAAACTACATGTTTCGAATAGCACCGCTACTCGTTGACTAGTGAATTACAACAGAATGCAATGGGGATTTATACATGGAATTCAGGGTGGTAGGACGTGCATCAGGTGATATGGTGAGGCGACATCTGGTGGAGAAGATTGGAACTTGGATAAGGTGGCTTCATGTCATCGGAATGGCCGTCTGAAGATAAGGTCCGGACCATACAGGAAAAGTCCATGTTGAAACTTCAAGTAGCTAGAACGATGGCAGGAAAACATAGAACAGCAACTGTAACGAAAAAAACAAAAAAAAACAAAAAAAAAAAAAAAAAAAAAAAAAAAAAAAAAACTTTGTGTTCTTTTTCCCTTCCTCCCCCTTCCTCTTTCCCTTTCTTTTTTGCAAAAATAAAAATTTTAACCAAGGATATTGATGTCTTTGTCTTTCTTGCTGAATCCATAATCGTATATAGATCTGACGGAGATAGTATCATTATAACAGTTTGGATCCGTTAAAATAAAAAGTGATTCCTTGCGGTGCTAAAAAGTAGCGGTGCTATTCGAAACATGTAGTTTTTAATGTCTTTTAAATGTTTTTAATTATTAATATGTGTGTTGGCTTTTTATTATCCATTTTAACAATAATTATTTAAATTAAATATACAATTTAGACGTCACTATTATTTTGCTTTCCTTTTGTATTCCATGATCTTTTTTTTATAACTAAAAGCTACTTCGCTAACTTTAAGATATTTCTCTTTATTCATGCATGGGTTAGAATTAATGACGCATGATTCTATCATCTGTCTTTCTTTTTCTTCTTTCTATGTCTTCAGCCTTTTTGCAAATTATATCCACAATAGGATCAGGATTGTATATTCTCCTATAAATACTAGAAGATTCTAGAATTGACAAGGATACATTAATTAAGTTATTTAAGAATAATACGCAATAATAGTTATTTTAGTTTTAAAGAAATTGTATAAGCAGATTAGAATCATATTTAATTTAAATAATTATTATTAATTAGAGAAAAGTTGGCAGAGTATTGTATGCACTATTGTCAATTTATTAGAAATATTGTTAATTAAGCAAATTGAACAAAGTATTGTATGCACTATTCAATTAATATGTTATTAGCACGATGTCCATTAATATGCATTATTTGGAATTTTAAAGTTGTATTCATAATGTAGTATTAGAGGAAAGAAAAAGATTTTCTTTTGTCGACAGAAACGTGATTAAGTTTCTTGTTTGTAAGAAACGAAATATTGTTTAAGAATATTAAAGAAGAAGATATTTATAGGCAAAGATGTTATAATTTAGTTCAAACACGTTGCATTATTATACCAAAGTAAATTTTTATGTTGGTATGATATTAGAAACTACAGTTTTCAGTTTCCTGAATCATGAAATGGAATTATCAAACTCCTGAATTCAGACATTTAAAGTTCAAAAGTGAACTGTAGCCAACAACTGGTTTACAATTTGATAGGTAGATAAATAAGAATTTTAAGTAAATAGATACTAAAGGGAAAGAGCGCCTTATATTTATTATTCATAAATCAATATGATGGCGAATTTAAGCTTTACGTTTTCTGGCTTATGTTATTAACATAATCTGAAGCAGTAAAAGATTAGGACGTGATGTCAATTAAAAATAATGACGTCATGAACCAGTTTGCCAATTAAGTTTTAGATGTGTCACCTGTATTCATCAAGATTCGCTGAACAAATACTCTCTACGAATTTTTTTTTTTAAATTTGATCAAAAACTGTAATGTATAAAGATCAAAATTATGGTTTTTAGATCACTATTAGAACTTTTAATTTGAAATTTACTATTTTTTTAATGTTTAATTGTGCAAATTCAGTGGTCATTAAGTTTATAGCAAAAAGAGTAGAATTAGATAAAATGATGACCAATGTTGCATGTTAATATCGATTTTCCTTTGTAATAAGAATCGTATATTAAGGATAATACTTAATTGCATCTATTGATCGTTGATGTTGACTTTTCGTTTTCTGGAAACAGATGAATTAATGAACAGTTTTTTAGAATATTCATTTTTTTCTTCCAATTTAAGTGGTCGAAAATAGATGATCTGCAATACTGCAGCAATAATTATCAAAGATTGGCCACGGTTTAGAAAACCAGTTCTTTTCTCCTCAAGTTAACATTGAACATTACATAATATAGATTCACTGTTTCTGCACCAGCCGAGAACTTTATCAACTATCTCAGTTTTAATAATTTTATTGTTCATTAACAGCTCATATAGCTCATTCTGTCCATTACGTATTCCATTTAATTATTCCATTATGCTTCTAGCAGGGCTTGAAATGTTGTCTGTTATGACGAATTGGTAAAAGGTCGTCCTTTGCTTTCTATCCAGTATTCATTGTCTTCGCTTAAGGCTGCAGTATCTTGAAGCTTACAGCATTGTACGTATTTATATACTATATGGCAAGTTGAGTTAAGTAAAAGATGGTCAAAGTTTTATATATGGGTTTATGCAATAAACAGAACGGATAGGAAAGAAACCATTTAAAAAAATTCAAAACAGCTTGCGGTAAGAAAATACAGTTATTAGGTTCTAAATAAGAAAATTGCTATGTAAATTGGTGAATACTATGGAAAATTGAATCCAAAGATACTTTAAACTAATGTCACACTACTTAATCTTGAAGAGATGAGTTGCATGTTCCAGTGATTTCAACGGAGAGTCAAAGGATTAACATCTCTGAACCTTCTTAACCAGAAAATTCTATAAATATTTATATTGCAAGTAAATATGAAGTTAAAATTTTAACGTGCGCCACTTTAGAGACATCATAATTCTAAAAAACTGCCGTCGCACATATTGATGATAAAAAGACATTAAAAATTAAAACATTTTAAAAAGAAACTACTAGTTTCGGCTTCATTATATATGAAGCCTTCATCTGGTTAAAATTCAATAAATTAAATGAAATAAATAGCTAAGGTTTGCTCCATGAGACCACCGGAAATCCTGGAATGCTGGAATGTTTTAACTTTTTAAAATGTTTTAACTTTTAATGTCTTTTTATCATCAATATGTGCGACGGCAGTTTTTTAGAATTATGCAAGTAAATAATTAAATTATTTTTCAAAAATTTCATATTAAAAAGCAAATTTTACTTGTGCGCATATTATTTATTAAATTTGATTAAGGCCAACACACTGATTTAAGTTGAAAATATTTAAACCAAAAAATTACAGACACACAACCGGTTTCGCCTCCATGATGAGGCTTTAACAAGTGATGCAATAGAAATTACAAGCAAGAAATTTTAAAGGTTTTACAGCCAATGAGAAAGTTCTTTGTGAGTGGAATATTTCGTGATGTCATAGAAACTTGTATGAAGAGTTGGGTTGACCGGAACTTTATACCAAACTCCTGTTCGTCACGGAAGTTCCGATCAACCCAACTCTTCATACAAGTTTCGCTTCATACAAGTAGAGGAGTCTGGTATATAGTTTAAAGATGCCGGAGCGCCATAAAATGAGGAACAGGAGAAAAAATCGTCTGCTTCCTAACTTTCAGGGGTGGGCTTTATCGAATCTTCGAAGAGGTCGTTAGTTACACAATATTAGGAAGAGGAACATTGTAAACGTTTTCCTAACAAACGGCTAGTAATTGGATTTAAAAGAGAAAAGAGAAGGGAAAAAAAATAAAAGTAAAAACCACGGAGTCTTCTTTTGTCTTCCGTATTCAGTTCTGACCGTAATATATTGTAGCAGGTATTGTTGGTTAGGATACAAACAGATTTTGAACATTTCCGAATAAAGTGGTTGGATTCTTAACATGAAATGGAAGGTTCTTTAAAATTAATAGATGACTTTAGTCCTTGATATGCTGCGCTGTGAGGTAAGTGAAGTCATTATTTCTGAATGCTAAACAATGCTGAGAATTAAAAAATAAGTACAGAGATGCCCTATTAACTTAAAATGCTTTTAGAAGGTTTACATTAACAACTGCTCTGTAGTTTTTATTTTTAGTTTTGTTTTTTTTTCATTTCTCTTGTTTTAAATCTCGTTACTGGTTGGATGTTTAGGAAAATGTTTATGATGTTCTTCCTAATATTTTCGGAGGCGAAACCGGTTAATAAATATTTTTAACTTCAAATCACTGTGTTAGTGTTAATCAAATGTAGCTAAAATTTCCTATTCTCTCTTACTTTTTTTACAGATTTAAAAGTAATTTTTAATCACTTGTATTTTTAAGCTCTTAACATGGCCTAGCAAATAAATCTTTGAAATATCTTTAGTCGAAGCACTTTTTGACAGTGTTCCTTTATAAAATAAAAATGTGTGAGTTTTTTTTTTTTCGCTGAAACCATTATTATCCTGCGGAATATTTATTATTCCAAGAATCCGGAATAATAAAGAGCACTGATCATTTTACTCTAACTAAATAAGTTATAAAAATTTAGTTTTTAAAATTAAAATAAGAATTTAGTTCTTAAAATTGTAATAATAATTGTTGTTTTTATTATTGTCGGTTACAAAGACAGCAGACCTATTGTAAGAAGTCAGGCTTGAAACTGAAAAAGCCATTATTCTCATTTCCTTTCTTTCTTTGCTCTGTTGGAAACAAATTTGTCTTTTGGAGACTCGTTGATTTCCTTTTTCATCCTTCTTCTTCCTCTTCTGCATCTATGAATAGCTTGAGAAAAGTACTAATGTATCTTTACCAAACGGGATTGATTTTTTTTTTCTGCTTTTTATTTATTTCTCTTTTTGGAGAGTGATTTAGTATTGATTTACCGTTTTTTTTTCCCTCTGCCTGACTGAAAGCGTGTTTGCTGATTCAATGGATTCGAATAAATTGCCAGATAATGGCTTCTTGGGATATAAAGTGCTTCTTTTTTTTGTTATTTTATTTATTTTGTTCTTTGAAATTTGACCATTTTGTACGAGAAAAAAAATAAAGTTTTTATCTTTATTCTTCTTCAGATTGGTTACATTTTAATTTATGAATTTAAATTTAAGAATTATTTTACCTTTTTTTTTTTTAGTTTTCCAACTTTTTACTTGTTCTGCTTCGTTTTTATTTACAGAAAAGCTTAATATTAAATATTTCTGAATAATATTTGAATATTAATTGAATGTAAGTAAATAAATATAAATATGAATATAGCTAATTTACATAAGTTATCTAACTTGTATGCTGCCAAGTTGTAGAAAAAAAATCTAGTTTATCATACTTTTGAATTAATTCTTGAATTGATTGGAGAATAATATAAAGTTATTTTCAAAATTTATTTTTTTGTATTGAAATTATTTATTATTATTTTTTTCTGAGATTAATAAGATTAGTTAAAAATATGAAATGGAATAATTTTTGATATCATAAAATAAGTGCAGTAAGTTAAAGTACTAATCATATACGTACTAAAATCCAGAAGTGGGCCCAGTGGCCAAGTGATGCTGCCTGGAGGAGCCGGGTTCGATCCCCGACCCCGGCTGAATTCTTCTTCAGACGAGTCCTAGGGTCTACCCAGCCGACTGGTGAATGGGTACCGGGTTTCTATCCCGGGGGTTAAAGACTGACCACCCGATCTCAACTTAATCTCCAGCGACCTCAAGGGCTTGTTGTGAGACCCTTTTTTTTTAACTAAAATTCAGAAATTTACAAAAGATTGATTTCATCAGTTTGGTTTCAGACAGGCTCTTATGTTCCAAACTAAATAGACAATTATCCAAGGAAACGTCGTTGTTGTGATAGGACTTTAGAGCTAAAAGGCAATGATTACATTAATATTCTTTTTATTGCTGAAACGTCTCATAAATCCAGTAGCGTAGATTGTGGGGGCGGGAGGAGGGAATGTAACTACCTCCTCGGGCACCATTGAGAGATGGAAAATGGGAATCTTGTTTTGGTTGATCCTTGGGCCGCATAGCAGGATTTTTATCATTCGCCCTGCGCCCAAAACAGCTAGCTACGCCACTGTAGAAATCTATAATTTCTGTATTTCGACTATTATTTTTAAAGTCAGTTGTAGCTGTCAACAACACGTTTTTTTTTTTTTATTAAAACTGTAACAGTGGTCCTGTCCTTTTGTTCGACTGCCTTAAAGTTAAACTTTATTATAACTTTTCTTTTGAACGATTAACGATCATCTACTTAGGGTGCATCGAATTCATTTGGCAGAAGTTCAAAACAACGAAGAGGGATGGAGGGGCGAAGTGATTAACCAAGTTGGTGATTAATTAATGTCGGGATTGATTAATGGAGTAATATTATTGATTCTAATTGTTCCCCGTAGGTGTTTGGAGGAAGGGCAACCACACATCCTAAAACCCACGGGGCTATTAAAAGAATTTTTCAAAGTGACAAGACCTGTCACAAGGTGTCACCACAATTGAATTTATAAAGCCATTCTAATTTCATGTTAAAACCTGTCTTTGAGAGAAAAGTCAAGTCAGCGAAAAGGAAAAGAAGAAACCTTTGACAAAATCAAGATGAATGTTCAGCTTTTTCTCCTTCTTTTTTCCCTCCATTTTTTACTTTAATTACCCATTTCTCAACTAAATATGTAAGAAAAAAACAAAAAAAACGAAAAATTCTTATTGAAAATCGATCTAACTTCCGTCTCCAAATATACCCTAACGAATGGTTGTAACATGCTTTATTATAATAAGAATTGTAACAATTACAATACATGAGAATAAAAAAGTAACATAAACTTGGTTTTATGAAAAAAAGATAAATACATATATTTTCATAAGTTTTTAGTTCAAAGTTAGTTACTGATGATGCATGATCCGCGGACCTGAGTTTGAAAACCTAGTTAGTTAAAATATAATCAACAATGTTGATATCGATATTTTTAAGTTTTGTTGAAGAAAAACTCAAGACCCACATTTGCACTACAGAAAAAGTTCGTAATTTGGGAGAATATATATACAGGTTGAATCTAAAATTGGGTGACAAACTGCGGAGGCGGTTTCCAATACCATTGGTAGCATCTTGAATCTATTGGAATCTATTCTTAATATTAAAGGAGTGACATGAAAAGTGAGGTGAGAAAAAAACAAGTTCAACTCTACAAAAACATAAATAAACCACAAAAATAAACCAAAAACTAAAGGAATTTATTGTATTTAATAAACAGCGTTTGCACTTTGTATCCTAGAAGACAACTTGTGTGTTGTAACATTTGTAAAGAAATGTATTGCCAGCGCGAATCCCAAATGTAAACAATGTTTTTCTTTTTATTATGAAACTAAATTCCTTTATTCCACTTCTCACTTTAATGTCACTCTTTTATATATTATTGAGAATAAGACCCACGTTTATATGAAATGTTTCCCTTCAATTGACCCCCAAGACTGCGTTCCATGAGTAAAACATCGTGAATCACTCTTTATAATGTTCTCTTCTCATTTCAGTGCAAGTCAGCTGATATAACAGCCATTTTAATTCTCATCGTAATTAACGTTTGGCCGTTGCATTTTGTTTAGCCTTCTACATCTATAGTTCGTCCACCAAGACTTGAGACTTAGCCACGCCTCTTCAAACGAAGAAAACATTTCACAATAGGGGTGAGGGTTGTAAAAGAAAAATTTGGGAAAAAAAAAACAAGATTAGGAAATTTTTTAAAAATATTTACTATTAAAGATATGGAATGTCGTATTTTATATCATCAATTCCTCTGTTATAACCAAGAAACAAAATCTGTGCATTTCCCCTGAAAATGGAAAACTATCACACTGACCCCTCAAATGACTTCTTCGACTCGTCGCCTACCACGTGACATAGGCGTGGCTAAGTCTCAAGTCTCGGTGGACAAACTGTTGTTCCACTATTGATTAAAAAAAAAAAGGGTGGTGATGATTTTAAGATATCACTGACGTTGAGACATCTATGACAGTTTTCTTTCCTGTTCCCATACCTTATCACAACTTTAAAGAGATTGCATCATCCCTGTTTAGTGTTTCGTAATTTTGAGCTGCAGGTTGTGATATCAGTGAGTTCTATTGTGTTAACACTGGATTTTCAATAACTTACTGTGATTCAAGATAGGCAGTGGGTGAATAACGACTGTTTTAATTATTATCTATCAGTTATTGGGTATTAATGCATTGATGCAGAATCACAGCTTGATTGAATGCAATGATTGATATATTTCCAGTTATAATAGAATGACTGGAATAGAATAGAATTATATGATTACAGTTACATAATTATTGTAGGTTCAAGGCTGTGACGGATTGCAAAAACAAAAATCTTTGAAAGTTTCTGGAATTTTAAATTTGAATCAAGCACTTCAGTATAAGAAAAAATAAAAAAATTGATTTTCACAGAAATTGGATCCAATTTTGTTATCAATGAAAAAACAGTGGTTTTCATAAAAAAAAAAACTTGATAGATTTGATAACAAAAGATAACTTTAAAAATTACTTTTTGTTTTGTTTTGTTTTTTTGTTGTTTTTTTTTTGCTCTTTTTTCTAATTGATTGGACGTGTTCAAAAATCATCAGGTATTTTTCTTTTAGTAACCTATCGTTAATTTCAGCTTCTGGGATTTTATTTATTTTTTCCTTTCTCAAGTTAGCACAATGTTAACTCTCTTAATATTTATAAGCTAAGCGGTCTGCTAGCGGGGATTATTTTACTGCCCTTTTTAGTCTTAATTTATATTTTGATGTTTTTTTTTATTTGGAAGGCCATTATTTTGTTCATGTTTCTTTTGATCCCACTGAGTTATGAGTACGGGGCGAATCAAACTGTGAGACCTACGAAGGTAGAAACAGTCTGTGTTTGATTCCTAGTACGAAAATTCTAGAATTAGCTCAATGGATCTTTAATTGTTGAGCGTTTTTAACAGCCCCAAGGTTACAGATTGCCTGTAAAATCGCTAGGGGACCGCTCTTGCTTTTGTTCTGTCTGTATGTCACACTGTGTAGCGGTCAAACGGTTAGAGATATTAGAATGAAACCTCCACCATTGTGTTCAGCATCAAAAAGTAGGTGACCACATAAAAAAAATCAGACCTCGAGGACCACTCCTTCACCCCCTCCCAAGGCGTTTTCTGTCTTTTAAAGGCGTTTTTAAAAGAAAGACAATGCCTTGGGGGGGGGCGGGTCAGGGAGTGGTCGTAGACGTCTGATTTTTTATCACCTACTTTTTGATGCTGAACACATTCGAATATCTAATCCTTTGGCCGCTACAGAGTGTGCCATCCAGACAGCATAAAAGCAATGTTAGCAGCAACTACTGTAGGTTATAGCTTTCCTGTAAAAAACAGTGACTGAAACCTTCGCCATTGTGTTCAGCATCAAAAAGTCCAAAAAATCAGACCTCTAAAAGTCCAAAAAATCTGACCGGAATTGGGGGTCAAAAGTGGTCGCTTCCGATAAAGTTGTGTTTATAAAAGTTTCTTTATAAAACTGTGCATATTATGGGGCCGCTTTGCTTTTGACTGTCTATTAATTATTAATTATCTTGTTATCTTTGATTTTATCTTAGTGTCTTAAACTAAAATATTATTTCTTTCAGCTCCATATTTTAAGCAGTTTTATTTTTAAATCCTCACTTTAGTTTGCTTCTCAGATAAATGTAAATATGTATCGTTTTCGTCGAAGAATTATTATAAAATAATATGCGCCCGATAGATATGTCCATCCTAATTCTTCAATCTGAATATCGCGTTCTCAGCTGATGTAATAATAAAAATAATAAGGATGTTTTCTACAAAATACAGTTTCGAGCGCTTAAACTAGCATTGCTTGTTAACATTTATCTCATATTTGTTAAAAGAAAAAAAAAGAAAAATCATTGCGCTAATTTAAAAACAAAGGAGATTAAAACTCTTACATAGAATTACCAGTGTAATCAAGAATAGTTGGATAACTTAACGAAAACTTATAATTGTTAGGGCGAGACTGCTTTGTTTTTCAAAATAACGACATGGTGAAAAATGTTCTTGGATTGCAAATGTTACGTTGTAGTAAAAAGCAGGATATCTTTTTTTTTTATTATAAAAAAATTTATTGTAAATTTACTGTAAAACTTCAATTTACTATAAAACTCCATAATCTATATAATCTCCAAACGGCAATATTTCGTAAGACTTATCGTCTTACTTTTTCAAACCTACTTACTAACAGCATGGGAAGAGGAAACCATTTCCCTCCTTCCCAAATCAAAATTAAAATAAAATAAAATAAAATCAAACACAAACAAGAATTCTAAATTAAACAAATAAAACGTAGATCATATTAATAATAAAAACGTGAATCACGTTGATAATAATGAACACACTTCCGTTTTATTGTTTTCTTAAAGTTCAATTCTTCACTATCTTATTTTTTTCAATATTTTCTTACAGAAAACAATAAAACGGAAGTGTGATCATTATTATCAACATGATTCACGTTTTTATTATTAATATGATCTACGTTTTGTTTGTTTAATTTAGAATTCTTGTTTGTGATTGATTTTATTTTATTGTAATTTTGATTTGGGAATGGTTTCCTCTTCCTATGGTGTTAGTAAGTAGGCTTGAAAAAGTAAGACGATAAGTCTTACGAAATATTGCCATTTGGAGAATGTATAGATTATGTAGTTTTGTAGTAAATTGAAGTTAATAAAAGGCGTTGTATGAAGAAGATTTTGTCGTTTATTTAAACTATTATCGAATAAGGCAGGTATGAAACATGCTAGAAGAAAGATGTGAGATATAGTACAAGAAACACTGAAATGCCAAAAAAGAAACAGGAATGGGCGCTACCGTGTCCATTTTGTTCCACCACAACCTTGCATATAATGGCATCGTCCGCAAACGACATATATGTAATGGCAGATATATCCTCAATCTCAAATGGTAGCATTCGCAGCTTCGATTGCAGCTTACTATGACTTAAGCGACTTCGAAAGAGGTGTAATTGTAGGGAAATTTCGACGAAGTTCAGATTCATACGTTAAACAATTTCAAGCGTGTAGTTGGACTACACTAATGGCGGAGTGCACCAAACTTCAGTTAACTTAAAGGACTGCTATTTGAACTGTGTTCTATGGGGTTCCGAAGCCAATTGCTGACCTCCCATTACAAGGCTCTGCGTCTCGTCTGGGCTCGGGAACACTAGATGACTGGAAATGTGTAGCCTAGTCCGACGAATTGTTTCATGAAGCTGGGCAAGTCCGAGTATGGCGAAAACCCCACGCTGCTCTGGATCCCTTATGCCTACAAAAGACAATACATGGCAATACACGGTAGGGGTTGTGCTCTGCTGGCACTGAGACGTGTGTGAAAGATGCCCCCCCCCCCCACACACACACACATTCGCTGTATTTAAATGCCATCGAATGGATATGGGATGCACTTCACTGCCAGGAATCCACCACGAGCGAATATTATGGAACTGTAGAAGGCTCTGTCACTGCCTCCACAGTACTACAAAGCTCTCATGGAGTCCATTACACGTCGTGTTGTGCCGTCATCTAAGTACGAGAAGGATCTATAAGATATTTGACAGTTTATAAGATATTCCAGTTTTTAAATTTTAAATTTTACAGTCATCAAGAACCAATGTAAGTTGAGAAACTTCTGATTAAAGGAAATTCTTTGATTTCTCCTCCCACTGTTTTTTAATTGATTTAAACTTCAGTTATTTCCTGATCGAAAAGTTGCAACTCACGTCTTGGAAGTTGATGGGCTTTCTTTCTTTTCGGGTGTATCTTTGGTAGATGAGCCTTCATTACCCATTCACTTGACCATCGAAATTAATGAGAGATTTCCAAACTCGTAATTAGCAAATAATTCCGCCCCCGCTGTCCTGTTGCGATTATTAGTTGCGCATTCGATCTGACATCAAAGCTGGACAAACGCAATAATGAATAACAGCGACAAACTGGTGTTCATGGAGATAAATTAAATGAGATACCGTTTGTCCCTTATGATCGTTTTAATTGAACCCTTTGTTCCATCTTCTGCCAGGATCAGTTTGGTTTCGAACGAATTGGAAATTCTAACTAATTGTAAAGTTTGCAAAATGTTGGTATAAAATTACTGCTAATATTAAATGTTAGCTTGTAGCTATTTTAATTTTGGTGACATTACGAGAGAAGTTTGCTGGTTATTATCATTGCAGCTGCATAATTAATGTCAAAAACATATATTAAGTGTTTCTACATATGTTTTAAAGTTGATAAACTATAAAAAAAAGGGTGAGAAAACACGAAAATTTAATGCTATTTTAAATATACAAATATAAAATAAATAATTCTACTTTAAATATAGTAGTGCCTGCTGAATTAATCCTTGTACGATGTACACTATATGGCCAAAAACATCCGGACACCAACTATTGTACAATCAGAAAGATTAATAGGATGTCGAACCACCTTTAGTACCAATTACAGCCTAAATTACAGCCTCTGGAAAGACTTTCCACCAGATTTTGAAATATCGATTAGGAATTTTCATTCAATTCGTCCATGAGATAGCATCGAGTCCGGCCACTGAAGAAGGGCGATTTGGCCTGATGCGTAATCTGCGTTCCAATTCTTCCCAAAAGTGTTCTATGGGATTCAGATTGGGGCTCAAACCACGGCAGCATAGCCTTCGCTCTGTGGACAGAACAGTTATTCTGTTGATACAGAAACGGTCCTTCCCCGAACTGTTGCTAAAGGGTGGGAAGTGCATAGTAGTCAAGAATATCGTCATACATCTCAGCGTTCATGTTTCCGGTCCAGCCACATGCACTTTTCAGAGAGGTGTTCGGATACTTTTGGTCATACGGGTGTAATGCTTATATCTTAAATAAACTCCAAAACTATTTTTTTTTGAAGGGAGTTGCTTAACACACACTGTAACTATTAAAAAAAGCGTAAAAAAGAAAAGTTGCCTTGTCAAAATCCTCCATAATTTCCCTTAGAATATTTGGACTACCCGTAACCGTGACAATACGGATGAAAGCGCTCTAAATTATTCAAATTGATTCCTCTGGATGCTACGTTACTCTCGCTGCGTATGTAATTCTTACTTTTGGTACTCTTTTCAATCTCAGTCCGATAACGCCCACTGTAGGGAGGAGGAGGACTTATTATCTGATCTCAGCTTGCTCTCGAATAATGATCTATGATTCCCGAAATCCTGGAAACAAGTGGGAAGCATCGCTGTCATAACTAACACTACCTTCTGTTTGAACCTTTCTTTAGTTCCTGCATGTTTGTCTCTTTCCTTTTTTACTCATCTTACTTGAATGACTGAGCGTTGTTACAGTTTCAGCTTTCTGACCCAGTTTCCCAGTAACAGCTCATTACAACACTTAACAAAACTGCCAAAAAGCGATACCAATGCGCATGCGTCCAATCGAAAGAGCGCACCACTTGCCGTGAATGGTAAACTAGTTCCCAAATCAGGGTTCAACTTGCAAAAAACAAAAATAAAATCAATATCATTACTTAATAGCCACGTTTACGTCAATTGTTAAGTTAAGTTAACAGCGAATAGAACTTTTGCAGCTTAATGTTACTAATAGAAAGACAGTGTATATCTGTGTTTCTGTTGGCCACCTAACGATGATCCATGAAAAATGAAGTGGCAAAGCATATGTATACGAAGAGAATTCACTTATAAGTTAAGGGTTTTAATTGCTTTAGTTTTTCTATTTATAATATTAATTTGACGTTTAATTGCCTTTTTCTGTTAATAATCTTATCATTTTTCATGTAATCTTATAGCATTTTTTGCTTACTAACCGGCTTATCTTTAAAGTTCCATTGTGTTGTTAATGTTCCTCGTAAGTGTGTATTTATTGTTTTAAACTGTTGTTGGCACTGATTTTCAAAAGGAACTTGAATCTTTTTTTTTTCTATTTAACAGTGGAAGTTGCTTGAACATCGTTTGTGGAAGTTGTAAAATTCTTTTAGACACTTCTCGCCCTATAGCTGGGGGGGGGGGGGGCTTTATTAATTTCGTGGAAGGTATCGTCTTCAGCTTTGCATCGTAAAAGATAAGAGTGAAGATTCTATCTCATCCTCATTATGAGCAAAGGTGGTGTTTTAATTTTCTTATTAGCGCGGCACCTTTAATGTGTTTGCTTCCAAAATTGATTACGATGCTTCAGGGTATTTTTATAAATTATTTTTATAACCTATACAGTAACAGTATCACCAGTCATAAAACCTAACAAAAACTATAAATAAGTTATTTAGCCGTAAACAAGAAAATTGTTTGGAAAAATTTAGGCACAAAAATTAATTTTTATTTTTAATGGATTTAATATTTTAGAAAATTTGTCAATAGAAGAAATCAAGAGCTTCCAAAATTAAAATATTTATTTAATCGAATTGATGAATAAAGTGAAGAAAAAAATATTTACATTTTGACAACCAGGTGGTGATCTTTGGCTGCTGTTTCCTCCGTAATATGATTCGTCAGCCATATTTATTCAGTTGATAAATACTCGAGCAGCCTGGAATGGGGTATATCTCGCAAACTCTCGTCAGTGCAACTCCAAAAAAAAAAAAAATACCAATAGAAAAATTATTGTAGCTAATACAGATTCATAACTGTAACCATCTACCAGTCTAGAGCAAAAGATATTTAAAAAAAAAAAACAACATAAAAAAGCGTCCTTTTAGCAGAAATAAACGATGAATTGTTTTTTTTTATTTATATAATTTGAGTTTTTACAGTCCTACTAGGGAAATTTCCCTGTCAGTAGGTTCTGGAGTTTAATAGTTACAATCTGAGTAATTTATGGTTGATAATATGATGCAATGTACATGTAATCTACATATCTACACAGTACAATCAATAAAAATGTAAAACATTTAGGAACATTCACTCTAGTATGAAGATGCAGACATGTGTATATGTCTCTGTGTATATGTATAATTTACACACACGGAGCGTAAATACACATATGTGCATGTTCAGACTTATATATGTTACATTAAAATTATAAAAGTTCAAGAATAAGAAGATATATATTTAGATGTAATTTAAATATTTACATGTAGTACAGATATACATTAATATTATAAAAGTTCAAGAATAAGAGGATATGTATTTAAATGTAAATTTAAAATAGTTACATATGGTACGGATATACATTAATATTATAAAAGTTCAAGAATACGAGGATAAGTATTTAAATGTTTCTACTCGCTACTACTTCCTGTTTGTTTTTTGTTGTTTTTTTTTGTTTTTTTATAACCAATGCTATAGTTGGTTAGGTAGGTGCTTTTAAGGAAGTTCTAGAGAAGTTCTGTACAAAAGAGAGATATTTTCTGGAGTTTGGATTTTAAAGATATGTACTTATTTAAGCCATTTTATCTTGTTTTCTGTGATGTAATTAAAGAGTTTTCTTTTTAAGTCTTTAAAATTTGTTAGGTTGGTTAGATTTTTGTCAAATTGATTAAATATGTTTATAATTGTTTTACTTTTTAATCTTAATCCGTAGTTATTGTTCATTGATGAAACTTGAAAAACAGAGGGAAATTTTCAGTTATACCTTGATTTCGCATCAAAGGTAATTTGGCACACCTGATCTATTATTAGCAATGATGTACGAGCGTCGTTTGATAAGTATGGTAAATGACACATAGATGGCAGCACTCTGAAGAAACTATTCAATCGTCATTTCATTCTATCCTTCAGATGAGCTTGTGTCGATTTTCTGTGTGTATTGCGTAGATAATGTTTGACATCCATCTGAATCGATCACTGTCTCATGCGCTCTTTCACCCTGATAACGCGCCATCTCATAACTGGACCGTCGTAATGGCAAAATTGCACAAATCGGACTTCGAATTGATTCCTCATCCACCTTATTCTTCGGATTTCACCCCGTTCGACTTCTTCCTCTTCCCGAAGTTAAAAATATGGCTCTGTGGAAAGAACTTTTCATCGAATGAGGATGTCAATGACGCCCTTCAATGACTATTTGCAGAGTTTTCCGGTGGAATGAAAAAAGTGGGCCAAGTATATAGACCTCGAAGGAGACTATGTTGAGAAATAAAAATGATTTTTTTCCAAAATAATTTGTTTAAATTGCTTTTTTTACCAAACTTTTCAAACAATATTACAATAATTTCTTAAAACTATTTCAGGAAACGTAGAGCAAAGTGTCCTGATTAGTTATTTTATCTTTCAGTTTCACATCTTAAAAGCTTAGATTTTTAATAATAAATATCGAAATTATCAGTTTTTATTTATTATTTTATTATAAGAATTCACATGTTGTTAAAAAAAATCTAAACGACAATAATCATTATCATTTTATTTCATTCATTTACATTTATTTCAGTATTACAATGTTTTTATATCTATACAATTTGTAATAATTAGATTCTATATAATTCCTTTTAGAGGTTCTGACTGTTCTTGTAAAGTGTACTGCTCCTCTTCCTTCTGGACCTTTCGCTTTTCTAAAAAATCTAATAACATCAGTACTAACGCACCGATATTAATCTTAAAATTTTTGATCCATTGATATTCCCATTTTTCCAATGGCTTCTGCCAATTCCCTTTCTGACGCTGTCCTCCCCCTGCCATGAACGGCAGCCATTGATGTTTCAATGCTTTAAATGCAGAGATCCCCCAGTGACCAAGATTAAATTAATTAATTCTGTTTTAATGTAGCCGTTTCAATATTTCTTATTACTTCAATTTTAATATTCATTATGAAATTTCTTTTGTATAATATAAGCTTAATCTATATTTCATCAATTTCAGTATCTAAACCATCGACGTCCGCGAATCAGTCGACGAGTGACGACGACTACGAGGGATCAACTGAAGTGGATTCGCGTTCTGAAGCAGACGGAGATACAGAGGATGAGCTAGAAAGGTACGAAACATTTCCAATTGTGAATAATGAGTTTTTATAGTTTCTTTGATGTTTCTTTTTACCAGAATTTTATCAGTTGACAAAAATAATATTTCAATAACGAATGGAAAACACAATTAAAAAAACTCTTATTAAAACAATATCATTTTAATGCGTTGGATTACAAAATACGTTGCAGATGTTAGCCTTTATCAGTTCAGAATTATTTAAAATTTTCGTTGGGGAAACTAAGTAACGAGTCACATGTTGGTAGGGAAGTCCATTGTTAACAGAGGGTGTTGTTGCTATGAGGAAGGATTCTTTATAAATAGTGATATTCTGTTTCCACTTCTCCCCGCTATCCTCACCCCTTTTTACACCCTGGATAAAAATATTTCCTTAAAATTTTGAAAACAATATCAATTACATTTAATTTTTTTTTGCAAGAAACTGAGCTTCATTGGATCTCATGAATTGCAATTTGTGAAATAAAAACTTATGAATAGTGAAGTAGTGGGTCCTTAAAACACCTACACCAACCACCCAAACAATTAAATAAATAAAAAAAATAACGTTCAGGTAAAATGGTTTTAATACAAATTTTTCAGATCTCGCGGCACCAAATAATGAAGGAAAAATCGAAATTGACCTATTCCACTTTTTCAAAGAAAAACGAAACACAAGTATGTTTTTACGTCTTTTATTGTTTTTATTTATAAGAGAACATACGCTGAGTCTGCGGTGTCCGGTCCAGCATTTCTTAACAACAGTATTTTGGTACAAGGAGCTGTTTTTTTTAGATCATACTAAAAGGTTGATAATGATTTTTCTGTTCTAAGAATGGGTATAACCATACACACATCTAAAACATTCCACAGTGAGTTATTATCTCTGTCAGTGTACATTCCACAACTTATTTGTGGCCTCATAAAACCAGACAAAAGCTATAAATAAGTTAACCGTAAAGAAAGCTCAGAAAATTGCTTGTCTATGCAAAACAGGATTCGTGGTTCGGGCTTTTGACGTTTGTGGGTTTTTAAATATTCATCCGATCATTTTCATTCCGTCTAACCGAACATCATTTTTCTCTACCATTACGAGAATCCAGAAATATTATTCTTAACAAATACATTTTGTTATAATACAGTTTTGAAAATACAATTTTCATTTGTTAAGAATACTGGTTTAATTGTATTTCGAAAATATGTAAATATTTTTTAAATTATGTAGATGTGTTCATACGTTGGATTAAGAAATACGGAAGTTTTGTTTTTAATTTCCTTTTTTTGACTAGGAATTTAAATATTTTGAATAAAAAAACTTCACTCTAATCAATGCCAGAAAATGTGCACGAATGATAGAAATAGATTAATACTTTAAATACAAATATAAATGTTACCATATAACTTGAAAAAATATTTATTTGGAATAAATTTGAATAAATTTTATTTCTCCCATCGTAAGTCTCATGTGATCAAAACTCTAGTCACATGAGACCCTTATCTTTAGTCTGCAATTGGCATTTTAGGGAAATTGTGTTGCTTTGGATACGACAGTGTAATTTAAGGTCCAGATCAGTGCAAACATCTCTTTTTCTACTTTCCCTTTAATTCAGAAACTTTCCCCAGTAGTGATCTTCTTTTCAAAAGTAAATATTCGTATCTTTTTTTGTTTTTAATTTGCAGAATTTTTAATATTCGTGCTTCACTTGTTTCTGCCCATCTTCACGGATTTACAAGGGGAATTGAAAGTGGAGGAGAGCTGTTGTCTGTGGATGTGATTTGTGGCTGCTCGCGCTGCTGTTTATTGGTGTGGCAAATTGTTACAAGCATAATCTCATTAACAACTTGCAATTACCGATGCAACGGAGTAGGAGGATCGTAAGGCACGCGACTGGTGCTTTTCAATCAACTCTGCGACGAATAATCTTCCGCAAGATGAATAGTCCAGTGATATCGCGGATGCAGGTAGATCATTATGTCCTCAGGCGCTCCATAAACTTCGGAGGAGCAGTGGGTTACCAACGTTGGTCTCTTCGCTCTCCCTCCTTTCCTACCCAATCAATGTAATTCATTAAAATAACAACACAGCAACTGAAATTTACAAACGTATTAAAGTTTGAAAAGGCTGAATTGAATATTCTTGGAAATAAATTTACTCCAAGGAAAGAAGCAAAATATAACATCGTTCTTCCTTAATACCGGTTTTACTTTCATGGCATATTAAAAAAGGATTGTATCTTGATTAGCTTTATAAGCTTCTAGACGGGTACCGTCGCTTCGCTGCGGAACCCTTACATGTATAGCATTAAAAAAAAACTTTATTTATTTAGCAAATTAATATGGAGATCGGAGAATAAACGACTTCCCAGCTCGTTGTGGGCTTCTCCGCTTAACTCTGTTGTATTGCGCGTTGGCATTCACACGGGGGGGGGGGGTTGCCGCAAAAACACTTCATTTTTGCATGTATCTTCCAAACGCAGAAACGTTTGTTATTGACTGACATACCGTTCGATAGAACTTTCAAATACCAACATTTTCTTAATATAATGTTCTCTTCCAACTTTTATACTTTTCGCTTAAATTGAGAAAAAGTCAAAATTTGATCCTTTAAAAGGCTCCATCTTGGAAACCAAAAACTTTTTTCGAAAGATTTTTGAAGCATTTTATTTGTCTTAAAAAGCTCTACATTTTATCCATTTACATGACCAATCTATCTCTTATAGTTTGGTCACAAAATTGGAAAAACGTAAAGTCTTATGACAATGACAGACAAAATAACGATTTTATGTAATATAATAATGAGCAAATTCAAATTGAAATCCTGCACCTTTCTCCTTCTGTATCCACTTATGTTTTTCGTCTGCATTCAGAATAGGTCAGATACGCCAACCGCAGAAATTCCGAATGCTCCAGAAGGTTGCGCATGCATCAAGAACCCAATAATTTCCTTCTTGCCCAATGGGCAGAGATTATAACAAAATTATTTGGTTTTGAACGTATGTTTTGTTAGAATTTCAGCTGTCGAGGGCAGTTCCCAAGAATAAAATTTCATGGAAACAACGTGGAATGACACAATGAACTAATATTTTCATCCAATTTGAGTACCCTTGATTCAATGGTATCATTGAGAACCGTTGGATCTATCTTAATAGCTTAATTATTCGAGTTACAGACAGCTTATTGTGCTTTAATTATCTGACAATTTGTAGGTTTTTTAATTATCTTTCTCCAAGTAATTTAATAATAATGCATTGTTCCATTACGATATTAAATAATGTAGATGTCAAATTGTTTCCTATTAATGATTTAGCAATCTAACTCACCTTTATACAATCTAAATACTGCGCTAACTTGTGAACGAAGCTTCTAGGGCAAAAATGGCTTTGAGTTTCAAAATCAGCGTAAAAAACTGAGTAAGTACGCCAAATTTCATTAAAATCGGTGCAGTGGTATCTTAATTATATCGAGTTACAGACAGAGCTTTGTATGATCTAAATACTGCGCTAACTTGTGAGCGAAGCTTCTACGGCAAAAATGGTTTTGAGTTTCAAAATCAGCTTAAAAAACTGAGTAAGTATGCCAAATTTCATTAAAATCGGTGCAGTGGTAACAAAATTATATGGAGTTACGGACAGACAGACAGACAGAAGAACTTAGCCAATTATATAAGTTGATACTGTGCAAAAACTTAGCAACGCATAAGAAGAGTTATAATTTTAAGTAACGTTTATATCCGTTTTATAAGTTTCTTTTCTAAAATTTATTGATAATGTTAATGTAAAAATGATAATAGAAATAGAAATGAAAAAAAATCAGATAATTTATGTTTTTGATATTAAATTCAACATCTTACTGTAAACAATTTTTATAGATTTAGTTTTTATTTGGGAGACTTTTAAATTTTATTGTTTAAGTAGCTCCAGTATCTTATCAACAAATTATTAATATCACAAATACTATTGTAATATTAATAATAATAATAATAATAGCCATTCTTTATTTGTTTTTAAATATTTCCCAACATCATGTCATTAAATTAATAGACTCATAAAGAACCTTTTGTTGATAAGATACAAATATCTTATCTTATACAACCTGCATTGCCTTTTTTTTTTTTTTTTTTTTTTTTTTTTCGCCACCCGCATCCAATGTCAGGGCAGTTTGTATCCAAAGACTGTTCACTGGGCATCTCTCTGCATTACCATCGTCTCTACACATGTTGTATTCTATGATTTGGTTAAAATCAATACGGCTTTTAGATCTTTCCCTCACCTCTTTATAGCGCAGCTCTATGCTAACGAAAGCTGTCGCCTGGGTGGGACTTGAAAGTGCTTAATTGTAGTTGTAATAAAACTATTTATTTCCGTATACTTTCCATATATTTTTATTTCTAATTTATCTATTTACTGTACAGTGCATTACAGTGTATTTAAATGTTTTATTTACATCAGTTATGAACATATAATTATGATGGTTGCAGTGCAGTATAAATATATCGAAAAGGGAATAATAAGGTAGAGCTTCAACTTACGTCATCCTTCAGGAACAAAGGTGACGTAAATGCAGGGTATGCCTATATTTTTTTATCGTATTTGCATCCGACAAGACGTTAATTTCGCGAAATGGTTGTGATTAGTTTTTATCATTGACGTCGTTCAACTCCTCGTACTATTATATATTACTGATGAATTCCTCGTTATCCATTAGAAAACACAAAAAGTATTACAATGAACAAAATGGCAGGCCAAGTGTGTGTAGAAAATAATAAGGAACGACCAAAGGCCATCAAAATTCAATGTGGGAATTTTCAATTTTTTGAAAAAGGGACACAAGAAAGTTTACATGAAGAATAAAAAGAAAAAAAAATCATTTAATTTGGATAAATAGTTTTAGAGAAAAGAGTTTCTAATGCCCAAGTGCACCAAACTTTAGTTAACTTTGATGACTGCAGTTTGGACGGAGCTAAAATTAGTGGGGGGGGGGTGCTCCAGAAAAATTTTAGCCTTTGTTTTAAAATTGTGTGAAAGGAA
>JAFIDM010005346.1:18300086-18316203 GCA_023159025.1 Thereuonema tuberculata
TTCCTTTCACACAATTTTAAAACAAAGGCTAAAATTTTTCTGGAGCAGCACCCCCACCCCACACTCACACTAATTTTAGCTCCGTCCAAACTGCAGTCATCAAAGTTAACTGAAGTTTGGTGCACTTGGGCATCAGTCATCAAAATTGACACTTTTCGAAAATGATGTAGGACGCCATTGTTCCTTCACTTTAAATGAAGTTAAGACGCATGCGCATTTCTTACTTTTCGATGAGTGAAATGTTCAAAATATCTAGAGAACAACAACTGAATTGTCTAACATCCTAAAAATTTCTTTGGAAACATGAACTGAGCATTACTTGAATCAACATTATACCAAATCAGTGTTGTAATTGGTTGACAAAAATTTTATCAAAATAAGTAAATAATTCTTTTTGAAATGAATTGTCTTTTTGGGTTTAAGCTGCGACTCTGAAACGGCCGTTTCGAGCTTTTTGAGCTCTCATCAGCCAAGACTACTCAACCAGTGCAGAGTCCAAAAGACATACGAGGGGAAGAACAATTGGAAGATAGTAAACATAATGACCCCTCAAGGATAAAGAATGAAAAATAAAAAACAAACAAAAACAAATGTGGAATATAAACACCTTTGACAATTATTGATTTTTTTAAAGTGAAATATCCATTTGCAAGAAAGGATATTATATATAAGAAACGAAATTTTAAGATTCGCTGCTGACTTAATTCCCCAGATTAGAAAACTGAAGGAATTATTACTGTCGACAAATTTTTCGAAATTGACCTTGATTTAACCTAATTCTACTTTATTGTTTAAATTACAAACTAGAATTTGGAAAGTAATTAGTTTAAACACCTTAAAATTCCATTTTCTTACATTTTTTTTTTTTTTTTTTTGTGAAACTTTCTAAATTTAAGGAATTCCCGCCAAAGGAAGGAATGGTGTCACAATATCCGCTTTTTTCGAGTAACTTTCGTCACATACCTAAAATACTGAAAGATGAAGAATGTTTAAATATTTGTTTAAATTTAAATAGAAAAATTCGAAAATTTGTTTTATTACTTAGTATCTCTATTTATTATTTCTCAAAGTTGTTTTTTTCTGTCGGTTCGCAATATCCCCCTTAATACTTCATCAAAATCAATGATTGAGATATCTTTTTGAAGATTACTTTCACCGCTAATGACGAAAAATAAACAAATTGCTTAAAATTAATGTTTTCGTTAAAAAGCTTTATTTTAAAAACCTTTTCATAAAAATATAGAAGGTGCCATCTATTGACAATCTGTTTAACTGATATGCACGACAGCTGTTGGATTTGTTTATTATTTCTCAAAGTGAAAGGTACCTTTCAATAATAAATAATTGCATTTACTTATTTCCACATTATTATATTACCATTCGATGACTGATCAAGATACCATACGGGTCAACTAGTATATTTTTAATTTTTATAGGCTAAAAAAAAATGGCACATGATTAATTTATCATTATTTATGGACAAACAGTTACGTAATAGCTAATAGCTACTTGATAGTCATGTAATATCTATCAATTATCTGTAGGAACTTGACCGACACAAACACATATACAGATATTTGAAAGCAGTTAGCCTCACTTTAAGAAAATACGTTAAAAAAATGGCAAAGGAGAAATGAAAATGGTTTTCATTCAATAATTTTGTTAAATAGAAAAAAATAAAAGAAAATCGAAAACCAATAACTTATAAACCTTTGAACTTGAATTATTCGGTCTGGAAAGTATTGGTTCCAATTTAACAATTATTAATTATTACCAACCGTTAATTGATAAGTTATTAATTTATTATTAAATACTGATTATTAACGCGTTATTTCTCGGTGATTATTAATGTGTCATTAATAGTTTATTATTTACAAATTATATTACGTATTTAATAATAATTAATTGTTGCTATTTTTCTTTATCATAAAAAAATAATAAAATGCTATTTTACTAATAATAATAAATTATTTTAACCTACAGTTTGTTGATATTTGTCTTAATAAATGTCCTATAGGACACTTAAGTCTTTAAAGTAAATAACATGTTTATAATTTTGTTATGTTTTGAAATAAAATTGGAAAATTCAGGTTTGCATAACAAACTAAGGAGATTTTGTGTCATGTTGCACTGGAAAGATGTTTCCTTATTAAGTTATGAACTTAAAAGTCAGGTTTCGACAGTTGAGTTAAACTTCAATTAATGGTTTGACCCTTCGTAAAACCCCTCTTAATGGCTTAGTCCAAAGATTAGAATCAGCTGACTCATTAACTTTGTTTTGATGTCTCTGCAAGCAAACAACACTGTCAAGGTAATAAATTATTACTGTAGAATCCCTTAAAATTCTTATAATAATTTCAGAACTATTTAAATTACTTAATTTGAGTACGTTTGGCTTGAATAAAACTTTTCCTTTTAATACTGGATTTTCTAATTGTTAGGATGCGATTTTCGAAAGCTAGAAATAAATCATGTTTTTTTTGTTTTATTCTATCGTGTATTGTATGCTAAAAGAATTTGTTTTATATTTTGAGTATTTGTAAATACTGAATTAAGCTTAAAAACAAACCATGGTTTTTAGTTCATGGTCGTTTTGTAATTTCCCCCAAATTTTCCCTCCCCCTTGAAAATTATAAATTATTCCTAAAGCTCTAAATGGCTGTTTTTTTCCTGATTGTTAACTAATAAAGAATTATTTTAGAATTAAAATATAAGCTTTTGGATGACCTAAGAAACAAAACAGCTGTTAATAAAGAGTTAGAATCATCGTATTGGTTCAAACTATCTAATTTTAAAAGTATAGTAAACTCCCGATTATCCGCGGGCGGTTTATTCACTTTGTGGATTATCCGCGGACTTCTGTTTCCATTTTTTTTTTTTTTTTACTGTACAATAAATTACGGAATTAAAAAAAAAATTAAGTCTAGAATAAGGTAAACAATAAAAGAGGCTAACAAAGTGAAGACAATTATAGACAAACAATTGAAAGAACGACCTTGTGGGCGGAGCTTAGGCCGGTAGGTTACACTAAATTACGGGAAAGCCTTCCCATAATAATAAAATTTAAAAATAAATAAATAATTTAAAATAAAATAATTGTTTATAATGTATGTACTGTAAATGTATGTATTGCCATTTTAAAGTAAATAAAACATGTTAAAAGCATTTTTGTGTTGATTTTCGTCCTATTTCGGATTATCCCCGGAATTCGCTTATCCGCAGTTGCCGCGCCACCCAATTCCGCGTATAATCGGGAGTTTACTATATTAATTTACAAGAAGTGTAGCATTCTGCAGAACTGGTAGAAGAAGTAAAATAATTGTAAATGGAAGTGTCTCAAACAAACTCTTCCTTAATAATTCAGGGTTAAACATAGGCATTGTCATGTGAATTTGTCATGTTTGGTTGGTGTTGATGCTAAATGAAAAATCGCTTTCGGAAAAGTTGATACGAAGTGTTTATCCTTTACAGACTCTGTTAAGTTATAAAGTCATGTAACTTTTTGTTCAGCTTTTCCACAGGGAGGGAAGAGGAATAACAAATTTTGCCGAATAAACTTGAAAGCCCTGTTTTGTAAATGTTGTATCAGAACTTTTATTACGCTTCAGTTAATAAACAATTATTTACTTGAGATTTTGCTAATTGTATGTTTTTTGACTGGATTTCATTTAAAAACTTGTCCTTAATTCGGTTAGTTGATCGATGTCGTGATCTTACGTGCCGAATCTGGGTTCAGATCCCGGAGCTGGCTTATTCTTTTAAAAAATAAATCCCAGTTTAAATCCAGGAGTTTACTTTCCGGGTTTAAGATACTGTGGATTGCTATGGTGTATTCAGAAAATTGTTCTACAATGTCCACCCCTTATGAAGATTTGAGAAAAACAACAGCCAACGCTTCAAAAGTAAACGGGTCTGTGGTAGAGGAACCAAACCAATAAATTCTGTTCATCCATTCCTTCCTAGGCAGCCCAAACTAACTGCGCAGTCTCTCCAAATCGGAGAGACCTGAGTCGTACCTTACTGGAACCTTCATGACTTATAGAGGTCGGGATATAAAAGACGAGTTTTTATTTTTTTTTATTTTGGTTTTGTTTTAACCCATTGAAGGGACTATTTATGGCATTTATAGCTTCAGTGAGGTCTAGTTTTAAAACACTTTTGTCGGTTCGGCTTTGTTGAAAATAAGTTTCAAATACACGTTCAAGAGTGAGGCATACCTGATACATGGAAGATTCCTGTATATTTTTAAAATTATTGACAATAGGTAAGGATAGGGAAATAAAACCTGCCAAAATATGCTGTCATTAGAGCGGAATAACCGTGGTAATCAAAAATTACTTTTCTTATAAAACTAAAATTGTAAAGATAGGTAAAAATATTGTTAAATGTTGATATCCCATTGTTTTGGTAAACATTAAACCCACAGAATCTTTTTGTTTGTTTTTGTTTTTTTTCTGCGATGAAAAAAACAGACTACAACTTTCATAGAAGTGCTTAAAATTGACTGCCATTGTCTTTGATATAATTATTTTGAATCTCATCTTGCGGATATTCGAAAGTTAGCACGGCAACTACAGGCTATGTGGTTTCTACTTTTCTCTTCGTTCGTTGACCCTTTCCGTCTTGATTCTTTTTTTAACAAACAAAATTTTGACTGACTGTTGCATAAAAACCATGACGTCAATGTCGTACGAAATCCAAGTGCTTTCTCGATTTGAGCTGATGCTTGATTCCGGGAGACAATGGCAAGAGTCCATATCCGCGAATTTAAAATAAGAGAAGGACTTACGGCAACGAAGAAGAATATCAGTCCATTAGGAACCAAGTTAAATATAGAAACTTGTAGAGATACAAGTTGAAGACAGTGGTTTGCAACGTAGCCAAAAGCTAAGACTGTTCTTCAATTGAGAAATCGAAGCTGCATTTTCTGTTTAACTTTTCTTCCGATGGCTGTCGTAAAAGTTCTTCCACGACTTTTATTACTCTTAAGGGAAAGGTAAACTGATCTGTTTAAAAAGTTTTTATAAGAACAGAGTCTTTAATATTTATCTTATACTGGATGTAATACTGGGAACTAAGTACGAAGTTTTGATGAATTTTTTGATGACAATCAACTTTCAATTTAAAATCTTTTCCATTTTTACATATGTATTTCAAAAAAAGCCTGTTTTTCACTAAAAGATATTTATTTATTTTCTCATGAAAATGTAGTATTTTAAACTAGATTCCTAATTGAAGTATTTCCTTTTTTAGCGACCCATATGGGAACTATTGTGATAGCGACGAAAATCTGTAGCTATTACGTTTGTCCTGTCCGTCTATCTGTCCGTTTCTGTCCACCCTAACAACTCCTGAACGGAAGATCGGATCGACAAACTGATTTCACCATCGTGTTCAGAGGCCCAAACACCGTAGGAATGTGTATTTTAAAAGGTCAACGAACCCCCAATTTTCGATATATTTGGCATTTTTCGTCATTGTACTCCCTAAAAACTCGAACGAAACGTAGATTGACAAACGGATTTCACCATCGTGTTCACAGGTTCAAATAAAATAGGATTAGGGTATTTTCGGGGCCCAACGCCTCCCCCCACGTTCGAGAATGGCATTGTTGTCATTGGATTTCCGATATTAGCTTAAATGTTCGAAATATAACTGTCTCATTTCAGTTGTCAGTTATAGCTTGATGATTAAGGTTTCGGACTCATAAAACTGAAAGTTGTCGATTCGAATCGGCATATTTACTCTTTTTTTTTCTCTCTCAATTTTTTTTCTCAATTTCCGCATGGGTTGTTTAGGTTGTTTTTTTTTATTATTTTCCTAATGTTTTCCTTATTTTTTTCTAATTATTTTTTTTATTTTTCCTTAGGTTAATGTACTTTCTTTATTTTTTTATTTTTTTTTTATTATCATTATGGGGCGCGCTTAAATTTGTGCTTTAGTACAAGATTATATTCACTTTTTTTTTAAAAAATTTTGGTTGTTATCAGCATCAAATATAAGAACAACTAGTGGTATAGGATTTGTAATAAATATCTAACATTTAGCCATAAACGTAATATACAGATCAATTGTATCTCTGTAAAGAAAGCGATTTTCGAAATGTGCCAAAATTCTAATTTCAGTATACATTAACATATATGTCTAAGAGAATATTAACCAGCTTTCCTAAGGATCATAAAATTAAAGTATTTGTGCATGTGTGTACTTGACCATTATTAACTTCTAAACAAGCAGATGGATCTTTTTGAAACTTTACATGTACATTTTGGAGATTTGTTCTATCTTACATTATTTCACAATTTAAGCTATTATTGTGAAGAAATTAGCACATTTAAATGAAAAAATTGCAGTCGAAAAACCTTAGAAGCGAAAGGATTTTCCAAAGGTTTTCTTTCGATACAATCGCAGCAATCCATATAAAATTGCGCATACGTTGATTTGATTTATTTACCCTTCTTTGCGTCTACCGTCGTATTTTCGAATTCAAGAAAAGTGAAGCAAAAAAAAAAATACAAGATTTCAAAGAGCTTGAAACTTAGCAGAAAACTACTAGTGTTTTGGGATTCAGTAATATTCTTGAATTTGTCTGAAAGTTTTACCAATTTCATAACAGAATGGGAAAAATAGGATTTATCATCCGACAAAGTCTCAAGGGACCGCCATTTTATTACGAAAATGGATTCGGAATAGCTTTTAACCGAGCTACTCTGAAACCGAAAAGTAATAGTAGATTTGCATGTTAACTCTTGATAATTGGAAACTAGGACCTATTAAGTAATGAACGGAAATTAACTTGTATTGAAAGCCTTTCCACAGATTCGAGAAAATTGGGTTTTATTCATACAAATTTAAAGCATTGCCTGACCACTTAATACTCTCATTGACTTCATAGGAAAACGTGGCACAGAAAGTAAGATAATACTGTGTAGAATTCCTATAGGCTTTTCTCAGTAAGCAATGTTAAAGCTTCTCAAGCTTTTCGTGATAAATTTAGATGGTAGATTTCCATGGTAGACTTAGATTTATCTAAATGTCGTTCCTTAATTCCGCAACAAAGATTGATTGATAATAAAAAAAAAAAAAAAAATCTTTATTCTTTTACGAAATTTGTACTCAAAAAATATGTCTGTGTACGATTTACTTAAATTCTGATGTTAATATTAGAGAATAAATTTCCGTATAATGAACACTTCAACTACTGTTATTCTGTACTTTCAGGGCTTTTTCCCTAATAAAAGTGACATTACTTGTTTCGCCATACACTAAAAACTCGTTTATTCGAAAATAATCTGGTTTATCCGAAACGATTTTTTAGCAAATTTTAAAAATTCACAAAAATATTTTTCCCTCGCTTAATCAATATTTAATAGGATATATAAGCGATTATACAATTGTAAATCTGTTAATAACTTAATACGCAGTAATTAATATTAATAAAATGTTCAGTATATGGTTAATCGAATATATTCCGGAATAACAGATTCGTTTATCCGAAACGGGCGCGGTCCCATCAAAAAAAAAAAAAAACTAGAGCTAGTAGGAACACTTCCGTATATTACTTCCGAATCAACACCAAAAAAACAAACCTATTGAGAATATTTCTTGGAAAGAAATTAGAATTCATTGCTTTCACTCCAGCTGATGTTTATTTTATTGTTTATAAGTAATTTCATAGCAAAGTCAAAAGTCGACAACAAGAAATCCGGCATTTCTCTTATTTCAACCGTTAATTGTAAATAATCAAAAAGGTAGTGACATTCTGTCCTGATTCGCCTTTTGCAGGAATCGTTTCGGTCGTTCTCATTCCTCCATTTTTCTGAATGAAATATTCCACAGTTTTAAATCAGCGACTTTTCTTTCGACATTTTCATTGAAAGAATTTTTGTTTAAATTTATTTGCTTTATTCGTCATTGAATATTTAAAGAAAGCAACGTAATTAAAAGGAAACATTCTTTTCCTTTGAGCAAAACAGAGGAGTTTTTGGAATCTCTAGAGGATCGTTCTAAAACAAACTTTTAAGATTATTAATGTAATTTATTTATTTCTCTTGTTTCCTTCAGTAAAAATTTTAATATCAAAAAATAATAAATAATTTTTTTAAACAAAAAAAAATCGCCTGACTAACAAAAACAAATTAATTAAAAATCACCAAACTTTTATACTGTATTTTTTTCGGAATAAGAATTTTATAATATAATAATAAATAATATATTATTATAAAATAATAATTTATGTTACAATTAAATACTTTACTTCACTCCAAACAAATATAAATACACCAGAAATGACCAATATGTCGTCTATCCAATCGAAAGACTTTTTCTAGATCTCTAGTATTGAAACTAAAAATATATTAAAGTAAATAAGAAAGGAGAAAGAAAAGAATCTTTTTCTCTCTCTAACCATTACAAAATTTTACAAACAATCCTTACACTACATCGTGTCTTTGTTTCAAAATAATATAAAACATAATCAACAATTTTAACAATAGACATTATTGGGAAAAACGGATCATTAATTAAATTTTAAAATTTTACTTAATCTCTTATTGCCTTTTAAGAATTTTTGAAAAAACAAAACAATGAAATTTCATTTGTTAAAAATTTTTAATTTAATTTCGCACTATAAATACAAGATTTATTTATAGGAATATGAATTTAATTTATTTTAGCTAATTCAGTATTTCTGTATTACTTGTAAGTAAATCTATATAAATTGTACTCCAGTAGGTAGTATTTTTTTTTTTATATTTACTATCAATTTATTTCAATCCAATTAAACTGTAGTTTCAGTTTATTGATCTTTTACGGATTAGTAACGGCGTTTGAAGATAGATTAATTATTGATTAAAATATTTTTAATGTGAAATTGATTTGGAAACGACTGCAGACATGATCATTACTAGGGTCATTTACACTTATCATTATTTTGGTATCTGTATGGTAATTGTTCCCTTCTGTTTGAAACGAACGATTCAGTACTCCGAAATTAATCAAATCCCGTGAATTTGATTAATTAAACTAGCGACTCCCTATGACCAAATTTATTTCTCACAAGCCGATGGTTAGCTTTGGTAATTATAACTTCATTTAAGCGATTCAGTAGTGGAAATGGAAAAGATAGTAGAAAAATTACATAACTAATTCCACACCTAGATGTATTTAATTACTTAACAATTTACTTCGCAACAATTATAAAATTATTTATTCTTCTACATTACTACTTCTGAATGAGTTTGAGTACGTCAGATCGGGCCTTTGCTATTGGAGAGTGGCTTTTGCGTTAACCAATCAGAAGCTCTCAACATCGGATCTATGGCAGTCCGAACCTCAAAAATATGCATAAATACAGTTTTTTTTGTCTTAATATTTCTCCTAAAATTCACAAAAATAAACGGGAAGAATCTTAATGTGGGCTTTCTTGTCTCAATAATGCGTCCTGATAATTTTTTATTATTTTTTTAGTCTTTTCCAAAGAAAAACCAAGACAAACACCTGTTTTGTCGTAACTAAATTTCAATGCTAAAACCCTAGCAACCGAGCCTAGCAACGACCTCTTTGAACTGTGACGTAGGTTGTGACAACACCACTTGAACGGTCCATTAAGGATTAAGACAAGTGAGAGTCAGAAGGATCTAAACATATTCGAGAGCCTTTCTTCTTGCTCTGCCCACACTGTAATGAGTTAAAATGTGATTAATCTTCGATAGACATCCTTTGTTTTTGTTAGGACAAGATACAACATTCGTGTCAAATAGATATGAAATAAGCACGGAATTTTTTTTTTTTAATCTTACAATATATATTTTAATAAAAGCAAATATTTTTTAACTAGGAGCCACAAATGCAAAGGGCAAGTGGATTACGTGTGAACAGAAGATTCAGAGAAAATATGTCGATTTACTCAAAGTACAAAGTCAGCAATCACCTTCATTCTGTCTAATAAGAAGTGAGGTCTGGATTTATGAATGGTTTGTACTCTCGAAAAATTAAAGAATGGATTAAATTTATTGGAAACAACAGCCTTGAACTCTTCGAAGTTTCACTACTTATCTCATTGATGCTCAGAAGAATTAAGGTTCGGAGAGAATAAAGGGAAAACTGGTTTGTAGAATACTTTGTTCTTTTGCTCTTTGGAGTTAGATTACCATTCTTTTAAGATAAAATCTCCATTAATAGTAGCTCTTAAATAGTAATTCTTAACTTTCAGTATAACTTTACTTGTTTTCTTATTCAAGAATATCTTCTTCAGGCATTTTAAAACAAGTTATCGTTCTTTGCCTTCTTTGATAATGAAATTCGCCTTCAAGAAAAAGCTCATAGTTTCTTAAAGGCTGCAAGGATTGGACCTGTCTTGATATTCCGCTGAACACTGTCAGTGGTTTTTTTAAAGATTCTTTTAAAGAAGTCATTAAAATTCTTGTCATTTGTAATGTGATTCCTTTTAGTAATTATTTCTAACGATACTTTTCGTTAGATGCATTGAGAGATTGTTGACATTTCTTTTACCTTCCAGTAGTGCATCTATTTTCTTAAATTATTGAATGGAACTTTTAGATTCTTGTATTTCCTAATGATGCCTAATTTGTGCATGTTTCCTGGTGTGGCATTTAAGAAATAAAACCTAGAACCTAGAAGGATGAGTAGAGTTTCAAAAAATATTTTTTTTTCCCATCTGCTTAAGAAAACAATAACCCAATAAAAAAAAAAATCTTTTATTCGTTCTTATAAATCTTCTTTTCTTTTCTTTTTTTTTTTCATAATTTAGAAGAAACATCTGTTTCCCTTCCTGGAGACTGCGTTTCAGCCTTTAGCGGTAGTTTCTTTCTTTTTTTTATTATTGATCTATTTAATGTCAGAAGGAATATTTGCTTACTGCTTAACAATGTTTATTCTTGGTCTGTTTCTTCTGCTTTTCTTTCAATCTCAAGTTAAAAGAAATAAAAACAAAGGACCGTTGAAAAACAGAAGTAGTTCCTGAAACACAGAAAAGTATTTTGAGTCTGTGAAAAAAAAAAAAAAAAGAACTATTCTTAAGCAGAAATGTGCAAAACAAATTACAGTTAAATGAGAAAAATTTGTAGCTGATACAAAATAGATAGGACGTTCCTAATTAAAGTTTCGAAAGCCTCTAACTGGGGAACTAATCAGAGGAATCAGACTTCATATTTGATATGAGCACACAAAGAAATGCCGAAGGTGGCCGCTAGGGCGATCAAGGCGCTTCCATACTGTTGTGGTAGACACGGTACATTATATATTCGGGCGTGTTTTCCGTTACCGGCAACATTAGCGCAAAATCGCATGCTCAACGAGAGAACATAGTGTCATCTGAAATATTATAGATAGGGCGTGTAATGCTGGACCGCTAAGTTGGCCGTATGTCCACGATAGACAACGTCTTTCAGATCTTCCGCCAGCCAAAAGTCGCAGGGGTTCAGATCCGGTAAGCGTTCTGGACACGTTGTACGTAAACAGCTGCTGATGGTTCTGTCATCAGTAAAAATGTACCTGAATCAACTGCTTGACAGGAGTGAGAGGTGGGACACCATCTTCATGAAACTATTAAATCACTCTGTTGAAGTTTTGGAATCACCTGTTTGGCTGAAAGAGATGCATATCCCTGGCATTAATAGTGCAGGTAACGAGACCCGCAAGACCGAGATCTTCGAAAAAGATAGGTTTGATGGTAAGCCGCTATAAAAACCACACCAAACGGTGACGTTTAGGGAACTGTCGCACGACGCGACGTGTGGATTTGCATTTGTGCGTAATCCCATCACCATGCAAATGGAAATGATCTTCGTCAGTTCACAAAATTGCCAGTGTCGTGCAGTGCAATCCGATGCACGAAACTGCATGGCTAAGGCTTCACGTGCACCTCGATCAGGATTAAACAATTCCCGGACATTGGAAATCTTGTGAGGGCATGTGCGCAGAATTTGTCTTGCAACTTTGTGAACTGTACTTACTGTGGGTTTGTCTAACGAACGTGTAATACTCCCTGTGCTGCTGCTTCCCACGACATTTGCATCCTTTCTTCCTATCATATTACTTCCTCCACTGTGAGACAGGCTTTCATCCTCTGTCAGGTTTGACTTCAAAGGAACCTGTCTCTTCAAATTTCCGAATCATTTTTCGTAACCATTTACAGTCTTAGGGCCCGTTTTTAGTTTTAATGTCCCAAACTTTAAGAAAGCTTGTTAATTCACTGCTGTTATTTTGATAAAACAGCTTCATTGTAAACGCGTGATTCTTCAGCAACAGTATGCAGTGAAGTGACGCATTCCTCAGCTGCCTGCTTTGTAGGAGTTTCTTTCAAATATTACATCTTTGCGTGCATATCATTGGTCATTTGCATTATCTACGACAGCATTGCAGCGCCATGTATCCGCAGGAGAAACTCTTAGGATTCCGTACTTATATGCAGGAATAATGATCTCTGTAGTGCAAACCGGGAATCTGAGCCCTAAGAGTCACAGGGCTTTGGAGGTTTCGGGAAAAATTCGACTTCCAGTCCAAGCCACTTCCGGTTTTAGTCGTGGGTCAGAAAATAATGGGAATTGAACAAAATTAGAGCTTATCTTAACTGAATCGACTTTTATGAGATTCCTTCGACACTAGCCTTTTACTCCCAAATAGTATCAAAATGGTGGCATAGCCATAATAACCGAACTCGTCGCTTGAAGTTGTACTTGACCCCTGAATTACAACAGTTTGAATAAATGAGTTTTGCGCGCCATGTTAATGTCACTTCTGAAAACGCAATCGTTTGATAGATTAAATTGTTAGGGATGTTTGGGTTTTCTGTTTACTACAGATTTAACTTTATATTTGTTTTTGTGCATTCATTGTGCAGCCCTTGGTTCTGTTTTTAAATAATTTCTCTCATGTTAAATCTCTTTATTTAAGCTTTACATAATTAGTAGTTTTCATGTTTTTTTTTTCTTTTGGCAGATTTCTTGATTCAAGGTTGGTTGGAGAAAAAAAAATATTCGAGACTCGTGTTTCCGCAATCATTTACGGATAATTCGGTAACATTGATATCGGACATAAAACCATCAAATTCTATCATTTGACGTTTTGAAGTTTTTGAAACAGAAATTAGATTAAACGCAATGGCGCCTTTTACAGGAATGAAAATGCGAGCGAAAGAAAAATGTTCATGATCGACCAATAAACAAAATCGAAAACCTCTGTCGGTTCTTTAAAAATCCTCCGAAATGCGCCTTAAAATCTCGAGATTTCGTATATTTTAGGAAATTCAGCCGTTCAACCAAAAAAAAAAAATAATAAATAAATAAATATCCCCACTTTGTCCGAAGAACAACAAAATAAATAAATAAACGAAATAAATAAATTAATAAAATTAAAAAAAATAATAATAAAAGTAGTAAATAAATAATTAATATAAACTAATAACTAAATTTATTTATTATTATTATTATTTATTTATTTTTATTAATTAATAAAAAATAAGCTAAATAAATTAATGAAAGTTAAAGAACGAAAATAGTGGCTACAGTGTGTTTCACAGGAACAAAAATGATTGTGAAAAACACCCAACCGATGAAAAGAAAAATCGTTGGTAACATTTTACAGGATTTTTTTTTTGCCGGCAGATTTGGATATTAAAACATCGTCGTTGCAATGCCCAAACGAAATGATTTCAGGTTTGCGATGTTGTTCATTGGTAGGACTTGTTTTGTCTCGCAATTTCGTTCCTGTGCAGCACATCTAAATATCAAAGCACTTTTCATATGCAACTACCTGAATAGCGTTAAAGGTCTAGGAGAATCTTCTTTTTAGACATTGTATATTTGAAAGGTAAGTGTATAGAAAATTGCTGAAAAGAATCTCTTAGCTTGAACCTAATTTTAGGAACTGAAGTTTTATAAACTAGGTATGTTGTAAAACGTTTTTAAAAAGATTTAAAAAGATTTCTTAAAAAGATTAGCTTTTTTATATTAAGAAGGAGATTAAGACATTTATATATACCTTCCTTATGTGTACTTATGTAGGTAAATACAAAGAGATTTTAAAACTTACATAGTTAAGTAATTTATTCAAAAGAGTTTTCCTATCGCGCTCTTTGATTTAACCTCAGCAGTTAGTAATTTGAATTACTTAAATGATGTAATTTTTGCCTTTTAACTTCAATTGTTATGAAAGTTCTTGTATGAGAAATTTATCATCACAAGTCAAAAAAAACAAGCAGAAATAGTTGAATTATAGTGCATTTACTGTAATTCTGAAGACACGTGATCTCAGTTAATCAATCATTATCATTTCCTTTCTTCACTCGAGTTATTATTTGGTCGCGTTTGGAATGTCGTTGTAAGTTACTTCCGGTGTTTATGTCAATTTCGTCATGACACTACAATGCTTAATTTTTATTATTTTTGTTCGTTTTTCAATATTAAGAATACTGGTATATTTACATATTTATTCATTTTATTTATTTATTTTCGTAATTTCGATTTCGTAAAAAGTTGTTTGTTTTTAGTCGTTCATTTCTGTTATCAATGCCACTGCTCTTTTTTTTCATGCCCGGCGTTGCAAACAATGGATTAGGCTTAAGCAAGATTTCCGTTTCCTTAACAGTATTGAGCACTGAATAAGATGAAATACCAGTTGCTTCAGCCGTTGTACATAGAGATAGACTACTTGAAATAAAAAAAATAACATTCCAAATGATTCCTCTCGATTGACCCTTCAAAGTTTTATTGGCAAAACGTACAACGGTGTGTTCTTCAGCAGCCGCCATGTTCAGAACCACATTCAAAACGGAAGTATGCGGAGTAACTAATGCTCAATCGTTTACCATATAAGGTGTTGTCACGTGTCTTCAGATTTACAGTGAATGGACTTTAATGTCCTTCATAAACGTGCAAACTAAATAATTAGAATCGAAATAAAAAATCCACGGATTTTTACCGGCATTTAATTTTAAAAATTGTTTTTTTTTTTTAATAATTTGAGGAATAACATATGATTGTAAATTCGTACTACTTGCTGATAAAATATTCTTAAATTTTGGTGAATAATAGAGATGCTTGTTACCACTGTGGGCTTTTGAGACTGTTTCTTAACACTTTATTTTTACTCACACAAATAAAGATAAAAAACGCACACAATTAAAGATTCATTTTAAATAGTTTACCGTGCGCAATTTGTTCATATGAAAGACTAACCACACAAATACATTTATAATAAGTATTTTATTTTAATGTATAAAATTCACCAACTTTTTCAAAACGACCTGCGTTTCATTCTCACTTGAAAATGAAGCGCAGATCGTTTTGAAAACGTTCTTGAATTTTAATATATAAACTTACTACAAATGTTTCTGTGTGGTGGCCTTGAGTCTTTGATATGAAAAATTAAAGATTCACTGAGCTATTTTTGGAATTTTCGTACTTGGAACTCAAACAGACTGTTTCAGGCTTCCTAGCGATCATCATTTGAATTCGCCCAGTGTTCAACGGCTCAGTGGAATCATAAGAAACAAAAACAAAGCACAAATAAACAGAACAATGACCCTTCAGTTAAAAAAAAACATCAAAATACAAATAAAATAAAACAACAAAATGAATCTTTAAATTTGTGCGTTTTTATCTTTATTTTTACTTACAATATTAGTCTCATGCGCGTTAAATTTTCTGTGATTTTCGGTTTTTTTGCTTTTCATTTTATTGCAATGGCAGTAATATATTACGTGTAACAAGTGAAACTGTTATACAGTTGTTTATATTACAATTGTCGTATCTTCAGTAGTTTGTTGATATTTTGTAATGCATTCTGTATTTTCTATGATTGCTTAGGTTATTCGGGACAACATTACTTCCAAGTCGAGATAATGATTTTTTTTTGTTGCTAATGTGGACCACTTCTGTCATTGATGTTCTACCCAAAAATTGGGAATTCTCACCAAATGTCGCGGGAAAGTGATAAAGGTGGTGCCATTGATTGAAGAAGATTACATTTAATAGACATAGAGAGGGAAAGAGCCTCACGAAAGACATCCAATAAACCATAAAAGTGCAAACCATTTGAAAGAAGTTCATGAGTTATAAAGTTGGCCTTTCTTTCTTTCCTTCCTTACGCTATAACA
>JAFIDM010005346.1:18316603-18357698 GCA_023159025.1 Thereuonema tuberculata
TTTCTGTTCCTAGGCCTCCAGCTCGTTTCTTTTTGAATGCCCCTTATATATTCTGAAGTATTCTGTTAATTCTTCATTGTTTTAAACAATGAACCTTAATCCTCTTTTAATTCATCCATTAATGAGCGCATGCTTTGATAGGATCAAAGTCAATCCGATTTCGTTAATTTAAGTATTGAGGATTTAAACCATTGGGTTTAAATCCCATTAAAAACCCCATTGGGTTTTGTTTTTTTTTTCCGAACATATATAGTGTAGATATTAGATATTTTTAATTTCAATATGCTTTTCGTTTCTTGTCGTTTCCATAACTTTTAAAAAGAAGAAAAAGAAATTTTTAGAAGTCATATTTTAAGGAAAGTAGGTTTTAAGTTCTTTTTATGTTTTAATGGGAGTTTGATTTATCACAAGCAGTTACAAGAAATCTCATCGTAGATTTGTTTTGGACATTGATAGAAGATTTCATGAAATGTGTACGCCGTCGCACTGATTAAAAAATTGATATATACATTTTAAAAAGTAGAACTACTAGTTTCGATTCTCATAGGAATCTTCTTCAAGTTACAAAGTACCATTTCATGTTTTTATCAGCGCACGTTAAAAATTAGAAGATTTCAATTTCTATTTATTTTCGTAGATCTGCCAAGAATTTTATGGAACTACTAACTTTCCCTGCTGAAATTGAAACTCCAATACTTATTTTCGATTGTTTCAGTTATCCTTAGCAATTAATCTTTAAAACTGTTGTAACCCCTAAAAGAATATCGGCAAATTTAGCTTTGTTACTTGTAATACTGATTTTTATGAAACTCAAACACCTTAAAAATCCTGTAATCCAAACTAGAAATAGCGAATACAGTAAAAACTGGTTTATTCGTATTCCAAGGGGAAAATTTTAAATTGCCCATAAATGAGAATTAGTTACAACTCAGGTTTAACTTTATTTTTAATTAAACTTAAATAAGATCACTCATAATAAATATTTGTGTATTATACGATATTCATGGCTGTAAAACTGTCAATTTCAAAATAGTGCATTCATTTTCATAGACGTTTTCTGATTTCGTGTTTTAAGAAACTTAAGGAATTTAATAAAATACCGTAGCTGTACTCATTACACAGTTATAAGATAAATGAAAATGTTATTCACTTTTCCATATCTGCAAATTGTCCCTTTTGTTGACGGCTGCGCTTTACAGATTTTGAACCTAAGTTTCAATACTCTTCTAAAATTGACTCACACTACATTATGTGCAGTCATTAGTAAGAAGGAGTCAATTTTTATGCACATAAGGGAGTGTAACTTATTTTTAAGTTGCTCGTTTTTTTTGTTTTTGGGGGGGGGGGGGGGGGGGGGGGATTATCTTTCATTTTCCAAATAAATCTCACTTTTTTCCTCTAAACTTTTACTCCTTCTATTACCCATGGCTGCAAGGGAGAGAGACTGAAGTAAATGAAGGGAACACATTGTTTCATCAATGCGAAAATTCATTCAGTTGGATTCCCACAGCTTTTGTCTCTGACCGACCTTTCATTAAAAGCCGCCCAGAAACCTCGTGAAAGCGACGATTGTATATAGATATGGAACATCGATGCTGTATAACGGTGCACCTGGGATATTTTGAAAATACGTACCATTCATAACTCGTTTTCACAAATATGCGACAAATAAAGTCGAACTGCGTGTAACTCAGTTACGTATATCTCAGGAATAATTTATATGTAATTAAATAGAATCTTCGCCAGGACCTACAAACAATTACGCACAAACCAGAACTACATACAACTGGGTTACGTACAAACCCTGTTTTTACTGTATATGTTGTTTATCGTTTTAAATATATTAGCATTCTACGTTACAAATTGTATAATTTTGAATTCTGGAAAAAATCTTCATTCATTTGAATTGCTAAACAAGTTTTGACAATGGCCTTTTGAAAAACTTTTCCAGATTCCTAAATCTTCGCCCGGATGCAGTTTCTAAATTTGGAGCGCATTCATGGAGAAATTATTATCTGAATTTAGGAAAATAAAAAAATGAATTAGGTTTTGGCTCGTCGAACATTGGGAAGCATTTGGTTTATATTTTTGTGCTTTTCCATCCATTTCCCTTAGGTGAAATTAGGCTTGTGGTTGCCAACCACTCCAGGCAACCATGTGCTAATTTAGAAAAATGGGATTTTTTGGTGAGTCCAGGTGGAATTGATCCCAGGGCTTGAAGTTAGATGTGCCGCCTGACTAACTGCAATGCGATTTGCCAGTTATTTATTTGTTTATTTGCTTTGTAACGGAAGAAGATAAATTGATAGTCTGGCATTAACATGGATCAACTCTATTTCTTCTCTTTAAATGAGACGATCCTTCCTTTCTTCCATCCTTTCTTTTTAAAGATAAGAAAGCAGTTGTCTTGTAAAGGAGAAGCAAAATTAAGAAAAATAAACACTTTTGGTTTTAAATGTTTATTTCCTTTACCTTATAGAACCATTATTAAATTAAAATTTGCTGGTATTGTTTTCATATTTTTGATTCTCCATCTTAAGCCTTTATTGTAGAACATTCGGATACAAGTGTTTCTAGATATATTTACGCTTTAATGTGAAGATGTTAGTCTGCTTAAGCGACGCAACCCTTCGTTTTCTGATTATGTTACTCCATTTCCATCATGTCTTAAGCAATTTCAGAAACGGAAAATTTCTACTGTTTGCATTCAACAGACATTATAATAACGTAGACATTTAGTATGTATCAGTTTCATCGTTTGATAATTACAGTTTCTGCCCAGTTAAGAAGAATTGATCCGTATCAACAGGTTGTACATTGTAGTATTTAAAGAATTGAATTTACGATTGTATCTATCTTGTTTTCATAAATACAGTATCTTGAAAATCCATCAGGCTGTATGTAGATGAAAACCGCATACGACTTAAGAATAATGGAAAGAAATTGAAACATCAGCTGTTTTATATATATTAAGAAGCCGTGCTGGCGTGGTCGTGCGGTCTCGGCGGCGGCCAGCCGTGGCGACCAGTGATTCAGTACCTGGGTTCAAATCCAGGCAATGGCATGGCTGGTTCCCTTTCTTTCTTCTGTGTTTTGTCTGTTTCTGCGGGTATAGCGTGAGCTGCCTCCTATGGCGTACCCTGGGCAACGTTACGACGGATAAATGCTCACATTTCTCGCCCCTTGTTGAGGCCAAAAGATTAACTTCTAAGAGCCCGGGCGTTGGCAAAAAAAAAAATATATATATATATTAAGAAACGACGGAATCCTGATGGGCTTAAATATTGCATGGATATAAATAATGTTTCATAAAAAGTGTTACAGCCAATGAATGCCATTCTGGTATAAAGAACAATTATAATTGAAGAGGTGAAGTGTTTTGTAGATGTGGAGAAATGTCAGACGTGCTGTATGATATATGATTTCTTTTCTTTTTTTCATTTTTTTTACTAATTTTGTGTAAATTTTTGTTCATTTAGTATTTTTGTCGTTTTCATTGGTATTCACTGGCCTCCTAATACTGTTAGGTTTCACATTTTCCCAAACAAACAAACAGATGGAATAAATGCAGAATCAAATGAGTAAGGGAAATGTTTGCTTTTGAAATATTTCATTGAAATACTTATCGAAGCAAAGTCTACAGAGCCACACTTCACTGAGTTTTTTTTAATTACGTTTAATATTCAAATGGTAAACTTTCGTCATTTCCCATGTTCGTTTCTCTATTCTAGCCTTGGCTTGTGTATCTCGTGTGGCATATTTTCCGTTCCTATTCAGTCGTGTTGAAAATGTCTTTTGACTGGTTTTTCTGTGACACATAAAGGCAAAAAAAATAACACCTCAGAGCTGAAAATGGAAAATGGATGTCACACGTCAGTCAGAAGCTAATTTCTGTTGACTGAGTTCCGAAAAAGGATCATTTTGAATAGAGATGATATAATAACAGTAAGCCAAATATTTTGACGACGCTTTTTTTTTTTCTTCGTTTCTCTAGAGACGTCTCCTGTTCAGCAAAGGCTTTTCATTCATACTTTCAGATTTCCTAATATCAAAGAAATTTGAAAACAGTTATTTGTGAAAAAGATGAAAAAAACATATACAATTTGTAAAAATTCAAGTGAAACTTAAAAAGATCCCACTTTACAGTTCATGTAGGCCTCTTCAGAACGTTGGAGGGGTAGTTTCCCAACGATTCTCACCCATTGGGTCCATTGTGTCAGTCGAACACCATTAATTCCAGGAAAGAAATCAACCCATTTTTTTTATATTGGGCTCGGTGAACTATGGGACAGTCCTTGATGAGAAACACCCAGGGGAAAAAATCTCCTAAAATTGAACCCGGCTCCTTTATCCTGCAGCCTAGTGCTCTTTGGAAAAAAAAAATCATATACAAAATTATAAAATTTTTGCTGCCCTTCTGGAAAATCTTTTTGAATTACTATTAATGTTGTTATTACTCTTGTGAGGATGCCGAACATTTTATGTAAGCTGAAGTTTGCTATTACAGTAGATCTCTGATAACAAGATATAGCCGATTTTATTGCAATGAAGACAATGAATATATGACTGCTCTTAAAACAAATGTCCATACTACATTTTTTTTAATTGAATTTTTTTTTTAAAATAATTATTAATTATTGTACAGAATTCATTTCTGTACAATTCTGATTTTTATTATGATTTTATTCAGTATTTTATTCTGTGTTTTTTCCAGAATCCGTCAAACCGAAACGAAGGCAAAGAATAATATAAGTGCTATGAATACGGATGACGATGATGCCTATGACGCCGATACAGACGTAGAAGACATGTCTGTAGAGGAAGCAGTAGGCAAACCCGATACGTCTTCTCTATCTCTACCTGTGCTTCCTGATTACTTTGACAAAAAGCATTTCTTTTTGTATGGTGAATTTGATCAACAGGAAAGAAGGCTTATAAATCGTTACATTACTGCATTTAAAGGGTAAGTTTTTACATGAATAGTACAGTGCTTTTTTATTATTATTTTGTTTTGCAAAATAAAAGTTTTATGTGCGCCATTGAAAAACATTTTTATAGTTCTTCAAAATATCAATAATTAAGAAGAAATGTATTGGGAAAAGTTGAACGAATTTCAATAAATATTCGATAGACACAAGAAAGTGATGCTTAAGTTATCGTCTGTAGAAGTTAAAAACTTTTGTTTGTTTGCTTTATTTCAAGTTCTGAATAAAAATGCCTGAAGTAAATAAACTGAATTCATTAATATCGTATTCTTGAGAATTAGTTTTTTTTTATTATAGTCAAAAACACAGAATGCTTTAAACAAAATTGGTCTTATCAGAAGTCCTTTGTTTACTTGGATTTACTTAACTCTGGTTACTATCAAGGGTTTGTTTTATCAAGAAGATGATTTTAAAATTCACTACCAATAGCATTTTGTGAAAATTAAGAAGGTAAGCGAGATATTCATAAATTAAATTATAAAGTACAAAAACAAGGGGGCTTAAAATTTCTATGCAGAAATATATATTTCTATAAGTAATCAAGCTAATTAATTTGAGCAAAGAAGACTCGAGGTTATTAAAGACAAATCGAAGCTGTATTTGCATTGTAAATGTCTTTTCCTACTTGTGGGTTTCAGAGCCAAAAAAAAGTATCTACAATATTGATCTATTATTGATTTGGAAGGAAGGCTTGCTAACATATACCACTACAAAAGCAAGGAGGTTTTTGTGAAAAGTTTGGACTTGTCCTCCTGGTCCTATTGGTTGTCGGAATGAATTGCCTTCTAAAAGTCTGTCCGTAGAGGTCCTACTAATGGGTTGTCATTCATGTCGACATTCCACGCAGCCAATACTGATTTCCTTCTTGCGAAGTTGGAGACTTGAAGGTGGACCACCATCGATTCATAGCTCTTGCAGGGATGAACATTATTTGAAATTCAGGAGGCGTTTGGGGTTCCGCCAAAAGAAGGAGAGCAAGTGAATCGTCCGCACAGTTCTTGAAGAATGGCTGCAATCTACGCATTCATCCCTGTGGTCGAAAACTTATCACTTTATCACAGTTGTTTGTGAGCCTCTAAGAAAATCACAATCGATCCATAATTTTTGTGGGTTCTTTTTGTATGCTTTAGAATTTAGTTCCTTGTACAGATATGGTTGTTTAAATATAACTTTTCAAGATTTGCATTTACAAAGTTTCTACATTTTGAAAAAGAAACAAAAAAGAACTTAAAACCTACTTCCTTTTTCTTATTTTTTTGTCTTAATTATGTCCTTAAAAGGAAATTAATTAATTTCAATCAGATCAAACCATGCTCTTTGTTTAAAACAAGAGAATTAGGTTAGAAATCCGTTATCTACATTCCAATGCTTTTCCAGTGTAAATTTTTTGCCGCCTTCTCTCTGCGATTCTTCGACAAGAACTCGTTTGCAAAAAGATTTCAAATACAAACGTTAAGTCGTTCTTAGTCCTCGAATCTGTAAACCAAGTTTCAAGAGGATCTATCGAACAGTTCAAAAGTTATTATGGACCATACACATAAATAGACTGATTGATTTGATGATCCTCAACGTTCTAACATTCCTCAGGAAGGCAACGGGAAACCATCTCAGTATCTTTCCCTTGAATTTCTATGGATTCTTTTAGGAGTTCGCCTTGTTGGAAACACTAGGGATCCAGAGAATACTGACCTTCGGACACGAAGACCGCACTTCGTTGCGAATCAAACTAGAATATTTGAGAGAAGAGTTCGTTGTTGGCACAAAGACAAAAAAAAAAAAAAAAACACCGAGAAGTCCAAAGTGCCGCCGTGACATATAATTTTGTTAATTTTATGTTGAAAGACAGAAACATCTAAGACCTCTCCGTTCTGAAAGGTATTCCAGTGTCAGATTTAGGTTCATTCATTTAATGTAGACGAACGAATGAATAACATTTATTGGAATATAATCGTAAGAAAAAGATATATCGTGGAAGCTGAAGAAAGCTAATCACGATCATTTCTAGTCTAATACTACTAAAGATAATATTCTTGTCTTTTCTGGAGGAAAACACAAACGCAGAATCACTGTACAGCATTTTATAGTTGAAAACCCTGTAACCACAAATATTTAAATACAGTGCAACTTGGATAATTCGAAGCTGAAGGGACCACTACAAAACTTCGAATTAAATAAGTTACATCTTTTAACTTTAATTTCAGGTCCACTGAATGCTTGAAAAGATTATTCTGTCAATAAGTAAATATTTATTCAGAAAGATCATGGTATGAAAGACTTAAACACTATATGTACATAAACAAAATAAGATTTTACAGTACGTATTACATTCAATACAGAAAATTAAAGTTTTTCAAAAAATTGTGCAATGTCTGATTGTTTTGTAGAATTCAGTCGCTTAAGGTTAGCAAAATCATCAAGCACGTTTAGTGAACGGAAAACAGCATCACTTACGTTGGTTTGTCCTTCAATGTATCGACAAAATTGGACGCTATCCCGTACTCGTTGGCGATTTGGCATTTCTTCTTCACACCCTTTTCCACCTCCCGAATGACGGCGACCTTTTCAGCGAACGTTAAATTCTTGTACATGCGTGGTTTACTGAAAGACATGGTGACATTGACAGCAGGAAGCTCGAATGGCTTCTGAAGCGTCACGTGTCGAACGGTGGTGGGAAGGGGATTTCAGTTGTCACGTGTCGAATTTCTTAACGATGAAACGCCGAAAAGTCGTTATGGTTCGAAATTTTTTATAAAAAACTTCGAATTAAGGAAGTAGAACTTCGAATTATCCACGATTTTTTAACATTGATTTAATAAGAAATTCAAGGGAATAAGAGAAATCTTCGAATTAACAACGATTTCGAATTAAAGACGTTCGAATTATCCAAGTTGCACTGTTGTTGTAAGATATATACAAAAGCATAGATTAGAAATGTTAAATAGAACTATGCATTGTTGCTATTATATCTTTTTCCTATTATATCCTATGTACTGCTGAAGCAATAAAGGTTTAAATGTAATAAAGTAAATCGGATATAGTAAGATTCTAAATAGTAATAAGTGTTTTTAAAATTTCTGATTTAATCAATTGAAGTTGATGACTTTGCTAATTATTCTAACCTGCCATCTTGTTCAGTGGCATTAACAAACACTTTAAGTTAAAGTTGCGATCAGGCCCAGAGGACCGCGCAATGCAACTGGAGGGTAGGCTCCAGTGTTCAGAACCTACGGGACAAAGTTGAGGACGGGGGGGGGGTCGGCCCGTCGCTCGCCCGCCTTTAACTCCCGGGAAAGAAACCCGGTACCCATTCTATAGAGGGCTGGGTAGACCCTAGGGCCCGGAGAAAGAAGCGTGGAAAAATTCCCGTCCTCCGCCGAGGCCGGGAATCGAACCCGGCACCTCCAACCCGCAGCCAAGCGCCCTTACCCACTCGTCTACCGGGCCCATAACAAACACTTTACGAATGGTTATTGAAATTTAGGATTCATACCGTGCAACTTCTTAAATTACCCTTATTATTATTATCAGCTCTAAGGAGAAAAAAAAAATATTGTGTCTAGAGTGAGGAAAATAGGTATGTAACTATCCACATAATGTTTAGTTATTTTACACATTACACCTGGGATTCTTAATCTTTGTATGATCACAGAACCAAGGGATTGCCCAGTAGATCGCCGTGTGCTCTCTCCTTTGCGAGATTGCCAAATTTTCACGGCAGTGATTATGATGGTAACCGTTCAACCAAAATTAAAAGTCTTGTCTATTTACGGGTTGTGAACCTCAGCAATAGATGATGGAATTTGTAAAATGTTACAGCATTTATCGTCAACTTTTGTTATCGCATAGATAGAATCCAGTATCATATTCAGTTTAAACAATGTTATTAATTAACTTTGGCTTTCATTCAGTTGTTTTATTGGGAGAATGTATCGTGGGAGGAAACGAATAACCTACATTAATTCAATTACTTATTTAATTTCATTTTAATTAGATTCTAATCTATTTTTGGAAGGATATATTACCATAGTTTTCTATCAATAGCTGCTACAGTGAAATATATCGATATTGATACGATTAAATTATTAATTATATCACTATCGATTAATATTAAATTATTAATTACTTGTTTATAAATGAAATATTGATCAAAAAGATATTGCAGACAAATTTAAAATTACCTTTAATAGATTGATAATTTTAGGATTCAAAATTTCTAATCGTGATAAGTTGAAAGTTAAGTTTCGTTTGAGTTTTGAAAGTTTTTTACACTTTTTTCACAAATCCACAATTTGCGTTTATTAAGTAGGCATGAATACAACTTTGAAACAAATCTCTGAGATAACTTTTAAAATTACATAAATTATACATTAAATACAACACCTTGTAAGTAACTTTCTTAAGAAAAGACAAGTGTTTTTGAGTTTTAAATTGAACTTTGTGACGTAAATTCTCTAAAGCGAAATTGAACTTGATTACAAATTCCATACTGTATCGTAATACTTTACAAGTGACTAGTGCACTATTAATTAATAGTACACTGATTCTAATTAACCAGAAATGATATTAAAAGGTGAGGAAATCTTGAATCAAACTGAGGCCCATGGGACGGCCGTTTCGGGCTTAGTGGGCTCTCCTCAGTCAGATTTACCTAACAACGAAAACCTAAAAGACGTATCTGGGGAAGAATCTTTTGTGATCAATTACCTGGTATGGAAGAAAATGGGATACCCGAGCTTTTTGAATTCCGTATTTGGTTGTTGTTTTGATTTTCTTGTTTTTAATTTTGAGAGGTCACTTTGTCCTTCATTAATAGATTAATCTTCCTCTCATATGCCTTTTAGTTTTTCGCTAGCTGGGGTAGCCGTGCCTGAAAAGAGCCCAATAAACTCGAAATGGCCGTCTCAGAGTCTCAGCTCGACTCAAAAGGCTTCTCTCTTTTTATTGTGATTATCAAATGTTGCTTTTCCTTTTATCCTTTGGAGGGTTTTTTTTTTTGGTCTAATATCTTATGAAGCAGAAATTTTGATGCCCAAGGTTTTTGAATTCCACATTTGGTTGTTATATTTTCTGTAGTTTTGAGGGATCACTTTGTGTATCACTAATAGAAGTTGGGTTTTTTTCCTCTATTAAAACCATTGTTTCTAATTTAAAATATTATGTGGCCTAAGTCTTTAGTTTAGAATTGAAGAAATAGCGTTATATCTGTATTAAGCTTACGGAGTTGGATATATTCTTTATGAGGAATAAAGAACTTCAAATTATCCGTAAACAATTTGTAAATTATGTGTAGTAATATGCTTCAAAACAAAATACAATACACTGAAAAGCGCATACTAAATTTTAAACAAAATTTTTAATAATATAAACATAATAAAACTTCTGGAACTTGTATTAGATCGTAAAGGAACATCTTATAGTAAATTAATTTACCAAGTCTTATTGTGTTCTTACAACATTTTTACGTGTGTTTATATAAAGTCAAGAATTGATTAATCATTAAACACATATTTAATAAAAGTTTCTTTATAAATTAGAAACATACATATGTTAAAATTAAGGAGCTTTCGAGCCCTTTCACAGCCCGCCCATTTTCAACCTCCCATTTTCAAACACGTTGAAAATAGATACTATAGTAGCTTAGAAAAACTAACAATCTCTCTCGCTATTTTCATGAATCATTTTATTTTACATCCCTGTAAAGTTTAGTGTTAATTATGACTTTTTTGTTCAGAGTTACGAATAAAATATGTATCATTACGAAGGATTTTCACAACTGAATTGAAACTTTGTTTATAGTCAGCAGTTAAATTTTTCATTCTTCGAACTGTATGTTTATTTTATTCTTCCTCCAAGTTTTAGCTAAAACGAATGAAAAACTGTAAATTTGCAGTGACCAGCAATGCCAAACTAATCAACTCAAAAAACGTTGTTACAGAAACTTTTTAACAATACAAGGATAAAGATTCCTTGTAATACTATATTTATCCTTTTCAAAATTTAATCAGTGATTTGATATTAAAAAAGCTTTGCATTACATATTTTATACAGATACGGATGGTTCAGCAACTTTGGTGCTTTTAATGATCTTTAATATGTTTAAATAAATATTTTTAAATGCATATGTGCCCAATCAAATGTTTCCGGATAAAAGTTTTAAAAACTAAATGTGGTTAGCATTAAACCTGAAATTTTCTCTTCTGTCGACGGTCACAAACTAATCAATAAAATAAAAACCAATCATTTCTTTCAGAGTTCAGCTACACGTCTGACATTGTTTCTGAAATACCAAAGTATCATTCAAATCTTTCATTTCTCACAGCAACAATCATCAAGGAAAAAAAGTGTTCTTTCATCCAGGCAACGAGTGAAGTGGACCTACGTGACCTCAGAATAATAACAACAACCAAAAAAAATTCTGGGAAGGACAATATTGTTACCAATAAGTTTCTAGCGATAAAAAGAGGAATTCTTTCCCATACAGCGCTTGACAGTGAAGCGGATAATTGAAGGAGAAGCCGAGTTGTAGAATTTTTCAGTGATGGCGTTTCTGTGACCATGGACGAGAAGTTCTTCCACTTAGATGATGATCACTAGAGCTTCCTAGACTTGTTGACTCGGTGATTAAAATCATGGAAGAGCAGCTGCCGGTTATCTTCTGACATCTGTTTCGACTTGTGGCGATGAAATTTCAACCGAGAAAAAGGGTATTTTGGACTTTTGTGATGTTGACTCCAATCCAATCGATTTTTTTGCCTCTCCAATCAAGTTACCAACGTAGCCTAGAGATTGGGAGTTTTTTTCTTTTTCTCTTTTTTTTTTTTTAGTTCCGTTAGAAACTGAAGTATTGATATCAATTCTTTTTTGTTCAAAAATATATTTATCATCAGTCGTAGAGCAAAACTACATTTCACGAAGATTATACAAGTTGTGATATTAAGTTATATAAGATTTATATAAGTTAATTTTACTTGTGCTTTTTCTTTTTATTTATTTTCAACAAGTTTATATTTGAAGGTATTAGACGGAACTGTACAAAATATCATATGTAAAATGTAGGAATAGTTGAGAGATTCACCTACCAGGAAGTAGTTATCAAAATTAAGATCATCTTGAGCATTTTCAGAATGAGTTTGAAGACTGCAAAATTATGCCCACAGTATTGTTGTATCCATTTCTGTTTTGTTTTATTCAACGTACTGTGATTCCAATATCACTGGACTTTCCATGTTTCCTGTAAGAACACATCGTCCGTTTCAAAATATTGAAATAGATACAACAACAAAAACATGAACATGTTAATAACTTCGAACTGCTGCTGAGGAAGGTGAGCAAGCAGAAATATTAAGAACTATCCCTTAGATTTTTAGGGAAATTTCTCAATCACACCTCACATTTGATATGTTGATGAACATAGGTTTCTTCTTTCTCTTGTCCAAATTACTTGTTCTGTAATATAATTGAATAGAAAAAAGTGGTAGATAGTGAATCATAATTTAAATATCTGTTGGAAAGAAGTCTTGGAAAAAAGCTTCCAAAGGAACAGTTGTAATTCGAATTCTCAAAATAGGTTTTATCTTTTATTTTAATATTGTTATCCAAAACAGTTCATCAAATTAAAAAATAGAGGTATACGTAGTTTATTTGCAACTAACCATACATCAGTAGACTTATATCTACGTTTGCGGTTTTGCCGTACAATATTTATTACAGTAGAACCTCATTATAATAGGGGCTGAAGGTTGTCCGTTTTAAAGAAAGTCCGATTTATAACAAATAATTCTTACAGCGGTGTAATGCAGCAGGGTGTATATCAAAGAAAGTACAATAGTTAGCTATAAAAAGTGTTTATTACATATCAAATAGAAAACAGCCTTCAACATAGTAGTTTGAATTGAAAAAGATGTGTAAATATACATTGCATTAATCTTTAGAACAAGAAGGTCCAGGTTCATGTTGATTGCGTACATGATTGGTTTGAAAAAATAATTTGTTTTCTGCTGGGTTTGTTTGCTGCTTATTTCTTCAGTTAATACCTGAGGGAGGTGCCGTAAGTGTTCATAATACGCAAACACACTTTGAAACCACATATGCTCGGAAATGTAAAACTCGTCAGATAAAAATAAGCATCCTTTATTATTATTATATTTTTTTTTAAACTGTCCGTTATAAGCGACGTCCGTTATAATAGGGTCCGTTATAATGAGGTTCTACTGTATTTGTAATTAACAGCTGCACTTGCAGCAAATCCCGAACAAAAAAATCAATTGTATATTTTAGTTAATCCGTCTTATTTGTCATTCGCGATAAACTTCAGAACTACGAAAGCTTCGAACTTCGAATTGTTTTCACAATAGTAAGTTAACCTAATAACATCGCTCATGTTTCACATCTAAAAATTACGTGACATCTGAAGTTAGTATCAGAAAGTAGCTGAAGGAGTAGTTTTTTTTAAGTGTTTCTTGGTAGCATCCGGAAGAAAAAAAAAAAGCTTTTTTTCACTTCAAGGGAGAAGTGCAATAAAATGTTCATACTATAAACACAAAACATTATTTTGATGGTTTAATTTGATTCTCAGCCAAGTATTGCTTGAGATATATTTGCCTGAAATAACATGAAAAACAATGAATTTCTTATTGTGTTTGACTATACGTGATTATAGTTAATTATTTTTCTGTAATTTTCTAAGATTTACTTCCTAAGTGACATAGGTAATCAGTAAAAAGAAAAATTACTTGTTTCGTGGCAAATGAGTAATAAAATTTAATTGTATGTCCGTCCTAAATTCATCTTTTTTTCTGAAAAATTAAATCTTTATTCCAAAATGATGGATCAACTACGAGATTGAAATACTCATAGCTTCTACCAAATTCTACTAACAAACGGCAATGTGCTAATCAGTGAATCAAGATCTATATTGAATTTAATAATTTCGAAAGACTTCAGTTTCTTTTTATCTCATGAGTAAACCAATTGTGAATATCAGTAGCGAAATTATTCAAATATATTTCGAATAGTTTTATATATGCATGAAAATTCTCAATTAGAAAGCAAATGAAGAAAATGGTCATTGGAAGAGTTATAGGCTATAAATTTATCAACATGAATATCAATGACTGCCTTAAAATGATGGCTTTTAGTTATTTCGACAGCAATATTATGTTATAGTAATAAACCTATGTAAACCAGGCTTAACTAATGCTATTTCTTCGCTAGATGGCTCTAGAATATTGCCCAACTCTTTGTAAAGTGGATACTAGATTTCATTACTAAGGGAATAAGTTAATTGAGATTACACTGGCCATTCATTTTTGTTCCTATTCCCGTTGAGTCACGTACACATGAGGGAACTACTTATTTACCCACAGACTTAACTGATAACTAACTATCGTATTTGCCGTCTTTTAAAAAGCACTTTTTACTTCCGTAAATACTGCATATTTTTTCTTTAGTTTCATCCTTTTTATCCTACAAAATGCCCTGAATATCGGTGCATCTGCAAAACCGACTAATAATATAATGCAATGTTTACTGTTTGTAATACTATATATAATGTTTGCTTTTAAGGTTTGGTAGAACATCTTTAATTCGTATGAAAACTTAAATAAAACATAGGTTTACTAGCAAAAAAAAAAAAAAAATACCCGTGCTTCGCTCGGATTACAAAAAAGAGTTGTCCTGTTGTGGATGACGAAGAAATTGTAATTGTGTGATCACTTTGAAACTTTTCCATTTGGTAAAAAAAAAGCATGTGATTGTTACAAATTATGTTACAGACCCGCTACAGTCGCTTCGCTCCGGAAGCCTTGCATACGTTACATAGAAAAAAAGTTTTATTTCATATAATGAAACTAAAAATATTAAAATAAATAAGAGAGGAGAAAGAAAAGAATCTTTTCCTCTCTCTAACCATTACAAAATATAGCAAACAGTCCTTACATCATGTCTCACTATATCAAAGTTTTATTTCTTCAAAAAAAAAATCAAGTAAACTAAAAACTGAAACTTCGAATTAAGAACACTCATATGAAATTTCATGTTTCAACTCAAGCTGTTTCGGAGATACTCATACCCTGCAGGAAAGTCCCTCTCCTGAGTTTACATCCCTTACGATCTTAAAGTCGAACACGTATATTTAGATTTTGACAAAGAACATTCATTTTTCAAATTTCGTTTTTCCAACTAAAGAGGCTTCAGAGATATTTGTACCCTTCAAGAATGTTTGCCCCTCCCTCTGTTTACACCGGATCCGGGTTTTCATTGTTCAAGCATCTTGGGATGCATGTGAACCTCCATGCCAAATTTGGAAAAGATCCGTTGAGAAACAGCGACGTTGTTTCAAGATAAACAAACAAACACACTTGCGCTTATTATGTAACTTAGATTAAGTTTACGTAATCTTTCGAACTGAACCACAAAATGCTCATCTGGTTTTGTTTTGTTTTTTTAAAAATAAAGAAAGCAAAAAAATTCGATTAATTTTTTATTTTGCCAGTGTTTAATTTGTTGATTGAACAACTACAGTGAAAAATTAGAAACTGATGTAAACACAGACAGCTTTCGACAACCAAAACTCTGTATTTGAGTAACAAATTTCCGACATGCATAAAGTTTACGGAAAGTACCTACTCAGAGCATTCGAAATACGCCCAAGGCTAATTAATACCCAACAACTTTTTAACGTGTGTTATGGAATCTTATTTTAAAATTTTAAGCACACAAGACAAGATACATATTAAAAGCTGTGTATTTTTTTTTTTTTTTTTTTTAAAGTTTTTAATTTGTATCTTAATCTTGTGTGTTTAAGATTTAAAAAACCAAAAACAAACTAATACCTATTTGAGCAAAAAAAGAAACAGTACCTTGTACCGAAATATTACTAAATTTAAGGTAAGTACAGTATTGCACATAATGTTTTTAACTAAATTTGTGATTAAAGTGGACATGTAATCTTTATCTTCCATTTTATTTAACTTTAGTACATGAAATCGACGTACATAAACACTAACGTAGATAAAGGGTTGTAGAGAGTGTTATTTACCTAGCATCGTAAGATTAACAATCGTAAGATGAACGTGTATTTTGCTCATCCCATCTCTTTGAGAATCTTAGACATCTGTTTCCTTCTTAAGAAATCTCATCAGCCAGATTTACCCTAGTTGAAGAATAACTCTCAACCAAAGATTATGGATCTCACTAGTGAATCCGCCAGAGTTGCTCCAACAAACAATAACAGTACGAAAATGTACTGGTTTCAAATATAGATTCTGAACCTTATCCAGCTCTTCTCTTGAGACAAAAATTTATAAATTAAGTATTTCTCCAATTGAGCAGAAACAGGAGAAATTATTAAAGCTTTTACTAATGGTCTATTCCTAATCTGAAACCAGGTCAGGCGTTTCTATCTTAATGTGACTCAGCAGTGGGAAGTTTTCCACATCTTTCACTTTGCACTTTTAAACGACCTTGTTAACTTGTTTATTGTAAGAATAATTTTACTGTTTTTGGTTCTAGGCTATTTTCTTCCTCGTACATAAGATATTTGATAAGACGCTGATTTGGAACGTGACTTACTAGAGCATTCCAGCGTATTGAACTATTTGAAATATTCCAGATAGAATCGAACTCTTTTCTTTTCTGATAATGAAGCATGTAAATCAAATTACCGTTTGCGATCGTAATTTTATGGTCGCGGTAATCACAAGCTGATGGCTTACTCTCCTTCTGACGACTGACGATTAGTCTCAATTACTCAGTCCCAACCAAACGCTGAGTTGACGATAAACCGAACCGTTTTACGATCGACTCTTTGACTCCTCCCTCCCTCTTGCCATAAAGCCCAGTCTTGTTATTGCCAACCGCATCCGCACATGCGCACTTCAGACAGCTTTAACGTGATAGTCGAAATAGTTATGTAATAAATACGAGGGCCGAAAACGGAATTTGGTCGCTTCATCAATTCATATTCAAGAAATGCAGAAGCATTGACCTAAGTCTCCCTGAAAAAGTAGAAGGTTATTCATTAAGGAATTCATGAAAAATATAGGTAAATATAGTAAATATTTTCTTGAGATCGTCTCAGTTTTTAGTGTTATTCATGACAGATCATGGAGAAAAAAAAGCAAGCCTTTAACCGTATTGCCAACTCAATAAACTTTGCTCTTTCTTGACAAATAATACTATATTTTTCATTGTGTTTCATGTAATCAAAAAACTTAAACACAAACTTCATTTTACAAAAGAAAATCTTTCTTTTTTCTTCGTGAAAAGATGATTTCAAAAGTTCTTTCTACCAACATACATTTACTCTTAATATATATTCTATTATTTGTTTTTTAACTTGTGGGGAAAAACTTCAATGCAATTTTAAATATGTCTGTTAACACGAGAACGGGAATTTAGATGAAACCATTCACAGACCAATAACTGTTAAAAATTAATTAGAAATAATAATAGCCAATAAACGAACTTTTTATCTTAATGTAGAGTTTTTAATATGTTCATAAAATTATTGTTCCTTAACTAATTATATGTCGTAACTCATTTCCTTTGAGGTTTTTATAAGGAAATTCAAAGATAAATAAACAATTTTTGACGATTTTCTTTAGATATATTGATTAAACCGTATTCATCTAAAATCAGTTCATAAAATGGGTTAGAAATATATCGAATGTAATATAATCCACGTTTTGGATGTTATTTACATCCATTTTCAAAGGTATAACGAACACATTTAAATTCTCAATACAATAAAATAATGAAACATGAAAATAGATCTTCTAACAAAGTTCTAAACATATACATTTTAAAACAATACAGTATTCAACAAATCTGTTACGTCCGGAATTTTATGTTTTCTATCAATTTTATTTGAACCTCATTGTACTATAAGGATGGTTTTTTTAATTCCGTGACATCCGTTGGACTGTTTATCAAGATGTGTAGCACATCCTCACCCCTTGACAGTTATAGACCACTAATTGCATTTACAAGCTTAGTCGCTCGACACATAGCATTAAGTCTTCGTAAAATCATTAAATGCATTGATGGGATGGTTTTCGTGTCGTTGAAGTATCTTGTCATTTTTTCAGGTTCGGTCTTGAATCAAATTTTGGCAACGATTGGATTAATCCCCAACCGAAAACCTTTAAAAAGATTTAAAACGCTTCAGGTTTTGAGCAGAAGTAAAGTATTTGAATGGAATAAGCGGTTTTCCTAGAGACTGTAATCGCCGCAGGATAATATGAGACCAAGTAGGCCTGCTGTTCGCATTCCAGCTTACCAGCATCACTCCAGGAAAATCCGCAGCAGAAGAGCTTGCTTCTGAATCATCAAATCAAGATCCGCAGAGTCGACATGTCTTTCGAAAACTTGTGGCCTCATGAGACGAATGGTCGTAAGACGTACATGATGGAGATTTGTGGAGATGAACGAACAGATCCTACTGAACCAAATTGTTATGAGCGATAAAACTTGGTGCTCCCTACATAATCCTCAGACAAAACGACACTTTTAAAGTGTGGCTGTTTCGTGGTCAGAATCGGCCAACAAAAGTACTCTGTGACCGCAGCAGATGCGAGGTGATGCTCTCTGTTCATGAGTACATACTAGAGGGACACTCGTTATCAACGGCACTAGGTATTTATCTTCGTGAGACATCTACTTGAATCCAAAAGCCGTAACACATCTCTTCCAAAGGTAATTGTTGGATTCTGCAACAAGACAATGCACCTGTCTCCTATTATTTCCAACCACACAGTCGCATGGTTGGAAACCATTGTTTTACCCTACCCTGCATACTCTAGATTTAGCAGTCTGTGATTGTCATCTGTTTCCCAAAATGAAGAGGGCCCTTAAAGGACCCATATTTAACTGATTATTAAGGCCACAACAGCACCTGTAAAACAGATACCACGGAATGCCTTCCGGGAAGGTACTGGAATGCTGCACGAACGCTAGATTAAGTATATAGCTTCAGAGAGAAATTACTTTTAAGGACATAATAGCATTTCCTCTAGTAGATTTTGTTTTACGACGATTGTTCCGGAATTAAACATCAATCTTGTATGTAAATAATTTTAGTTTGCTTTAAAATAGAAGAACAAAAGCAATCTTCTAAATATCTTGCTTTTAAACAAAATTTCATAAAATCGCGTTTCCCAAAAAAAAAACATCATTAGAATAAAAGCCGGAAAAGCAGAAAATGCGTTTTATTGGAAACCATTAATTTCAATATACAGTCGGACCTCTATTTAACGAAGTCGCTAAATCCCGAAAAAAAGTTCATTATATGGAAAATTCGTTAAATCGAGATTCGCCTTTTATTATTCAATATTATTAAAAAAAGTAATAATTTTAATGACATAAAGCGTACATTACCACATGCATACTTAAATTTTACTAATAAAGTCTTGTTAATTTTGTCTGAGTTTTTTTTTTTTTTTTTTCTTTTTAAAGTGTTTTTGCTCATACTATGTCTCGCATCTTTGCAATGCACCAAAAATCCCTTCAGTATCAAATTGTAATCCGCATCGGATTGTTTCAAATGATTTTAGCATTTCATCATACGAAGGTTTTTTTGATTTCTGCATCATGATCATTTCCATTATCATCATATTCATCTTCATCGCAATTCAAAGATGTATTGTTTTTATTTTTCAAACTGTCCAAAAATATCCGATTCAGTTAGTATTTCCGAGGTCTCAACTTCAAAATCAAGTGAAAGATAATCAACAATCAGCACATCATCGTTAATTTCTTCTTTTTCCCTCAGCTGTATCCACATTTCTTTCATTTCCTCTAAGGGAATATTAATAATAAAAACATTTCAAGGAGAAAAAAAAAATAGATACCACGAAAAAGTTCGTTAAATAGAAAATGCACTTCGCTATTTGGAGGTTATTTTACGAAGAAATTAGCAAAATGTTCTTGGTTCCAAAGAAAAGTTCGCAAAATAGAGAAATTCGCAAAATAGAGGTTCGTTAAATAGAGGTCCGACTGTATACCATTTCCATTTTTGAGAATGTGGTTAGAATTATCATAAAATTATATGATATTTTATTCTAAGAAAAGTTTTCATTTTACAGCCATTGTGAAAGATATTATGGCTGTATTATGATCATTATTTGTAGATTTACTACAGGACGCTTATTTGTATGGCAGATACAGTTTCACTTTTTCTTCATAAGCTTTTCATTCGTTTGAACTGAAATATGAATACCTTCAATCCGTGAAACGATTCTTCCATTACCTGATAAAAGAAAAAGACTACTTTGTTTAAGTAAATATCTTTATGTATAATGGTGTAAGTTTTTAAACAATCATCAGCATGTTTCTAATGAATATTAATAATTTAATAGCAAATAAACACTTCTTTTTACCTGCTCTAAATCAGATGTTTATATTATCCAACGTTTAATTAAATTAGCGCATCTCGTTTGTATTTAAGATCTTTCATGCTTGATTTTATAAGCTCATTTTATAAAGAATATTCTGTATTCTTGATTTAATAATAGTAAACCAGCCTGATTCGCTGATCTCATTTAAATTACATTTCTTTGTTTTTAAAATATATTTTATGTAAATTAAATTTAAGGAACGGTTTTCTAGTAATTTATGAAGGTATTTATAATATTATCGAAGTGTTTTTGAAAAGTTATCTACTATAGATGAGCTGTGTCTTTAACCTTTCTTTTCGTTTGCAGAATTTTTTGTTTGTAGCACTTCCCATTTAGCATTTCCAGTCGCTGTTTCAAATTTGTTGTTGTTAAGACTTAACCAAACATATTCTTCCTTCTCATTATGCTTATAAATGCTGTAAACCGTTTTATAATCTGAATAAACATGTTGCGAATGAAAAATCGCAGGTTAAATTCGATAGCCGTAACTAAATTTCATTGCAAAATAGTGAGAATCTTCCGTCAGTATTAAGCCAGCCAATCGTATATCAAAAAGCAAACGAATTTATCTGTGTTAAAACTCTGTTCTGCTCATGGAACAGAATTAAGTAACCTTTCCGCTTGTTGTGCTGCATTAATAATGATATGCAAAATATTCTAAATATTCCTTCCTAGCGTGTGTGTGAGTTGAAATGCCGTCTATGAAGCATGCTCAATTGGATTCATAGTAATGCATTCATCTCTTTGACGTCTTCATTAAATTTCCTTATTTATTGGACAGTATTGAATATTTAGTCAGTGGTGCATTACATCGGACAGCGTTCCGTCCATTCAACAATCAGATTAATTCTTGTCTTTTATTTGACGTTTATGAAATCATTGAATTAACTAATTTGCATTAACGTGAAAAATTCAATAGTAAGCCTTAAATTTTTATGCTTGTGTTTTGTGCCTTATTTTATTATATTTTATTGTACAGAAACCTTAAATAATAAATAGTAAAACAACCGAATTTTCCCATTACTTATTAATAACTTTTATTTTCAAGTATTCTCAAGATTATGATTATTATTTACCATTGTTTTAATGTAGCAAATTATACAATTATTTTAACGCAAAACGAAATGAAAAACCCAGATCAGCACCAGAATAAATAAATTGCCTTCGTTCCTATTTTAGTAATAGGGAAATTTTGGGCAAAGACTCTAGAATTCTGCCTTTGTTATTCAATCTAGAATTTTGAACAATTAGAATAACAAATACGAAATATCATAACTGTTAATAATTGTCCCTAATCATACAGAAGGTCCTACTATTCCACTAGCAGATTTGTCTGCCTGTTTCATGTTAAAATAATAACGGATTTTCTTAATACCAACTAAAAGATATTTCATGAACTAACCAAAAATATTAAAAAACTCCATCTTTTTTTATATATTTCATTTATTATCGGTGATATTTCGCGGAACCTTTTTTAAAAAACAACAAAGAGTAACTTCCATTACATTATCACCGATAATAAATGAAATATATCAAAAAAGATGGAGTTTTTTAATCTAATTTTAGGAGTATAAGATATGAAGTAACCAAAAATATATTTATGATTATTTTGGCCATCCCTCCTAAACTACCCTGATAAGATTAATGATGCTGCGTAGTAATTAAATTCGCGATGCACACCTTATCGTTCATCTAGTATTTTACTAGTATTTGACCTATTATTATTAAGTTATTATTATTATTACTATGCTCCGGATAGTATGCTTTAAAATAATAGAGGGTTTAAAATATTAGAGGCTTGAGAACTCTGTTATTTTCTTTTCTGTATGTCTGCATGTGTGTTTGTGATCCCCCGAAAGATATTTCTATTTTCTTTTTCTATTTTAATTTGATATACATTAAAAGATTACTAAAATTCTAGAAACTAACGATCTTGAAGTTCTATCTAAATAAATACTTCGTAAATTAGCTTAAGAAGGCGTGTTCTTTTAATATAGCCTGCGATTCTACATACGACCGTGTATTATTGCTTTCCAGATATGACGATTAGGAGTTATCGAAGCAGCAGCAATTCTACCGATCTTCATAGCATCCCGAACTATCTTGATTATCCAAGCTCGTTCTGGGAAATTGAAGCAGCCGTGTCGGACTTAAAAAGAAGTCCTGGAAGTGTATCTGAATACCAAATGAAGGAACCAAATGTTGTTGTTGCTTTTATGCTCCAATATTATGAAGTTTCGAAGATTGGCCTAGAGGTTCCCACGCTAAGGATTCGTTTAATCTAGGAACATAATTCGCACAGAAATAGTCTCTGGAGTCTTGCAAATCAAATCTGAAATCTCTAGCCTTTACCTAGGCTTCATGATCTTAGTTGTTCGTGAGATGCATAGATAGGTCATGAGCTTCTCTCGTGATATAAAAATCTGTCTGTATCTTTTGTAGTTTTAGGATTGGAAGAAGAATCGATGAACAAATAAATCTCTTCTCATCACTTTTGTATAGAGATATATGATGTATATTTGATACTACATCAACAATAACTAATTTAAACGATTTTATACCCGATATCAATGTCACTGAGTTTTACAGCAAAGGAACCTGAAGTATTATTTTTTTTTAGCATCAAAAACGGACGGCATTATAATTGAACTCTTGATACTCAAATGATTCTCAAATGAAATTGCTAATTTCATATTTACTTCCATAGCTGCTTCAGAAATTAACAAGTTTTACAAATTTCAAAATACTCAAAGCGTGACATCTTTAGTTCACATTCGTAAGAGTGGCATCATTGGCTCGGGATTGATAGCATTGTGGATGGTACCTAATGGAAGTACTGAGATTTCATATATGTATAATTTCTGCATGTTACATATACAGTGGGTTTAAACTGTCTGTAACTTATCTGGGATAGAGTCACTTAGTGAAAGGTTTTAAAGTTTTTTTAGTCAGCATTCAACAGGGGTTAAAAAACAAGGATTAAAAAAAAGGGGGATTGGGAATTCATTAAGAGATGTCTTGTTCTAAAACATATCTAGATGAAACGTTCCACAAAGTTGAAGAATGTGGAACACAGGAATATTGCGTTCGAATTAGCAATGGACGACAGAATAATTGGAAGATTAAAAAAATTGATTTTTGATATAATCTTTATATAAATACTGAAAAAGATGAAATTATTAGCTCTCTTATGAAATTATTAGATACTTTCTCCAAGTTAATGAGGCTAGGACAACTGTTCGGCTACAGTATTAGCAAGATGCTAGCATAATTAGCAGGACCGTTGTGGCAAATGTTAATGCTTAGTGTTAATCTGAGAGGTCAAGAATTTCAGCAATATTAATGTAAATCAATTAATTAAGACTTTCCAGATTGAATCTTCTTTGGTATCTAACAAGTAAGTAAATGAAAAGCACAGCAGAAAGAAAAAATTCCATTAAAAAATATAAAAGAAAATATATAAATTTATAGAGAAGAACATAATTCTTTTTAGAATGGATTAAACGTTGTAATATCAAGTTTTGTCTTCCATTTTCTTCCCGTTTATTATCAGTTTTGATAATATTTACTGTCATTAATATTGAATATTAATATTTACTGTCACTTTTTTTTTGCCTTTAAGGAAAATGGGTAAAGAATCCTGAACTTCGTCAACACTTTCAAACGCCAGTTATTAAACATTTACGAAAATAAACAAAAAAAGTTCATTCCTTAAGTTGAAATTTAATGATTTTTGAGGGCAATTAGTGTAAGATTATAATTAATATAAGTTGCACTTGTAGCAATCATAGTTGTCCCGTTATCTGTTTTTCGGACATGTTCATGCTTTACTTCTATTACACTATGTTAAGCTTTTGGATACATGTCGATTGTATCTAGATCCTACAGAATTAGAACTGCCCTAGTCGCAAAAAGGAGCGAAAGGCGTTGAATGTCAGTGAATCGTTGATAAGAGCGACAACGCCTGACAGTTTGATCTCGATTACATTATTTTATGTCGTGAAGGTGATAATCAAACTGCAAAACCGCTTTCATATTATATCATTTGAGAGGTGGTTGTCTGTTTCTTCGAAAGAAGTTGGTCGGAAAGGACGTCATATATATTCCTAAATTAATAAAGGTAGAAAAGTAGAAATTTGGGATTTTTATTTTCTGCAGTTGTAAGAAGCATGTCATAAGAAGCAGCACACGCTTTATCTTGCGTCACAATACGATACGAAACTTGAAATTTTTTTTGGAGGAGCAAGTAGATTCTGTAGAGTTGATATATTGTTGTATTTTATAAAAGTCTATGTAAATTCTATAAAAGTCTGTAAAAGTTCTTATGTAATTCCAGTGAAGCATGTGACTGTAGCATTTGTTTTTATTTTAAACACATAGACAAAGTAACTATTTATTAATATAATTAAGAGCTGACTACTTTTTTCTTTACAGAGGCTGAGAAGTCACACTTTCTATTTATTTTCTTGCAGCCTCTGTAAATTTCATATTCTGGATATTCTATCTACTTTGAAGAGACCATAAAAAATTTTATTCTATATTTTGGAAGCTTCGGGATGAGTTATTGTGAGGAAGTTCGATATACTTGAACCTTCTTTTGGACTTGTTGCCACTCAAAAGACCATTGCAGTTTGCCAAAGTCAACACGCTCTAAAATGCATCAGCTTCTGGGATCTCGAGACAGGTTTCTTTGAACTTTCGCTTTGCGATCGACGCTTTCACTTCCTCCCACTTCGGCCTGTGAAATAATGTTGGGGCGATAAAGGCGCCCCCCCTCTCTCCGTATCCCTGAAAAGTCGATGGTGGGAGGCTCGCCGTGTCAGGGTTGGATATTTGTCAGCGTTTAGGTCGCCGAGACGGAGTGACAACAGCATTGGATGCTCCGCATCGATCGTTCGAGGTAATGGACCAGCAGCTCCCCTGCAGAATTTTTCCACTTTCCATATTCAAGAGGGTGGCGGAGTCACTGGTTAAAGGAAGAGAATAAATCTGATTTCCCAGTAGTTATTACCAAACTAACCGAAGACCTCAGAAGAACTCCCGTGACTTCCAACCTATATATTATCTTTTCAGAATTTAATATACATTCTTCAGAGTTTGTTTGTTTGCTAGTGCTCATTTCAAAATGAAAAGAATTCGAAGATGTAGAACTTTTACACAGTGTTTGAATCGTCACCAGCGCCTAAATAGAGCTCGATTCATTACGTGATAATCTGAGTATTAATCGCCTATTAATTGGAGAAAAGCCAAGAATTCCTCTTTATGTCGTGCACTTACCTGAACAGCATACAGAATTACTGCTCTCCTGCACTCTGCCATGAAAGCCAAATGTGGCCTCGAAAGCATCAATTGAATTTTAAATTAAATTGGAGATTAATAAACGCTTTATTGATGATTTTGTGCTCTGGTAAAGCTGATTCAAATACGCTAAAATAAACAAATGCTAAAATAAATATCAACTCTCCAGATAATTAGCAAAAATTGACAGTTTTCTTTATTCTGGCATTCTAGATATCTCCATGCATTCAGTTTATCGTTCTGAAAATGTTTTTCATAGTTATTTATGTATTAAAAGCATCACAGAACAGAAAAAATGATTGAAATGAAATTTAACTAAAACTGTCTGGTTTTTCTGGATGCCAAAATAAAACCATATGCCTGAATAATGAAAACTAATTTAAACAGAAATAAATATAAACGACGTTTCGCCATCGAGAGACAGCCTCTTCAAGTCTCTCTGTTTGAAGAGTCTGTCTCTCGGCGGCGAAACGTCGTATATATTTATTTCTGTATAAATTAGTTTTCATTATTCAGGTGTATGGCTTTATTTTTGCATCCAGTATTATGCAGTACACGTAAAATTATATCTGTTTTGTCTGATTTTTCTGTCCACTGTTTTATGTAAATAAAAGATATTTGATGATATTTATCAATATTTTTCTTGTTCTTCTACGTATTGTCATTTTAGTTTGATATGCTCCTTATCCACCATTTGCTGTAGCTTTTGTGTATTAATTTACAAAATTTTTGCAAACTTACTAGTCTGTAACGTTTATTATATATTAATTTTCTGTAATTTTTCGTTTGTTTTTTTTAATTTGAAGCTGAAACGGAGATTTAACAAAACTAAAACAAACATATAAAGAATTTATTATAAGCAAACAAATGATAACAACCATTACATATGCAGATGGCTTTTTTTCATGGCGGCTTCATGGCTTCTTCTGCTTCTTCAGGCGACATTACGAATTTGAACATAAAAACGGTTATTACAAAGATTTAAATCGATATTCGAAAACATGGCAAAGATAATATAACAACAATAACATATTATTCTTGAATTATCGAAATCTTGTAATTTGCCACAAAATTTTTGAATTTTTCCACTATAAATTTACTAATTTCTAAGCCTTCCTGTTGATTAATGCATTCGAAATTACTTCTCATGTGAATCTGGACGTTGTATTCGTTTCTTGATATAAAAATAAAAATAGTAAAAATAAATACAGTAATACCTTGAGATACGAGCATAATCCGTTCCAGGACCGAGCTCGTAACTCGAGGTGCTCGTATCTCAAATCATTTTTTTCCCATAAGAAATAACAGAAAACAAATTAATCCGTTCCGGCCCTCTAAAAAACTCCCTTATTAGTACTAATAATAATGGAAAAAATATGTTTTTAATTGCTGTAGGGACATACACACAAAAAATTATAGTGTAAAGGATTCCTGTGATATAAAATAAAATATGGTTTAAATTATGAGTTCTTACTGACAGACGATATAGCAGCGGCTAATGGCGGCATGTGAGGAGGATGGGAGGGAAGAGAGATGGCCCGTACGTAGACGCTTGATTCCGTACCGTATGCTACACGTACTTTACACAACTTACATAAACTTAGAATTAACTTAGCTTATATATTTTTATTTTTATTTTTTTAATTTTCAATTTTTTATTTTTATTTTTTTGCTTTTTTCGATTTGTATTATTTACTTTTCTTCCCTTTTCTTAACTTTTTTCTCCTGACTACTTTCACTTGGCGCAGACCTTTTAACGAAATACCTATTGAGGGAGATTTGTTTCTGTCTCCCTTTCAAAATGCTACGGAAATGCATAAGGCACATGTCGTAAAAAGACTGAGGTCACCTAGCGTCAGCGTCTGTAAGCGTGTTCGTATCTCAAATCTTTACTCGTATCTCAAAGCCAAAATTTTCTCGAAGGCTCGCTCGTATCTCGGAATACTCGTATGTCGGTACGCTCGTATCTCGAGGTATTAATGTAATTTGATGGAGACGACTCGAATGGGAATCATAAGATTGGGACTCGGATGTTTGCCATCACAAGAAAAAGCTTCTAAATTTTATTTCCTCGGACTTTTATTATTAATTTTTGAAAGGATTTTCTTTTGTTTCAATTGTAAAAATCCTCGTTGTCTACATAGCTAATAAGTATTTCTTATCAGTGGTAGTACTGACAGCCTTTAGATGTGAATTTTTATCTTCGTGGTCTTGAGATCCCATTATTTAATCATGCTTCCAAATCTTCTAACAGGTATTTTTACGCACTGTAAATTCCTTCATCATTTTTTTTTTCTGAAAAAGAAGTTTTTAGATGGTCTCCAAGATAGAATTTCCGCCACAGTCGTTTCTCTGCCTGCAATGATTCTATTTCAGTAACACCCTATGGCCATGACTCGTTCAGAATAAAAAGAATCAACCAATCAGCGAATGAAGGCTTTGATTCACCGACTCACAATCTAATGTAATGTTAGCAGTTTGTACTAGATCAACCTTGTCCATCGTTGAAGAACTATGCTTTATCGAGTTTGTTTCTAGAAGGATTTTTTTTTTCATTTAATAAACTGTACTATTGTATATTTTCATGAAACACAATTGTATTTGGTTAATCAATATACTGTATATGTATATATAGTATATTGATTTAGCATAGAAACTCATTTTTCAACAATTTTTGAAATTTAGTAAACATTTTTTTTATTTAAATACGTGTTATCCTTTTAAATTATTTCGTAAATGTTGATGTGCATTGTTAAACTAAGTATTTATAAAAGTCTTTTTTTTATATATAAACTTCAAATTAAACACTAGTGATAACGGTTTCCCTGTCCTATCTTCAGATTTGATTTATAAAAAAAAAAATCTATTTTGTGGCTGCTTTACACGTTGTCGAAACTTGCTTTGAAATTGGCAAATTGATAAAAAAAACTCACAGAATATATAAATAATATAATATATAATTCTCTTTTAACGTCCGTGACTTTTAAATAATCAGTGAGTTTTTCCGTGTGTATGGTCCCCTTTTTTAATTTTTAATTAAAAAAGAACTCACATTTGCTGGAAAAATTTGCCGCTTGCTGTAAATAATTTGCTCTCTAATTTGAGGCAGGTTTTACGAACAACCGGACACCAGCGCTTTTAGCGGACAGAAAAGTATAAGCAAATTTTATTATAAGAAAATTTATTTTTATTTTTATTTTTCGGTAGCATGCCATCTCTAAGATACTTTTATATTTCAGGAATAGGACAAGCTGGGCTAAAAAATTCTCCAAATATTCGTATTAAAGTACATAATTGATGATAAATACTTATTTCTTTGTGGTAAAATCCTGAAATTTTAATTGGAATGTTTAGACCATCAAATGGAAGATTTTGTAGGTGTATTAGATAGATAGGTTGTAAGCAATAGTTGTCTGTATAAATTGCCGTAGTCTTAATAGCTCAAAATAAAACTTAATGTGCATAGCTCAAACATCAATGTAGGTGTACTTAAATCCTGTGGACTGTGAGGTGCTTTTAGTAGAAATTAGCCGCCTTTGTCAGCCATATTTGTACTGATATGTGACAAGACTGGACAAGGCTGGACAAGTCACATATGTGACAAGGCTGCAAATTACAATTCCATAGCTATCGCTGAAAACGCTTGTTTTCTGGATAACTATACAAACTTTTGTCTACAATATCTAAAACGATTATTATTTTAAACTATTAACAATTGTTTAACGCAACTGCTTTAGTGTCTTTTTTTTCATTCGTAAGAAAAATGGCGCCTCAATTACAACTTTATTGTACGAAGAAACTTATTGGCAGGAATTTCAAGAAACATACGTGAAAGACGTATTGTATCTTCATTTATGGATAAATAGATAGACACTGAGTATTTAGAAGATCCTTTTTTTTACTAACAAATACTGATGGCGATTATCACATTAACTATCGTCTCATATCAATTAATGCATGTTAAAACTTCCCACGCATAATTAGATTACAATATCAGGAAGGTATAGTGGACTTTTTCTTTTATTTTTTCCCAGTAAATCAATTCTCAGTTTTGCGAAATTTACTCATCATTTTTAGCCGTATTTTACTACAATGCTTTGGGCTAAAAGCGTCTTTTCGTTTTGAAGAGATTTTGATGGAACGTTATACATAATCATTAAATGATGTAAATGCTCCTTTTCAATTTTTAATTTCAACAGAATCAAGAGAACGACATATTAAAGTCCATTTCTGTGCATTCTAATGAAACCGATCAATATAAACCATTTGAGTTATACATAGATTTGTTTTTTAGATTGTAAGAGTTTTATAGAAATTAAAATTAGGAATCTGAGACATACATTTACCTAAATTAGAAAAAAAAAAAAAAAGAACTGCAGGAACGACTAAAAAAAAAAAAGCACTAACTTATTTCCTTTATGTTTGATTAACATTTCTCCAATATTTTGTTATTTGAACTCAACGGAAATGAAATGAATTTTATTTTCACCTGCTTCCTGTTCATTCTGTCGTGTAGCTCGTATGAAAAGCATTCCTATGTGCAAATGGAAAAGGAAGAAAAAGCAATTGAATTTTACTTCGGTAGGGATTATGTTACAAAACATGTTTTGAGACTTTCAAAAAAACATGCATTAAAAAAAGATATGGAATGCAGAAGCCTTTTAAAGATAAATATATCTTTCTCAGACAGTGATGTATGAATGGGAAAAAAAAAGAGAAGAAAATACTTTAATAAAATTTTGCCTCTGTCGGAACATATACCAGCAGAAAAGTTAGTTGATTTTATTTTATTTCCAATTTAGAATGCACTGAAAGTCCAGAAAAAGGATTGATGTTGTACATTTTTTTTTCCTTGAAATCATAAAGACTTGAAGAATTATGAATTTTGTTTTTTAAATATAATGTTTAATTTTTAATATTTCTCAATGTTGTTACATGAAATTCTGTAACTTATTGCTATGCTTACTAAAATTTCAAATAACTTCTACTTTATTACCACTATACCTCATCTAGAGACTTCTTCATGTGGCGATAGAGGACAAGAAATTAACTCTTCTTCCTCTTAAATTCATTTGGATTACAAAATAGAACTAAACAAACGTAATAAAACAACAAGTCAGACATTTCATAACTTACCTAATACAAATAACAATAAGTCCAAATCATGCTAAAAACAATAAGTCATAATAAACTTAGCAGTTATTGGAAATTTTAGTAATGCTTGATTTTTTTAGTGTAATGGAGACAAACTGATGTATTCTTCGCTGAAATGTTGTACTCGTTACTGTAAATTGGAGTATCATTCAGATTTGCAGTAGAATCCTTAAAATAATCCTCTAAAACAGCTTAAATTATAATTTAATGCTATTCATATGCAACCATTTTGCTTCAGAGAAACTATTTATATTTTGCAGTTCCAAACTATAGGTAAACACAAAAGTCATATTTAGTTTTGTTTCATCAGGTCCAGTTTTTGAGAAATTATGATTTTACGGAATTTCTTGAAATGCTTATTGATGACAAAAATCACTACATATATTCATATATGATTAAACTACAATTATTATTTTTGGCATTACTGAACTATAAAATATTACAATAAAATATAAAATTTACAATTCATACAATTGCATGTACCTTTTTTGTACTTAGTATCCAAAATTCCGTAAAATCATAATTTCTGAAAAACTGGACCTGATGAAACAAAACTAAATCTGACTTTTGTGTTTATCCATAGTGTGGAACTGAAAAATATAAATAGTTTCTCTGAAGTAAGATGGTTGCATATCAGTGGCCGCGCGCATCGAATTAAACAAATCCACTATTCAACTTCCCAATGTCACAGCAATGCTCTTTCTTTATGGCATTGCGAATATAAATCAATGGTTTCAGGGTATTTAATACGGATTTTATCAAGGTTCCTGTTTGCTTTTTTTTTCTACATTATGATCTACGAGGTGGTTTGATAAGTTCTCGGAATCACCACCAGAGGTCAGTGCTAGCGCCCCGAGTTTTTTACGTGATATTCATTCGACTGTTGCCTGTAAACACGCGTCACGTTTGTGCTCTTGGAGGACAGCTGCGACGGTGACGTGGCTCTATTGTTGTTCCCGCGTAGTGATTTGCGAAAATGGGAAGTCGAGATTCGAGCAGTGATTAAGTACTTCGTAAAGAAGGGTATGAAAGCAAAGGACATTCATGCCGATTTCCAGAATACACTGGGGGACTCTTCTCCTTCATATTCAACTGTTGCAAAGTGGACAAACGAATTTAAATTCGGTCGGGAGAGCTTAGATGATGATTCACGCAGTGGTCGGCCAAGATGTGGCACAACCCCAAAAATGCACAAAATGGTAATTGAGGATCGCCGATTGAAAGTGAGAGAGATTGCTCAAGCTTGCCAGATGTCATCTGAAAGGGTATATCACATTTTAACTGAAGAATTACATATGAAAAAAATATCTGCAAGATGGGTGCCGCGACTCTTTGCGCTAGATCAAAAACGCATAAGAATGGATATGTCGGAACAATGCTTCGCCCGTTTTAGGAGAAACGAACAAGATTTTTTTACGGCGGTTTGTGACCACAGATGAAACTTGGGTGCACTACTATACCCCAGAGACAAAACAAACATGTTTCCACTGCTTTGAGAAACATGCTGATTCTCCGCCACCAAAGAAAGCAAAGACAATTCATTCGGTCGGAAAGATCCTGGCATCAGTGTTCTGGGATGTGAAGGGGATTCTGTTTGTAGATTATCTCCCTAGCGGGAAAACAATTAATGAGGAATACAATGCTAACCTCCTAAACCAATTACAACAAAAGATACGCGGAAAAAGGCCAGGTTTAGCAAATAAGAAAGTGATCTTCCATCAAGACAATGCACGCCCGCACACATGTGCCATGGCAAAAATAGACGCACTAAGGTATGGATTGTTGCCACTCCCGCCGTATTCGCCTGATATGGCTCCGTCAGACTTCCATCTCTTCCCAAAGCTGAAAATTTTCAATGGTGGACGGAGATTCTCTTCAAAAGAAGAACTGATAGCTGAAGTTGACGGATATTTTGCAGGCCTTGAGGAATCTCATTTTCGAGATGGGATTAAAGCATTGGAACATCGCTGGACAAAGTGCATTAATCTACAAGGAGACTACATTGAAAAATAAAAAAAGTTTCAGAGACGTACCTACTTTTTTTCTATTCCATTCCGAGAAGTTATCAAACCACCCTCGTAAATGGGTTTCGATTTTAACATTTTCCTAAAGCAAAATACAAATCGAATCATCACTAATTGTTGTTGAATCATTGTTTTGCTCAAAAGCAATAAAAGCAGTGTTAATTCTCAGGTATCAAGTTAGAATAGTTAATAAAATAGTTGAACTAATTGTAGAATAGAAGCTCGGTAGGTTTTATTTCGTTTTAAACTAGGGAGCGATGTGTTTATTGTCAAAATCTCAAGCGGTTTCTATTTTTAGCAGTTGGCAAAAAGAAAGAAAGAAAAAATGAATGAGCTTTCATTTGTTGGCAATTGGAGAGATTACATTGGAAAACGAACAGCAAATTCCCGAATACAAGCTTAGCTAAATTTGAACTCACTACAGACTCTTAGTGTTTTGTAATAATCTTTAACCACTGTTACATCAGAAATTCTAAAAATACTCATTAAAATACAAACAACTGTAATGAACTCTTAAAATCAATTGTTTGAATTTCCGAAGATAAAACCATTTTGAAATGAATAAATAAGAAGTTATGAATAAATAAAGTAGTTGTGAATCGATTGTTTTAAGATCAATAAATTCTAAATAAATGATGTTGCATCAAGACAATGGTCGTCATCTAAATACGGAATACCAATTTAAGGTTACAGATAAGTAAAGGTAAATAAATGGGATCGTCAAAGACTGCTTTTGGACTCTTTATGACCCAAGACATTGATATTAGTTTCCGTGACCTTAACAGAGTCCAACTGATCTTCAAAACATGTTACCTGAATTGTTAATGGTTAGAAATGGTCCTGATGCCTTGAACATTCAAATGGTCTTATTTCCTTATTTAGAATGAATGGGATCTTGTGACTGAAAACAGCACAAGTCGTCATCTAAAAAGCATCGCTTCTTTATAAATAATGATCATAGAAAATAAAAAGTTCACATCTTGAAACTAGGAAATTAAGATTCTATATTGGTATATAAAGATTGAAAAATACATGGAAAGGTCACCAAATGAAGAGTTCGTCGCTAAATACTCACCGGATGCAATATGGAATTAACAGGAATTCCTCTAAATACAAGGCAAAGCTCTGTTTCGTGGGAATTTTAACGTTGTAATCTCTTAAGGAATGAAAAATGTAATTTCGTATTTTCAGACATTGTTTTGAGCCGAAGACCTTCAGCATTAAACCTCATCTGAGAAGTTTAAAAACTGAGAAAATAATGGAGGTGAAGAAGAATAGGAAAATAGAATAGAATTACCAATAAAAATCGAAGGATATTTGTCGACAGAAAAAGTGATAAAAACGAATAGGAGGAGGGGGATAGGTAAGGGGGGGGGGAGGCGCAGAGGGATCGGTGAGATCAGCGTCATTTCCCAGCTTGCCTTTCACTGATATTAATAGTGTTGTCTTGGGCTTTGATAATTTCTGTGGCGCTACAGAATTCTGACAGTAATTGTGCGAGTTTGATGAGTAATTGAGATTTATCAATTGACATTGATGTAGATACTCAGAATTATGTAATAAAAGGGTTTGTTGATTTTCGTGTTTGACTGATGTTTGTCGGTGCGAAAAGTTAAGGCATCGTTGATTCTAATTCCATGCAGATGCGATAAGCAGAAATTTTGATAAATCGGGTTAATAGGTTTAAAATACTTTGAAAGCCAATTTCATACATTCTATTAGCAGTATCGAAGACGATACGGATATATACGGACAAATAATGTTCTGTCAATTTACATATAATCATATTTTTCATTCTTTTTTACATAATATTAATAATCAATGTAGTCCTAATGTGACTGTGGGCGAAGTTACTGCAAACGAGACTCGGGTATTTCCCACATCATAGAAGAGAGGTAGACGAGGCCTTTCGCGTCCTATAGCTCAGAAATCGTCTTCAGGAATCGACTTCAGTCCAGACCTGAAAACGATTCCTGAACAATAGGACGCGAATGGCCTCGTCTATCTCTCTTTTATGATGTGGGAAATACCACAGAGTCTCGTTTGCTTTAATAATCAAGTAGATGGGCATAGTAATTTATTTTATTCTGAGATATGTATATATATATATATATATATACACGAGTTGTACCCCGCGGTGTCACCCGCGTTAAATTTGGCCCTTCTCGGTATGTTCGGTTCTCGTCGTGTGTTGAAATCGCCGCCGCCGCACCCGTTGGTTGACGTTTACTGCTCCGCTCCTATTGGCCATAGCGTGATGTTATATAGCCTGTAACCTTCCTCAATAAACGGGCTATCTAACGCAAAAAGAATTTTTTCAAATCGGACTGGTAGTTCCTGAGATTAGCGCGTTCAAACATACAAACTCTTCAGCTTTATATATTAGTATATATAAGAATTAATATTGTTTATGATACATTATATATGGTAATGTTACAATATTATATATTAGTTTAGATATATCAAATTAATGAAGTATTTAACAAATTTCAAAAGTCAATAAAAAGGCGAACGCACACAAATATTTAAAAAAAAACCAAAGCATATTAATTAAAAATCAAATTATAACAACGTTTCGGTCCGGTCCAGTGGGCCCTTGACAAGTAAAACAACAGAAGATGAAAGGAGATTATATGCAGAAGTTGTAACCAACGGGATGACGTCATACTTCCACGCATCGGCGAAGATACTTCAAAGATGCAAATAAGACGAGACCACTATCAAGGGAGGGGCGTCGTGGACTTCCCCAGGAGAACGTGAACTGTCCAATCCAATCAGAATAGTTAAATTTCAATTTGAGGAAATTCGAAAGAACCGATCGTAATTTTAATGCAATAACAGGAATATTTAAGTTTAAAATTTAAAAGTTGCATCTGAATTATCGGTGCTAAATTTCACGCAGAAACTAAAAAAAATGTAGAATTAAGAGTATAATTAGTTACATATTTAGTATCAGCATTTAACTATAAATTATCGTACGGAAACAGTTGAAACTTACCAATTTTCAAAACTCAACCCTAAATATTCTATTAAAAAAAAAAAATGCAATTTTAATCGTAAAGGATCTTAATAAATGTGAATAAATTTAGATCTAGTCCACGTGGAAATTTAGTTGTTGAGATCTCTATCTAATTATTTTGAAGGAATCGTGTTTGAGCGTTCTCCCGCAATGTGCATTTCTGCCAAATTTACTTCCGTGAATTCCAAATATTGCATGAATACAAAATCGCTTTCCTTGTCACGTTTACATGATTTAAAGGCTTTTCATGAATCGAGGTTTCGAAAGGATAGTGATCAAAGTTTTATATTCCGTGCATTTGTAATGACACTTTTTAAGCAGGAATAATTTTGCCCGAAGGTTAAGAGGAGAGATATACAGTCCACTTTCCAAATACGAGGTTTTATTTATCATGTAAATATACATCTACTAAATGGCACCCGCAAAATTTGTTTAAAGGAGGATAATAGGCGAGTAATACGTCAAAGTATTAATATGCTTTTTTCCAGAATAGCTGATGGAATAGTGAATAGGAACTCAGATCTAGCAGAGATTTTCTTCACATGAATCCAAGTTGTTATGTTGTAACTCAAGAAAAAGTGGTTAACTTATTCCAACAATTTTATTATGCTTGTTTTCTAGTTGGAGAAAGTATAAGAAAAATTTCGATTAACCTGCTCTTCTTGTACTCGTCGGCCGATTTTAAATTTCACTGCAAACAGATACAAGAACCTGAATTTGGAATATTCTTTTTGCTTGATGTTCTCAGAAACACAAAAGCACCACTTACAGTATTTATTTATTTTTTTATGACAAATAAAATGATATATAATGTAATATATAATTTATAATATACAGTCAAGGGTCAGTCAGTCAGTAAGTAATGCCTCCTATTTTTTTTCTGCTTTTAATTGTCAAGAAATTCAAATGCAATTACATAGCTTGAAAACCACAACATTGACGATTAATTTGTCACTTTTCAATATAATCTCCGTCCATTTCCACAGTTTTGGTCCACCTTTTAACAAGGGAATGTAGCATGGTAAAAGGCATGGTCTTGCTTCCTCAGCCATTGAAGCACGGACGTTTTCACGGCCTCCTCATCTTCAAAGTGAATCCTACGATGAGCTTTTTTAGCGGCCCGAACAGATAGAAGTCTGATGGTGCTAGGTCAGGGCTGTATAGGGGATGAGGTAAGACTTCCCATCCAATTTCACAATCTCTTCAGTGGTGTGACGACTGGTGTGTGGTGTTGCATTGTCATGCAAAAGAACATCCGCCATAACTTTTGTTGGGCGAATTCGCTGAAGACGTGCTTTAAGCTTTTGAGGGTTGTTGACGCATTGGACAGAATTTATTGTGCATTCCTGCTCCAAAAAATCAACCATAATCACACCCTCCGCATCCCAGAACACTGTCGCCGTAACGTTCCCTGCTGATCGCACAGTTTTGAATTTTTTCTTCCTCGGTGAGTTTGTGTGATGCCATTCCATTGACTGCCTCTTTGATTCAGGTTCAAAAAAATGAGCCCATGTTTCGTCTCCGGTCACAATTTTTTCCAGAAACTCCTCTCCCTCCAAATGGAAGCGCTGCAAGTGTTCGGAGGCTATTGTTTTTCTTGTCTCTTTATTCTGGTCGGTTAATATTCTTGGTACCCTCCGTGAACAAATTTTTTTTTTTACCCCAGTTGTCGAATAATCGTCATTACACTGCCTTTACTGAGGGAGAGAATGCGACACAATTCTTCTGTTGTCACCCGACGATCACCACGAATGATGTCATCGACTCACTGAATGTTGTGTGGAGTCACTGAAGTCGGCGGCCTGCTGCTCCGCTTTTCGTCAGCCAACGGTCTTCAGCTTCGTTACAGCGACGAACCTATCGTTTAACAGTGGATGTTTTAGCACCGTACACATTTTTCAGCCTTTGATGAATGCGAATGGGCGTTTCACCTTCCGCGTTCAAGAATTCAATCACAGAACGCTGTCTAATACGAACAATCGATGCCGGCCATTTTGCATGCGGATGCAGTGCTGCCACCTGTTGATGCGGGAAGTTGCTACTGCAGTGGATTGGAGAAGAAGGTTTGAGGAATTGCGCCAAATTCAAATTTTTCACTTAACTAACATATTTAAGGAGAAAAAAAAATAGGAGGCAATACTTATTCACTGACCCTCGTATAACAAAATAGAAACGCACAAACTCAGAAACTTGTTTAACAATTAATCCCTTACATGCTAAGCGATCGCTAGCTAGGATTAATTGATTGACCTTTTTATTCTTTACTTAGGTTTTGATGGGTTTTTTTTAATGTGAAGGGCCGTTGTTGTGTTTACTTTTATTTTCTTTATATGTTTTCTGAGTTCACTGAGATACAGGGCGGATCCAACTGACGATGGTCAGGAAACCTGAAATAGGCTATCTTGGATTCCCGGTATCACAATTTCCAAAACAGATCAGTGAACTCTTAATCTTGTGCGTTTCTGTTTTATTTCTCAAGAAATTTATTCTAATTTAATTTTTCGTTTAATATCTATCTACTTTTATTTATTTTTTTAGACTTCTCCATCAGTATATGGACGAGGAGGTTTCTTTTGTGATAACCAAAGCTCAATGGGATGAAAACTTCGATGAGGTGAGATTTATTCTGTAATTTAACAATATTTTCAATGCGCTTATATTTATACTTCTTGGTAATTTTAATCCTTTCATTATATTTTTAATACAATATCTTGTTGTTATAGTTGTTCATATTCTTCTGAGTCATTTACAAGAAACATTAAGTTTATTCCAGACGGAAACTGTTACTTTTGCAAGTGCATTCTGGTTGTGTTCATTGCATCATCGTTTCTTAATTATATTCTTTCCAAGAAGTTTATCAGTGGCTGAGCAATATGGAACAAGAATCCGCTTTGATCAAATATTTTATTACATAACTTCTCCTTTCTATTTTTTAATTAAGATTCCTTGTTAAGTGCTGTTAGTTTGCAAAGTGTTTGGAGAAGTAGCAGGTTTCTTAATTAAAAACACTTTGTGTAGTTGATCTTCACTATAAAAATGCACAAAAAACATAAATAGGGTAGAGTTTTTACGACTCCTACAAGGTTAATTAGTTTACGAAAATATCGATTAATTTTTTTATTTTTTTTTTTCTGATTTCCAAATGTTAGGTTTCTTTGTTTTTTTTTTTGTTTTTTTTTGGAAGCAAAACGTTTTTAATGTAAAGAAGTTGAAATCCACGAACAACAAGAGAATGCAAAGTTGTTTTCGTCAATTTATTAGCAATGCTCTAACTAGAATTTTGTTTAATTTCTGATCATCGCAGAAATCCCAAATAATTTTATTGAGGCCGTCAGACCGTAGAGGCGCAGGAGATATAGTCTCCAAAGATCATCGGTACTAAGTTGAGTTTGATAGGTGCTTCCTTTTAACAATCCGGTCCTCATTTCTATTGAGGGTTGGGTCTGCTCTAGGACCCGTTTGAGAAGAACCGCTCTGAGATAAAACCCTGATCTCTGTCTGGTTTCCAACAGTCATTATATCATTGAGCTATTTGGCCCAATTTCAAACGACATCCAATACAAAAAAAGTAAATTATTGCAGATGATGTTCAGGAATGGACAACATTACTGCGAATGGTGATAATTCTTAGTTTGTTTGTGTGTTTTTTAAATAAAATATATATTATTAATTATTCATCTATTGGAAATTATTATTAGAAATACTATTAGAGCGATATTACTTCGTTAAGTTTCAGGGTAAAAAGATTTTTATTTGCAAGCTGTGTTCGTCAGGATGATATCAAACTTGTAAAACTTAAATGTGAATGTTCAGAATCCTTAATATTTTTTATTTATAACATATAAGATTGTTAACTAAGGAATTGGGCTTAGCTAATATCTTATACACAATGAACAATAGCATTGAAAAGGACATTCAAACAGAAACTGAATTTGTATATGCCATCCCATGTAATGTCTGCAATAATATACAGAGTGTTCATTTTATCTGAAGACATTGAAATATCCCTAAAACTACAAATCGGATCAAAATATTTTATAATTGAAATTTGTTCGTCTCGGAGGGGGACATCCAATGATATCAAACTCGAACCCCCACCCCCTATGAGGTGAGCGGTTGGGAAGCAAAACGTAAATAGTAACCCTCATTTTTTATTGCAAATTCGGATTCTCCAGAAAATTTCACATTGATTTGATGTACGGTATGTCGGGGTTGCTCGCAGATGGTTCTGTAATCGACAAAAATCGAAATGGGCTAAACATCGATGAAAATTGGGGATATCTCAAGAAATAAAAAATCATATGAAATCAGAGAAATAAAAATGTAGACGTATGTGATATTTATCAAAATGTTATCCAATGACACGCGAATTAACCCCCACTCCCACGCTGCATGAGTGGGAGAGGCAATTATTTCAAACTTGTAATGTATTCCATTGTGTCTCTTCTTTTTCTTGTCTCACATATCGGAGTGTTTTGTCCAATTACAGTAAGTGTTCAAAAATACCACCTTCAACTTCAATACACTTATTGATCCTGTCTTCAAATGACTGTACATAGGACAGAAGCATATCTGCGGGAATTTCAGCACAGGCGTTTCTTATGCGTTCTACCAAGTTTTCACGGTCTGTTGGCACTTGTTGATAAACCTTATCTTTTAGATATCCCCCACAGAAAGAAATCCGGCGATGTCAAATCAAGCGATCTAGGAGGCCAATTAATAGGGGCACCTCTGCCAATCCACCGACCATTGTAATCGCGGTCTAATACTTCCCGTGCATGACGTGAGTAATGCGCTGGGCAACCGTCATGCTGATACCACATACTTTGTCGAACGTCCAAGGCAACATCCTCAAGTAGTATTGGTAGTTCCTGTTCCAAAAAATTTCGATATCTGATTCCATTCAATGTACCTTCAATAAAATAAGGACCAATGAGCCTGTTCCCTATGATTCCACACCAAGCTTTAACTACCCAGGACGTTGATGTTCAAATTGTCGTAACCAGTGGGGATTTTCTACACTCCAGTAATGCATGTTATGCCGATTAATGCTACCATGGTTTGTGAATGTAGCCTCATCTGAAAATAGTGCATTAGCAAAGAAATTGGGATTACTTTGCAGTTGTTGAAGAGCACATTCACAAAATACTACTCGATTATGAAAGTCTTTGCCGTGAAGTTCTTGATGCAATGAAATGTGATATGGATGATACCTATAAC
>JAFIDM010005346.1:18358098-18369900 GCA_023159025.1 Thereuonema tuberculata
AACACCCCTACCATCAACCATGAACTTTCAAATACTGTTAAAAAAATATTTAAGCTCATCTTATCCAAAGTAACAGTTAAAATAACCTACAGGTTTAGACCTGAAACGACCTGTTATTTAAACTTTTAATTATTTTTACCCAAAACGAAAAATTACAGGCCTATAATTTGGATCTAATCTACATAACTTGGGATACCTTCAGCATTAACTTTAGTTACATTTTATTTAAGTTTTGCTTATTTGTTTATCACATATACTCACCAATTTGTATATTTGCTTAAATTATTTTCTGCAATATTTTTTAGAGACTATTTTTAATTGTGAAAAATAAGAGTGTTTTATTTTTAAAGATAAAAGATTAAATTTTTCAAAAGCTGCATCTTCTTTCGAAAATCTCATATCTGTCATTTTTGGGGAAAATAAAGGAATTATCCGATTATAAACAGCCGAAACGAAGAACGCATCACAAGGAACGTTTCATTTGTTTATTAAAAAGTTGACGTCATAATCACCTCATCCAATAGCAAAACTTTTTTTTTATCCCCCACGGATTCTCTCGAATTAAATATCCTTTTTTTTTTCCACTGAAATAGTTAAAATAAAATTAATTATTACTAACATTATTATTATTGCAAGTGCTATTATTAAGCGGTGAATCTATTATTTTAAAGTCAGGAAAACTGAAATATTCCGACCTAGGAATTATCCCTATATTATCAGAACTCTCGAGAACCCACAAAATATATCGGTATCTTAGTTGCAAAAGGAGCAGTGACGGTTTAACTGACTGTTTTGGTTATTTTAATCAGCTGAAAGTTAATAGTAGTTATTTTACAGTTCTTTTGCACAAGCATAAAAATGGATGTTACACAAACAATACCACAATACCCCCTTAATCTTGAAGATGCTATAGATTTTTTTTTTTTTTTTTTTAAATAAAAGAAAATATCAGGTTATGAAGATCCATTAGTCTAACGTTGTGAAAGAAAAAAAAAATACCTTCATTTCTTCCATAAGCCATTTAGATGTTTAGAATATTGTGTGAAGCAGGTTACGCAAAAACTATTAACTCCTTGTTTTAATTTTATGCTTTTTTTTATTTTTTTCCTTCTTAAGGTTCTTCTCTTAAACTTCAAAAACAGTCAATTTTTTTCGATGTTTTTGAGGTATTATTCGGTATTTTCAACTCAAATAAAATTTGACGAAACATGAAATGATACAAAATTCGTAAAATAATGATTTGTATTTACAATAGTTATTATTAGTGCAACAGTTAATTTTTAAAAAAGTAATTTAATCTCACGCAATTTAAAAAAAAACATAATTTTTATTTTTTTTTAAAAATTACCTATGTCACTAATAATAAATATTTTAAATATAAAACATTATTTTACAAATTTTTTATCATTTCAGGTTTTCGTCATTTTTTTTTAGTTGAAAATACAGAGTAATACCTTAAAAAAAAACAAAAAATTTACTGTTTTGAAATTTAATTTAATTAATTACAAAATATTTTGTAAACTAAAAGCATGAAAATAGAAATCTCAGAAGTATTACAAGTTCATATTTAAATTTTCAGAATTTTAGGTGCATTGGAAAAAACAAATATGTGATAGAAATAAAAGGTTTGCAGTCGCCTGCAGTTGCTTAAGTCAGGACCTTAACGAAATCTTTTAAGAAATCTTTACATATCACTTCATAAATATATTTAAAAGAGGATTACATCTCTTCAGACAATAATCTGTGATTGGAATATTTTTGGTTTGATAGTTTCTTTACTTGAGCTATTGTTAATGCACTCAATTTGTTTGTAGGCCATTGGAAATCAATGGATTCAGTCGATTGCTAAAACTTGTCAAACCGTAATCCATGGTATTGATTATTGCTTTTAAATGATGTTTCTTTTTCTGCTATTTTTTTTTAGTGGGGGAGGAAATGGTAGAGTAAAAAAAAAAGAACTTTCATCCTTTGAGAAAAAATATATATAACAACATTGAATTTCTTTTTCTTGAAAGGATTCCAGAACTCTCCTTTACAACTTTTTTTTTTTTTTTTTTTTTTTTAATTACACCAAACTGGAAAAGATTCTTGGATGAAATCCAATGAAGATCGTACAGTTAAAACAGCAGAAATTGTATTATAGAGTTTGCTTATTTGGGAATTACAGTGATATACCGTATTTATACGCCGATAAATACGGTAATTAAAAAGAATAATTGTTAACATCTATCTTACTAGTTAAAAAAAAAATCCAATAGTTAGGCAATATTGTTGAATATTAAATAATAGGTAAATAATAATAATAATCCCAAAAAGACTACCTTCACCGACACAATCAGATAGCGTCGATCGTTCATCAACAGCTAGCATACAAACCCTCGCTTTTTAAGAACACGGTTCCGTACTACAAGTACATACCACAAAGCGTATTAGTCATCCTCACATAAGCTGTACTGGGATCGCCCCATTCACACAGATAAAACCATACATCACTACAGACCTGACATCACATTTGTTGATAAGATCAACAAAAAGACCTATCTCATTGATATTGAGGTGCCTATCAGCAAAAACATGCAGAAAACTCACGCAGACAAGATCAGTAAATACACCGATCTAGCACATGAGCTCCAGAAGCAGTGGAGGCAGGACAGAGTACGTGTTGTACCCATTGTCTTGTCCGCCACTGGTCTGGTGCCTCACGCATTGCACCACAGTCTCAGCACACTAGGACTTCACAAAAACACTTATGCATAACTCCAAAAGGCTGTGGTACTCAACACAACACACATAATTAGGAAAATTATGGACACAACCACACATCCCTAATCATTCTTGGACACGTCTTTACACTTGACAATATATGCTTTGGTCCTTGACCCGCCATGTTGCTGGGGAAACCCAAGGTTTGAAACTTTTACATAATAATAACTAACCTGATAACTTGAACGTTTGAAAGCTTAACAGTATCTATTTAAAATTAGATTTATTTTTATTTTTGGAGAAATTCAGATTAATAGTTACCTTGTAATGAAATTATTCTGTCATAAGCATATTAATATACTTTCGTTAATAGTTATCAGAGTAATAGTTAGTTCTTCTTTCCTCGTTAATTATATTTGTTGCGATATTCATCCAAATGTCAGATGTCTCCATAAAATATAATGTTTCAACAAATTGAATTAATTTTATCTAAAGTTTTGTTCTTTTTGCATATCTCCTAAAGGTCTGTTATTTGAATACATATTTTTTTCAAATTCTTATTTATCTAACAAATTCCTTTTACAAGCAATATCAGGATTCGAGAATTCCAGAAACTGTGTTTTCAATATAGTACACAAAGCAGGATATTCGTGATTATCTTTTTATCCGTTCTTTGAACCTTGAAATGGCATTTTCATGACATAGCACTTCTTAGAACCTCTGAAGCCTCACAACTGAATTATAGGAAGGTACGATATGTGGTTTACAGAGAAGGGGAATCACCACTGAAGCACTAGAGAAAATTCCAGAGAACAGACAGAAAATTGGATAGTATTGAACAGCGCAAAAGTAATTGCATTTTCAGTCAATTGCGCCCTTTCTTGAGCGGGGAAGAGCAGCAAACAAGTGGACGTTTTAGTTGGATGTCAGCAGGTTTATGTAATTCGGTTGCAATTTATGTTGGGAAGGGTAATTCCTTAGGCGCTCGTGAACGACAGAGTGGCGCTATCATTGTCCAATCAACGACTTCATTGTCTCTTCCACAGAAAAAATGTAAAGGCCACGTTAATTCAAAGCGAAAAACAATAGAATCTGCCGATATAAAACTGTTCTACTGGAGAGGATTACATTTCTAAATAACGCATAGACTGGTTTCAAACCCTGTTTGACAAGACTAGAAGTGAAACCAAGCTAAAATAAAAAGTACAGTTCTTACGATATCTTCTTACGAGTCCTTACCTAGATTAGATTTCTCTGAAGGATAGTACGTAAACGATACGATTTAATTGTTACAAAACAAAAGACTGATTATTTTGATTCAAATCATCATTACTTGAAGAGGATATTTTTAGTTTTCTCTGAAAATAATACTTCGATAAATACTTTAGTATATCTTGAATTAAAAAAAAAAGTTTGTAATTGCCATTTATTACACAATCGTTACAGTTATTTCTAGTCTTTGTCACATACAAAAAGTAGAAGTTTCCCATCCCTTCGATTTTTTTTTAAGTGGAAAAATTAATTTGAACCATTGCTGACATTTAATAGTTTAACATCCTTTGATTTATTAAGAACTAGCTTTTGCCCCCGACTTCGTTCGCGTGGATAAAGAACTGGTTGGGATTTCGGGATAATAGATACCTGCCTATATGTTGCCCGGGGACTACAACTATCTATCTACAAACTTTAGCGCGATTTTAATCTGCGCTCATCGACAGGTTTTGTAAGTTTTTCATTGAGGTCTGTGGCACGATTTAAAACTGTTCTAGCGACGGGTTTGGGAAGTTTTTCATTCGTATTTGGGTGCCTATCCCACGGGAACTATTTGATCGTCCAGGATGAAAAGTAGCCTATATCCTTCCTCTTGTCATGGACTACCTGCATGCAACATTTCATTCATATCCGTTGCGCCGTTGACGCGTGATTGAATGATAGACAAACAAAGAACCATACAGATTTTTCCATTTTATAATTATTATTATAAGGATTTACTTTTTTTTTCAGTATTTCATTCAGTATATCTTGTTACATACATTTAGCAAAGCAGTTTTTGTACATATGAATTCAGTATTATAATAACATGAACAGTATTTTCTGTTTTTACACAATTGTTCCATTGTATCCTTCTTATTCTATTAAACATTAAATGTTACATTAGAATTGCATTCAGAAACCTAGAGAATATTGTATTTTCAGCATTTAAATACATTTAGTAGCAAAAACGTCATCTGTACATATCAATTCTCTTCACTTCTGATGAAGTTTAGAGGAACCATTTGCTCTAGTTTTGTATCAGAATTCAGATTTTTGTTACTTACCAAGCAGGAAAATGAAAAACTGCTGCAATGTTTCTAAATATAATAACATTTTTTTTGTGCTTGTGCTCCAGTGAAATCTTTTGTTGTAGTTTTATCTTCTGTTCTTTCACTGTTTATTCGTTCTGTTCACGAGACTGTTGTTATTGTCCTTCTCCGCTGTATGAGCCTCTCTCATAAAACTAGATTTTCTCATAAACTAGTTCCTACCTAACCAATAACGTAAATGAATAGTGATGTAAAAGCTATCTAAATATGTAGTCGTGGTAGTTCAAAAATTACTTATCTTAGAAAGATGAGATGTGAATCACAGATAAATGATCCGAATGTGAATGTTATCAAAATTACGTTAGAAAAATTGGACATATAGGGACGAAAACTCGATTCTCAGTAAAGCGCTGTTATCACAATAAATAAAAACAAACTACATAGAAATGCTTAAACTTTACTAATAATTAACTTTGATGTAACTGATTTTGGGTCTTACCATCAAGTCACTCGAAAGTTGAAACGCCATTTTAATCTTTTTTTTTTTTTTTTTTTTTTTTTTTTTCACAAGAAAATTTCTTTGTTTATGAACATATTTAAATACTTTTTGTCTCCTCAATTAGTCAACTTTAGAGTATTTCGGCCCTAATAATTGATGTCTGCAATATTTATTACTTGAATACTTAGTGATTTTAAACACTTGCTTATATTTATACTTATACTGTATACTAAATTCAAAGAATTATATTTTAAGTCATTATATCTCAACGATTTCCAAGTTAAATTGGTTTCCTGTTTATTATAATCTTTTGTGAAATCTGTGTGTAAAATTTTATATATATATATAGTAGAGTCCCGCTATTCCGAACTAATTGAGACCGAACACTGTTCGGTTTAGCGGGAATTCGGAATAAGCGGATTGCATGAATAATATCAACGTATTGACTTGTTAAGGCGTAAATTAAGGCGTTAATTAACTGACTTTACTTCTTTAGTGTTTGTAATTTAGTTATTTTTTGTGTTTAGCAGTGATTAAAAACGATTCTATAGAATTGTATAAATGGAGCCGACATGTACTGTAAGTAACCAGCTTTCATTCCAATTTGGTTTCAGGCGTTTTCATCAAGCCCATTGGGCTCTATGTATGTCTCTAATTAACTTTATGTATAAACAATAAATGTACGTTTTTTCACGAACGTCTTTTTAATTTCTCCTGTTTGAAGTTAAAAAAAAATCGGTATTTTTTCTGAACTGTTCGGAATAGGCGGATTTTCGGAATAGCGGGGTTCGGAATAGCGGGACTCTACTGTATATACTGTGTATTAATCAATTCAGCACCTATATCACAGATATTCTTCATCAAAAATTAAAAAGAACACACAAACACCATACAAAAGCGTATTTACAAGGTGTGGAGTCTTTCGAATCCCATGGGGTTCGAAAAACTCCACACCTTGTAAATATGCTTTTGTATGGTGTTTGTGTGTTCTTTTTTAATTTTTGACAAGCTTTTTAACACACGTTAAAATGAATTAAGATATTCTTCATATAAGTATATATTTAATAGGACTGCCAAACATTTAAAACAATAAATATAAATGTGAAACATGCGAATACATTTCTATTTGGAAATTAATTATAAATTGCTAAATTACTTCATTATTTTTGAAATATTAATTTTAGTTTTTTCTTATTTACTTTGTTACTATAATTCCTTATAAAATGGAGTTGAAGTAAATCAAATATAAATTTTAATTCTAAATCTTATTGAATGATTACCTTTTTTTAGTTGCACCTTAATACTTATTAATGTACATAAATTATCTTAATATTATAAAATCTTTGAAATTATTTTTTTTGCTAAATTATTCTTACAATGAAATTAAAAATATATATATATATAATTTTATAGTTTAAGCATCAGGAAGCAATTAGTTTATTTTTAAATTTATTTATTTTATTTTATTTTTATTTTTTTTATTTATTTATTTTTTTATTTATTTATTATCACACGCAAACGTTGTATTAATTTGATGAAATGGTAACTAATTTACTAAATAGTCATATTAAATAAAAACTTGAATGTGAATATCTATAAAAAAAAAATGGTTATTTATAAAATTTACTTTTAAAAAAATGGTTATTTATAAAATTTACTTTTAAAAAAATAGATTTTTTTCTTATATGTACATAATTTTAAAAATATGTTTTTTTACTTTCAAATCTGTAGTGAAGAATTAAGACTATTTTCTAATTAAATAACGAATTATGATGGAACTGAAAGAAAATGGAAGCAGGGAATTGGAAGGAAAAAGTTGGTGTCTTGTTGCCTTCTTTGCGTCGCTGCAGCCATCATGGCTTCACCTCAGGAAGTCTCTCTGTGTAGACGGCGCGCGGCGGTTCATTCACAATCTTTTTGTCACATTAAAAATGTTAATTTATTGAAATTATAAAAGAGTTAGCTGAAACATTTTGCTACAAGTAAATAGCAATTGGGTTAATAAATTATTTTATTCAATAGTAAATCCAGTAGCGCTTTAATAAAATTAATAATAGAGCAAAATGTGATAAGAGGACTCACTGAGAATCCTTTGTGTGGTCTGATACAGTAGGCAATGGGGTTCGCTGTGAAGCATACTTACCTGGCATTGGTTTTACCGTGATCATTAAGTAGCCCGCACACGAGGGAGCTTTTGGCCGAGTTGCATGTGCAACTTGATGCCTAGAGCGGTTTTTTGAGCTGCATGGGCCAAGTTGCATGGAAGTTGCATGGAAAAAAAGCTTCACAGAACGGCGGTGCACCACGGAAAGTTGCATGGAATTACCCAATCATAGTGCAGCATTTTTATACGTCAGGCGTGACGTCATGCTCAAGTAAGAAACATGGCGTCGAAACATTTTTACTTCACTTCAGATGGGCGAATCGCGAATACAGCAAAAATATCAGATTATTTCGAGTTTCTTTCACACATAAATACAGTTTATATGTAAATGCAGTAATTTAATGCGGCAGAATGTATCAGAACGTTTCAAAAACCTAGTTTTTTTGAATATTTCACATCGCAAGCAGAGTTTCGCTCATTCACCATTTCCGGAAACTGCCACGTGACGTCATTGTTTCAGTGAGCAATGGATTATTATTGGCTGTTGGTCGTTGTTATTCGTGAATCGCATTATTGCCATCAACTGCGATTACATACCGGCTAATAATATTATAAAAATATTTCTCATATGTTTAAAATAAATCACAAATATTTAGTTTTGGAACGATATCACAGCAGTATCCTTGACGTCATGTCCAGTGATGTCATTCAAATTCGTAGTGTGCTTCGTTTGTTGTCCGCACGGCGGCGCTAACAATGTTGCATCGTTTGCGCACTGATAGTTGCATGCAGCTTTTTCTGTGCACCTCAATTTCCTCGAGTTGCAAAGAAAAAGCTCCCTCGTGTGCGGGTAGCTTTAAGGCGGTGACCCAGGGTGAGATTTACCCATTGCACCATCGGGTGAATTGACCCCTGCGAATGTCCCAAATGTGGATATCTCGAATGCATTATTTTTGTTAGCAGGGACATGCGTTCGCGCAATCCCTAATAAACCTAATCTAAAATCAGATATTATCCCAATCTTCAGTCTATGGAATATTTTCTCATGTTCTCTTCAATGCTGCAGTTTTTCTCTTCGTTTATTTAAGGTTTAAGTGAAAAACTGCTGCATCCAAGTAAATCTAAGATTTAAAATGAAAGGAGGATTTGCCAAGTTGCTTCCAAGCGGTGATACTGAAAACGAAGTGCCGGATACTACAAAAATCTACTCATCTCGAGTTGAAGTTTGTAGAGAATTTCATAAAAAATTGTTAAGAAGAGTAATACGTGGATCCACGCAATTCTTAATAACTCAATTTCGTCTGTGTGTTCAAAACTCCCTGTAATACCTTTTCATCTGCTACATGGATCATCTTGAAACTTGGTATATTTATTTAAGGACTACAGACGATCTAATTTTTGGAAATCTTTTCCAAATGAATGTTTACATTTTGAGTAATTTTACTGCACATTAAATTTCTTTATTTGGGACAATTTTAGTAAGAATTTAATTATTATTTTTTTTTTTTAAATGCAGAATTTTTGCTATTTTTTTTTTTTTTATGCAGTCAATATTATAAAAATACATGTATGGTTTTCGTTTTTTTTTTATTTTTCAACTTTAAATAAAAAAAAAATTAAAAATCCTATTTAAGTTCTTTGGAATTTAATAAATAAAAAATAGTAACTGAATATTAATAATGGATATTATATCAAAACACGAACTAAAATTACTATTCAACTAATTTATTATACGACAAAACATCACAAACTTCTCTTCACAAACCTCTCTGCAATCAACAATATTTCAAAGGTCTCATCGACCTTTTTCTGTTAGATTTGACATAAAATATATACGGTATATATATAAAGTATACACTATATACAATTTGTTCTTAAAGTACTGTATTTTCAGTGTTTATAGAACATACATACATAACCATAGTAACAAAGATATTTTTTTTCACACGCGAGTTTTAAACTAAATCGTAATTATGACTAAACAGTTTTGTGTTAAATGGTTGATTTTGTAGGTTTAATGATATTGAGAGAGCACTCGGTTTCTTAAACGTATTATAGACAGTGCTAACTGAAGTTACTTGCTTTTGCTGTAGGATTAGAATACTGCAACTTACCATAGGTTGTTGTTGTCAGTGAAAATAACTGTTTGGAAACATGTCTTCTTCCCTCTCTTCATCCGTTTTCCGTCACGAAAAGCAAATGCGATTAATCACTGACAATGGTTCCGTTTCTCCAGCTGCGTGGGAGGTCTATCGACACCCAAGATAGATGACTGCGATTTGCTTTAATAACTCTTTGGCTTCTCTTTAGCTTCCAACTGATTTTCTTGTCAGTTCTTGGATTGAGGACATGCTTGCATTAATATATATTACGATGACAAATTCTTTTTTTAAATAGTATTATTATTTACAAAGGTATTTGGTATTTTCTGTTAACGTACTTTACCTCCATCCAATCACATTCCCTGTCTTCTGTACAATTACTTGTTTTCTATTATTTTTCAGGCTCTCAATGATAATTCCAATCTCGTTTTCGTCAAACCGAAGTGGATTTTTGCGTGCAGCGACAAACAGCGACTCGTGCCTCATCAACCCTATGTCGTAGTGCCCAGCTCCGATTGACATCCACCGGCCTTCAGAAGGATTTGTTCCCTGGCTACGTAAAGGTGAAAGATTCAAACACAAATAGCACTAACTCATCCTACCCAGCAAATTTTACAACATTTAAAAAATGCAATTGTTATTCATCATTCATTCATTTTCCTTTTTGTTTCATATTTTTTTAAATAAATGTTTATATCTTTTATGGTAAGAAATATTCATGATTAAAAAATAAATCTCTTATAAAATATCAAAATAAATTTGTAATTTCTTTTTTTTCTTTCTTTTTTTAATTTGCATAAACCACTTCACTCTAATTTTCCAGTCTTTATTTTCATGTGAGATAAATAGGTAAATAATGCCTTCAAGCCAACAGAGCTTATAGGACGGTGGAAGTATAGGCTCCAACGTTTCTAGGACTAGTCTAAACTTCAAGACATCTAGTCAAGTAATCGTCCTGCTTCAAACTCGTGAAAGAAACCGGTTCCTGTTTTGCAGACCCCATTCGAGAGCACAAATATCCTTGGGAAAAATCTTCGTCTGGAGACCAACACCTACACCATCGAACCCAGTTTCATAAAAGCCAACTTAGAAGAAAAGAAGGGTTGGTTTGAGCGACGATTCCTGGAATAATTTTAATAACGTTAAAATATTTCGTTACAATATGACTTTAGTTTTATAAATAATTAGTTTCTAATGAAGCTTCCGAGAAAATTAAGAAAATATTATTACATTTTGAACTTGGATTTAAAGCGTTATTGTACGTTATGTAATTATAAGTTGTACACTGAAATGAAAGACTTGGATTTATATTTAATTCGTCCTCACGTTTATTAAACTATTCCTTTTCCTTAATCATATCTATTATTCTCAAAAGAGATATTAAGATTAAAACTTAACAGTAACTGGAACTGTGTAATTACATAACTAATAAATGTAATATGTTGAATTACAGTATAAACCATGGGCTTATCTAACGTTGGACCATATTTGTTATCTGTTCTTAACGAATTTAATGCTGTTAATCTTTTTAAAGCACCAAGAATGAATGACTGAACCTTTTAAAGTTGCCTTTTTAATCACTAGTGTTTTAAGTCTACGTTTCAGTCGATCAGATTATTTATTTTTCTCAATTACAGTTATTATATTAGTTGTTTTAAAGCAACTAATATAACAACTGTATAATATAATATTGTATATACCGAGATAATTCGCGAAACAGTTTCTTGTGTTTAGAATACGCAACATTTCTCCATAAAATAGCAAATAGAGACATATGAATGAAGGCATGTAGTCGGAGTTTGTTTATTCTCTGAGTAGAGAATGTTTTTCAGATGAGTTGTTTTTGTAAACTTCTGCTATCAGTTGGCCGTATTTTTAAGACTCATAAAAGTCTTAAGTTCTTTGTAGTTGTGTCGCAAAGGACTTCTGTTGTGTTCAATCTCTCTCTCTCTCTGGTCAAGCAAACGGATGTCATTAAAGTTTCGAAGGTTTTAAAATGACCGGAAACCAGTTGCCATTTGGTTGTTTTGGGCAGCGCCTGTCAGTGTCGTAGTCTTGTCATCTGTAACTAGAGAATGAGTTTCAATGGAA
>JAFIDM010005346.1:18374900-18390184 GCA_023159025.1 Thereuonema tuberculata
TTCTTTTTAAATTAATACTTTAGTAATCTTTGATTCTTAATGGTATTTTAGAACAGAAGGTATTTTGGAACATGTTCTCTTGTATCAAATTGAATCGTTTCAGTCGGTCCCATGTAATTGAATTGATTTAAAAAAAAAGTTAATCTCCATTTCATTGCTCCATTTTCATTCAATTTGGAATTCGAACAACATTCCAATAAAGTCAATCCCATTTAATGAACATTCAATTTTGTTTCCCATTGGTTGATTAATCGTCAAATTAAATGATTGAATATTCAATTCAGTTAATTAGTTTACTGATTGTTAATACATTAGCATAATAATAGAAGCGGAAAACCAATTGTAGTTTGCTTCATATATTTCCATTTTATATCGTTTTGAGATTCAAATTCGTTATTAATTGATTGATAGGTTGATAGGAGTGGTTGCCTTTCGTAATAGCTTTTAGCAGCTAAGTTTTCTTTCATTGTTGTATTGCCGTTACAGTGTCCAGCTGATCTATGTTGGGAAACGTCATTGATTCTGTTTGAGACTGAGGCCTTAGAAGAAAATTCCTCTACCTCTTTCACTTTCTGACTTAAGCTTCTAATGTTGTTTCAATCCATTCAGTCTTTTTCCATTGACTCGTCTTCCATTTCCTTAACATCTTAACTTCTTTCCTTTCTAATTCATGCTCATAATCGATAGCTGCCACAGGGTCTTAAGGGTTTGGTATAATGTTTTTAATGCCCCTAATCCGAAAGAAAAAGTATTAGAACATTCTAAAATTAAAAACTCGAGGCCTATACATAAATAAGCTTTCATACCTTTGAGTTTATCCTCAGAGGGAATCTGGAACGGCCGTTTTGTCCTCATTGGGACTCATCAGCCATATCCACCCTTAATGACAAGCCCAGAAAGACGTGAAAGGATAGAGATCACCTTCACTCCCGAAGGTGGCCTCCAAACAAAATAAACAACAATAAAAGAGATTAAATTTATTTTTTGTGCATGCCTCAGTTTTTTTTCATTTTCTTAATAATTTCTGGGACGTTAAATTTGTTTTTATTAGAATATTATGTATAAGAATCCAATTTTATGTCCGTCTGTTTCTGATCAAGAGAACTAACTATAGGGAGCTGATATTTTACAGTTAGGCATAGTTTGTGAAAGATCCTGATTGGGCTTGGGTTTATATCCGACCAATAAGAAAAGAGTTAGAGGGGGAGAAAACTACTAAAGAAATGTGCCATTCATTGTTGGGCAATAACTCCAAAATTATTTATTTTAGAATCTTAAACCGCAGTGGCACATAAATATCATTAAATGATTTTATTAGAAATTAGATCCACATTATAAAAAATTTATAAAAAGTGTAATGCTCAAATGAAATACACAGTTATTATTATAAATACACATTTATCTTCGGCTCGATATCTTTGGATGTTATCATGCAGAATTTCGAGAAATTTGGCATGAAAATTAAATCCTCTTTTTTATTGCATTTAAAAGTAGGATCCCGATCTACAAATATGCTATAAGTGTCTTATTATCTTACCATTTAACCAATTCATCTGTTGACGCCAATCGTTCAATTAAAAGCCAACTATTAACGTATTTAAAATCGTAAAATCCACCGCGATAAGTATATTTCCCAAAAGTGAACCACCATGAGATTTGTGAATATTGATTGATACTACCATGTGAGTCCTTAAGGGTTCTAGTACTCATAAAAGTTTTAACTGAAAAGCTCAAAATTTGCGGTAGTTATCCACCTCAGAACTTGGTCAAGCCCAACTTCTAAGCCCCGCCACTAAAAACCCGTAAACAGATGTCGATTTTTTTAACTACTCATTTGTAGTTAAACCCAGTAGCGTACAAAGGGGGGGGGGTCCGCCCCGGGCCCCCGCTTGGGAGGGGCCCCATCAGCCAGCCTAGCAAGCTTATTTCCTTTTTTTTTTGTTTTTTTGGTTGTAAAAGCAAGATTTCCTTTTTTTTTTTTTTTTTTTTTTTTTGTAAATACAACCCCAGGGGGCCCCCCCAAACAGCTTATTTCCTTTTTTTTTTTGGTTGTTGAATTAGAGATTCCGTTTTTTTTTTGTTTTTTTTTTGATTAATACTGAAACTCCCGCCCCGGGCCCCCAAAGGCGTTGGTACGCCACTGGTTTTAGAGCTTACAGGGCATTGGTTTAATGCCCTATAAGCTCTAAAACGTTCTTTGAAAAAGCTCAAAAAACAATGTCAGTATAAAGCTTTGAAGATAGGAAAAACATCAAAAAGTGGAAATTTCAATTGGCCGCCATTTTGAAACGTGTGATACGATTTGGTTGAAATACAATACCATCGGAGTCCTTAAGGGTATGTAGCACACCCATAAAAGTTTTAGCTCAAAAGCTCAAAAGTTACGGCAGTCATCGAGCTCACAACTTTGAGATCATACCCCACTTATAAGGCCGACCCCTAAATACCCGAGACCAGATTTCGACGTTTTTGTTACTTATTTGTAGTTAAACCGTTACTGTAAAAGCTCTAAAAAGTCTGTGACAAAAGCTGTAAAATCAAGGTGAGTATAAGGATTTGAAATAAAGAAAATCATCAAAAAGTGGAAGATATACATAGGAAGAAGAATTTGAATGGCATATACGTATATTCGGGATCTAGGCGATTATCACAAGGTCCCGGCCTCATTGGAGTTCATGAGAGAACATTGGTCTTATCTCGTAACAATGTTCGTGATCTATTCTTGCCTGATGTTGCTGTTACACGAGTCGCACTTGTACAATGGACGTTGAATACATGGTCGTACTTTTCTAAGAAAAAAGTAAAAAAATTAAATAATCAAAGCAAACATACACTGCAGAAACACTTTGTAATCTACTAATTAATTTGTTCATTTAGTTTTCGTTTTGAACTCAATTAATTAGTAGATTACTAAGTTTTCTGCAGTGCATGTTTGCTTTTGATTATTGTATTTCTGTTTTCGTTTTGTTGTTGCTACTCATTCGATTACTTTGATCAGATTCTTGTTTCTTTGTATTTACCTTCGGAAATACATCTTATTAGTTATCCTTTGCTTTATTAGCTGGGTTTGTTACTTTGTCATCTAATCCATTACTGCGATTACTTCCTTTTCTTAGCACTCGAAATTCTTAGAAGTTCTGATATTCCTTCGAAATGGAGTCGAACAACTTACTAGAGTAGTCAGTTTAATAAATGTCAGGCGAAATTCAAGAAATTGAAAGGAATTAACTTTGTTCTTTCTCTCTTTCAATTTATGAATAAAAAAGTTAAACAACAGGCCTATGCAGACCCAAGGGCTCGCGGGAGGTAAGGCTCCCGGCGTTTCATGACCAACAGGACTAGATTGAAGTGGGGAGGTCAGCCCGACGCCCGCCCGCCTTTAACTCCCGGGAAAGAAATCCAATACCCTTTCTACAGAGGGCTGGGAAGGCCCTAGGACCCGTTTGGAGAAGAATGGAGCGTGGAAAAATTCCCGCCCTCCGCCGAGGCCGGGAATCGAACCCGTTATCTCCAACCCGCAGCTAAGCGCCCTTACCCACTCGGCTACCGGGCCCACTTCAATTTACGAATAGATAATGAAAATATGTTAATATCACTATATAGTAAAATATATTTGAAAGTTGCGCCATTGCAAAGATGAAAGTAACTTTTATATTTAACAGATGAAGAGCAAAGCCTTTGCACAAAACAGTTTTATCGAAAGATTTAATTTTAACTACAGTATATGCTCCAATAAACGCCGAGTCTCTTATTGTCGCCGGTCTCTAATAAGCGCCGGGCTGCAGAGGGGATACGGCCAAATAGTAGCCGGTCTCTTAACAGTAGCCGGGTCTTTGATATTTGCCTACCGGTACTAGTGCAAAGCGTCCATATCTTTACGTGTAAGCGTGCGTAATACCTTACGGTACATTACCTTACAAAATGCCGCCGAAACGGTCATTTGACATTGCCTGTAAGATTCGCGCGGTGGAATACGCGAAAGAAACTTCCGGTGAGGCGGCCGCCCGTCATTGCGGATTCGGACGATGAATAGCAGCGAAAAGTACAGAAAGACATTGCCATTTATCTTTAACAGTATTATGTAGCATGTGAAATTCAAATAAAGTTGCTGTTTGTAATATTAGCTAGTATTTATGTGTAAAAATATTGCGTTCTGAAGGTTTTTGTTAATAATGGCCGGCCTCTAACAGCAGCCGGTCTCTATTAAGCGCCAGGAGCCGAGGCTAGTTTTGCAAATAAACGCCGGGGGCTTCTATTGGAGCATATACGGTATGTGTAAAGAAATTGCTAAAAAAAATGAATCACAAAATAAATGCGTGTAATTGGTAGTAACTACGATTACCATTAGAAATTACTTTTTAATCTTGTACTACAACAGCTAATGAATATTTCTGTGGAGATGCTATATTTCTTTCATCTATTTTTATCTTTCATCTACTATTACGAAATTCACCACGGAGAATTTTGCCAAAAGCATAAAATAATTTATGAAAATCAATGGGAAGACGAAATCGTTTACCAAGTGACCCTGGAACAACTGTTTCACATCTCTTTGGCGATCATCAGCCAGGAGCAAATTATCAAGTAAACAACGAGGTCTCAGTACAGAGGCTAATAGAAATAATCGACGGAATCACGGCGGCAAAATTAAATTAAAAAAAAAATCTTAGTTAAAAAAAACTTTTTTCTTTATTTTTTGCTTTTGATGCACCACAACAATTTATGCGATTCCGACAACAATTTATGAATTTTGTAAATGATTACAAAAATGCTTTATAAACATTGAATAGATTTTGCAAGACAAACGAAATTCTTCTGAATTACATAAAAAGGGCTTAGAAGCCGTTTGCTGTGTTAAATTTCCATAAATAAATGAATCTGATTTTTTTGTCGAAGTAAATGTTGCTTCATTCTATGAGATAATCTGTTTTGGTGTCTAACTTTGTTTGGCAGTTGTACAAGTAACATCTCTCTCTCTCTCTCTTTTACATCTCCACGATAAACTGACTATCAAGGGATAATACATATTAATGTCTTTAACACAAGTAATCTGAAACGCAAAAAAAAAACAAAAAACTATAATGCAACAAAGCAAATTCATATGTTAACTCAAAACTATCTACGTACGAAGGTGAACTTCATAGTAGGTTTTGAATAATGTAAGAAAAATAATTGTTGATTTTGATACGCCTTGTATCTGTATTAATTCAGAAAGGGATCAAAAATACCCCCAAATTTCATTATCATGACAGAACAATATCTGGAAAACTATTTAACTCAGGAACCTAGCACTTTCCTAGTCGATGAATTAGAATTTACAGAAAATGAGCTCTATTTGAACTTGGAAACAGAAAATACACCAGCATAAGGATCTGTTCAAGGACTTGCTTAAACAAAGTCATACATTTAATTTTGAACCACAATAAATTAACACTTAATTATCACTAAAATTGGCCAACTGTAGTTAACGAAAAATTCCTTGGAAATAGTGTCTGCTTGATATTGTCAAATTCTCCTCATTCATTTGATGTTCCGTTATCTTAAACCGCCTCGTTCCATGTCCACAGATCATTTTTCAACTACGATGGATTTCCCCTCCAAGATAATTAGCCCATTAGTAGGAAACACGTCATCAGTCACTTGGAAGGTCTATCCACAAATATAGCTGTTGAATCCAATATTGTAGCTGTTAGTTTTAGATTGATTCTTCTTCAGAGTTGCACTACTTCTGGCATCTGAAAGCCCAAAGAAAAACAAAGAACCCAAGTTTATCCGAAGTAATTTTTCCATCACTGAATTTTGAACCATCAGTTCCTCGACTCATCTGCTCTTTAAAAGATCGTTTCTAAGAAGATTCTAACTTAATAACAACTATTCTTTAAGAGGGAAATAAAATTTACATCCGTCACAATCACTGGTAATAGTAATTAGTAAAAGTTTGTTGGTAGTTTTGTGTTATTACATAACTTCTTAACAGATTGTAGTTATATAGAGAGCTGCTCATTGTAGTAAGGTGATTGGTCAGTTCGAATAAACAGTCCTATTTTAAATCGCTCACACATTATTTATGATTTTTGTCCTCAAGCTGTTTCAATTTCATTATGAAACTGACATCCATTCATCAAGTTTGGATTTCATTACAAATTTCCATTGATTTGTAGTTTCCAAAATATTACGACTACAGTAATATTGAGGAAAGAATGTCAACGATACTTTTCATACAAACTTTATCCTATTGGCATTTAATTTTGTATGATTACGAATTTTGTATGATTCAGCACATGAAGACTTCCAGAAGAAAGCAGTCCAGAAATAAGAAGTGGTGTAACTTGTTCTGATTGTAGAGATATCGAAGACTTTCGTTCACCCTTCTTTTGTTGTCTTTTATCAGTTTATGGTTATCCAATCGTAAAAGTCGTCGCAGAGACCAAGTTTCTCTTGTACTGCAACAATTCTAATTATCGGTTTTCTATTTGGACTTGGTTGGTTTCTATTTCGTCGTGGTCATTGGAACGTTTCTGCATTCCTAGGAACAAAAGCTAAAGCTACCAAAGTAAATGTCTGAATGGAAGATTGTGTCTTCGCGGCGGTGGTTAATTAGCTGTTGGCAAAATTAATTGACCACCAGTGGAATGAAGCAGGAAGTCGAGTTCCTCGTGCAGAAATACAACAGAGATGTCCTTTCATTGATCCGAGTTCTTAATCATTTGTATCATTCGTGCGTTCACTCAAAGACACTGCGATTAAATTTACAACAAACATAAATGAAGTTTCTTTTAAGGATTTCCTTTGCTTTGAAGTTAAATAGTAAGAAGAAAAAGATGATAATAATTAAGAAAAGAAGCACCAAAACTGGGTTTGTTTAATTGTGTTTTCCAGCAGCCCTGCAATTTATTGTCTTTGCGGTTTTCCTGGTTGAAACACGCAACTGCATTCTTCAGGTAAATGAGAAACTTCATCTTAGGCCTATTTATCATTTCTCTGAAAATAAGCTCACAACACATTCAGTGAAAAAGTCACAAGAAAGCAAATGCTTCAATTGCAGATGAAAGTAGTAGTTAAAATTATAAAAAAAAAGGAAAAAAGCAAAAAAAATCAAGTCTTAAGGAAAAAAGTAGTCTTAAATATTTACTATCTTACTGAAGACAATTTTTTTTATTGTTATTATTATTTTTATGTCTTAACCCTTCATAGCTTCTTTCGTTATTACAATAAGAAATATATTAAATAATATTAAATATATTATAAGCCCGAATATAATAATGCTCCACGCCTTGAGCTTATCATCGCAGGGAATGTGGGACAGCTCTTGTTAAGACTCATCAGCTAGAGTTACTCGCGATAAGAAGCTCAGAAGATATGAAAAGTTACGGGACCGCTCTCGGAATTGGGTTCCCACAAAAAGAGACAACAGTAAAAAAAATAACTATAATTCATACGAAATTAAAACCTTTGCCTTCAAACTTTCAGGCACAAAGGGGTTTTAATTATTTAAGGAAAAATAAAAGCAAGAAATACACAATCATGAATATTCAAGCTTGATGTGCATATTGAACAGAAAACTGTGCTTATCTGGCTGATGAGTCCTAACAAGGACGAAACAGCTGTCCCAGACTTCCTGCTATGATAAGCTTCAGATGTAGAGCATAATTACATGCAGGCTTTTATTTTTCAATTTATATTCAATTCCTGCTCATTCAACTTGTATATTTAGGTCAATTATTATTCTCTTTACCGTCTACGCAGACAAGTGAATCTTTAGCTAAATTCTAAGAATATTGTAGCAGTAATGATTTTACTTATTCTTCGTATAATCGACATCAGTAAACTTTTGTCTGTATTTTTGATGTAAAGATATTAGCATTATATTTCTATTTTCGAACAATCAATTATAATTTCATATATATAATACTAGCGGCCCGGGAAAAGTGGATTCTCCTATCGCGCAACCTCTTTCTCACAACCACTCGATAAAATCACTGCTTTCAGAACCAGCGAGGGCTGGTTTAAATTCCTGGGGGACCGGGGATTTTTTTTGGGACGTTACGGGACATTCAGTTAACCACGTCGATTCTTTGATTTAAAAAAAAGTAAGATTCCTTTAAGTCTTTTTCTAAATGATGGAGTTGAATTTTAGAAAGCTTCAACAGATTGTAGAGCTTAAGTTCTTCAGTTAGGAAAGCATCTAAATGAAGAGAACTAACGGGTGGTTGTGAAAGTGAGGAGTGGCTTTATTTCCTTGGTTATTGGTAGAATTCTACTTGTTTATGCTATTGGAGATTTCAATTTCCTGGTGCCGAAGTGACAAAGCGTTGTATCAAAGCGCCGTGCGTATCACAATTGATTCTTATTTGAAGTAGATGGATACAACGACTCTGATCTAAGATTTCCAGATAACTTTCCTTCGAACTATTTCTAGAATTTAATCTGAAAGTTTCTTTACATTGTTGTCTGAAACTTCATCACTACGACTCTGCAGTGCTGGTATCATAGTCAGGCTTCATAAATCACATGTTACACGGATCATTATATAGAATTCGTCCATAATGTTCCTTATATTCTTAGTTTCACATTTGAAATTAGCCTGATTTGTAATATTTTGTTGGAATATTGTTCAACCTCTCCATCGTTATTGGAGGATGAAGTATTATTGAAATACTAGCCCTCAATTCTTATTAGCACCTGAAGTAGTCATCTGAATTGAGCAATTAGCAGTTTCTTGGAAGAACTTTCTTGGAATATCTGTTATATTTGACATTATTATTTGATGTTATATTTGACATTAACAGAAGTGCATTGCACTTCGATAGTAAAGTACAGTTTTAAACAACGTTTGCTAGACGGCTTTGTTTTCTTGTGCTGATTCTAAGTTTCCCCTCAGGGTTATGACGTGTTTGAACCTAAGACAAAATCTCCACAATTTCCTTTCTCAATCTGGATTTTGTTCTCATTGGTCAATATCTTACTAAGATCTACAACTTGTTTCACGGATTTGTGAACTCTCCTCAATAAGGTCTCCCCGAGATAACGAATATACGTATATATACAGAGTGTTTCATAAGTACTGGAAAAATAAGCCTATAAAGAACGAATATCGAAATATTTTTCTAAGTCAAATTCGGTGTCAAAAAAGTAAAATAGGGCTTGGAATTCCGGATCGAACATGCGAGTCGGATGATGGAGTCCCTTTGTGTTTGAAATAAACTCAACGGACTCATTACAATTTGTTTTATTTATTCCCCCCCCCCCCGGGGCTCCTTGTGTTTGAAGTAAACCCAATGGAGTCATTACTCCATTTAACTTAGCCTATTCTAATCTCGCTTCCCTTTCCTTGCTCTTCCTGGTTGTGAAGGGTGATAACTAGGTCATTTATTTTCAAAGGGGCAGAAAAGGCTAAAATGGGGACCCCCATCATCCGACTCAGAATCGCACGCTCGATCCGGAAATCCATGCCCTATTTTACTTTTTTTTACACCGAATTTGACAAAAATATGTGGATGTTCGTTCTGTGTAGGCCTATTTTTCCAGTACTTTATGAATCCTCCTGTACATGATAGCTATTTTACACTTTCCTTCTTTTAAATAAAAAAAAATGTGCCTCTGTTTCTCGGAAATCAATGAATGATCAAAAAATGAGGTTTTTCTGTTTTGTTATTGCTAATAATTCCATTCCTTCATTGCTATTTGCTGTCTTCATAATTTTTATCTTACATTCATAAGTGGGAGCGTCTTGTATGTTTCTCATCAGATCCTGGGATGGATGAAGCAACGCCTCGGGAGAGAAGAACAGTATTTATCACAACTATTTTGGTTTTGAATGAATGAAAAGACTTTTTTTTTTTTTTAGATACTGTTTTTCTAATCCGATCGACAGAATCAATAAATTTCTTACTCCACTATTTCTTATCAATTCATTTTCTCCTCTTATTTCCTTCCCGTTTTCTCTTCCTCTTTAAAGCCCATTCGTTTGGCCTCATATTTCCCTCTTAAGATGATCGGAGCTCAGCTACCTGTACTCCAATTACTAAATAACGTCTTCGAATTTCTTAACGCTAATTGGCAAAGCAGTAATTAGTTTGTCTCAGCCTTACTTTCTAAATATATCCGCTCTTTTTTGTTAGTTACAACTGAGAAGGAAGATTTCGTTTAGAACGTGGAAGATGATTTAACTTGGAGAGATTCAAAATTTACATGAAAAATCACCTTCGTCTAAATTCGAATTTATGGTTAATTGTAATGGATAGATATAGAATACAGTATTAATAGCAGTCTTTTATTTCTTATCTTATATGCTTTCACAACCCAATAATCTGCATCGAATGCATTCTTAATTTGCTAACTTCAATACTAACTCTCTTAGTTTCTCGAGAAAGTTATTTAGATTAAAATTACATTCATGTAGAATTTAGATTTTAATCTAAATTGGAGAAACAGGGCAAATGGAAGAAGTTTCGAGAGAGAATGAAAGACATAAATGCTTCTCTCTGTATACTTTTGCATATAATCAATTAACGCTATTCCTATTTAGCGCTAAAATTATTTGCATTTATATGGTTCAATTTGAAGTAGAATGTATCATGTTGAATTAGTTACGTTAGCGAAGTTAGAAAGTCCACTAGATTCAGCATATACAACGTTTGGAGAAGATAAGATATTGACTTTTTAAATGACAACTAAATAGACTTCATTTAATTTTTTTCATTGTAGATTTCATTGTTACCTAAGATTTAAAGAATATTAAACAGATCATTTTTGTTTTATAACCGTGGGGATGAACCATTACGGCCAATTGATAAGTGAGACATTGACTAAAAGGATTTTACTATCACATATTTTTTTTACCTTTATCTGTCTTTTGGTAATCGCCTGAATATGAATTTCTTTGTATAGGCTGTTTCAGAATTCCCTCCGCGATTTCGAGGTCTGTATCTCATAGACAAACTCGCCTACAGGGACGAGAGCGTGAAAGTGAAAACAGTAAATAATCAAATTGTCTTTTGTCATATGCCGTGGCTTAGTTACGCGTTTCCCATAGGAGGCAGTAACGTGGAAACATGGCGTTTTTCAGGCGATCAGAAATCAATTGTGTTTTGCAACTCAATCGTAAGAGTGCAACGTGGTTTTAGAACCAAGTATCATACAGAACCCCTAATAGACAAAACAATAAGAGAGTGGTATAGGAAATTCGAGGAAACGACAGGCAGGCCAGGGCCATCACCTGTGACTGTGGACCGCGTACGAGAATCCTTTATCAGGAACCTCAAAAAAGCAACACGTCACGCAAGCCGAAAATTACAGATGTCTCACGTAACTGTTTGGCGCATCCTATGCAAAAGACTTGCCTGTAAACCATACCGGTTGCAGCTGCTTCAGGCTCTCACTCCATTGTTATTTTCAGAAGTAAGATAACAATCTCCGTCATGAACTCTGTTTGCAATTTCAAGAACGTTTCAGGAGGAGGCAGATAAGATTGTGTTCAGTGATGAGGCGTGTAAGGTCAATCGCCATAATGTTCTTATTTGCGGCTTGGAAAATCCCCGTGCAACAGTTCAACATATCCATGATTCCCCAAGGTTAATGTGTTTTGTGCAATTTCATCTCGGAAAGTGACCATTTTTCTTTCCGAGAAACGTGTTAATGGTTTTATTTACTTAGATATGTTACGGCAATGGCTGTTGCCCCAGTTGCATGAGGTTAATGACAATTTCATTTTGCAACAGGACGGAACTCATTTCCATTTGGACGTTCGCCGTCACCTCAATAACAGTTTACCTCACCGACGGATTGGATGTACATCTAACGAAGACTTCGCACTTCTTGCATGGCCTCCCAGATCACCCGACCTCACTCTTGTGATCATGTGACTTTTTCCTTGGGAGCCATGTTAAAGATAAAGTTTACGTGCCCCTTATACTGCTGATTTATCAGAGCTTCGACGAAGAATCGTGCATGCAGTTGCTACCATCGATGTTGATATGTTGCAGCGCGTGTGTGCAATAGCTAGATTACAGAATTGAAGTCTGTCGAGTTACCTCTAAAGCGAACATATCAATATCTTTAAGCTATGTTAAAAACTTCATTATTTACTCCTTTCACTGCCACGCTCTCGTTGCTGAGGGTGAGCCTGTCTGTGAGCTACAAATCTCCGAAATCCCGCAGGAATTCTGAAACACCCTGTATATGATAATGTTTTTACTTTATCAATTTACTACTAAAAAAAATTAACTTAAGTGTTTTGAAAAATATTAAATCTATCAAAGTCTCATAAACTTTCACTGATTGTATGTGGTTCGGAAGCAGAAAAAGATGCTTCAGTAAATTTTGAAGTTCGCAACAGAATAAAGCGTGAAGCAGAATCTTATTATTTTGAAGAAATCAATACTTTCTCGTAACAACAGTAGCGGGAAAGAATAGCAATCATTCAAACGAATGTATTAAAAAAATCTAAATTCTAATATTAATAATTTGTTCTCCAATAATGGAGAAAATTATTAAAGTTGCAAATTTATGTTATAAAGTATGCTAACAACTATTATTTATTAAAATGGTAGAAATAAACCATAAGATTCACATAATATTTTTACTCATTAAAATTGTAGGTTTGATTGAAGTTGTATAGTTTGCTGTGCAGAGTCAGCATTTCTTTTTCAATCCTTTGTTCGTCTGGAGTCAGAATATCTACCTGGAGAGCCGTTCTTCTGTCTTTCTCTCAAAGGAGATCTTATTCTTATCTGTTCTGAAAGTAACATCTCTTTCCTTTTACTGATCTAAGACTGACCTTAGCTCTATTTGGAATTTAAGAACTATTAAATTTTTTGAACTATACTTACCATACAGGAAGTAATATCTTATTAGAGGAATAAATGATCGTTTTCTTTAGAGCCCATTAATAATAGAAGTAAGTAATCACTATTATGAGGTATGTACCAGGTCTACCGGCTTAAATCCGCTGTTTTTTAGGTAATAAAAAACACGTTTTTTCAATAGAAAAAGAAAAAATGGTTTATTCAAAGTACTGCACCTCGCTAACTACACATTTATCCCATCTCTTGGGCAATTTGTGGATACCTTGCCAAAAAAATTCCCTCCCTTTTGAGGCAAACCACGTATCAAGCCATTTTCGGACGTCTTCATAGGAATTGAATTGTTCCTCAGCAAGTGAGTGGCCCATCAACGAAAACAAGTGGTATTCAGAAGGTGTCAGGTCTGATGAGTTAGCGGCATGGGGTAGCAGCTCCCAGTTGAGTGCCTTCAAGTAGTTGCGGACCATTGTTGACGTGATTGTTATGGAGAACAATCAGCTTGTCATGTCTTTTCTGATATTCCGGCCTTTTTTCACAAAGAGCACGGTTCAATTTGATCAGTTGTTGGTGGTAGCGATGGGCATTGACAGTTTCCCCTGGTTTCAGCAACTCATAGTAGACGACACCCTCCTGATCCCACCAAACGCACAGCATCGTCTTCCGTCCGAAGTGATTGGGTCTTGCGGACGATGTTGATTGTTGGCCAGGGTCAACCCACGATTTTTTGCGTTTAGGATTCTCGAAATAGATCCACTTTTCATCTCCAGTAATGATCCGATGCAGAAAGGACTTTCTTTTTGTCTGACAAGCAAAATTTCGCATGTGTTGTGGCGTCGCTCCATCTGACGATCGGTCAATTCGTGCCGGACCCATTTTCCGATCTTTTGGACCTTTCCCATGGCACGTAAGCGATCGGAAATGGTTTGTTGAGCAACTCCCAATTGCTCGGCAAGCATTTTTTGCGATTTCGTATCATCGTCGTCCAATAGGGCTTGCAGTTCACTGTCCTCAAATTTTTTAGGCCGATTTTCACACTCCTTGTCGGTAACATCGAAATTGCCGTCTTTGAACTGACGAAACCAGCCTCTGCACGTTGTTTCCGATAGAGCACGGTTGCCGTAGGCCTCCACAAGCATTCGGTGCGATTCGACCGCCGATTTCTTGAGATTGAAGCAGAAAAGCAGAGCTCCCCACGTATGCTCCTTTTTTGGCACAAAACTCGACAAGATTAACACAGGAAAAAATTAATTTCCTCTTTGTAATTGCTGTTGTTGTGCACTGCTTATTGTTGCCAGATGTCAAACGCATGAAACTAACAATACGGCGGTTCGATAGTCGCTTTATAGGACCACTTATGCCATCTAAGAGCAAACAGCGGATATAAGCCGGTAGACCTGGTATTGAGGAATGCATCTTAACATCGGTTATCTAATTGAACGGTTTAGCCATCTTAGGAAATTTGAAAAATTTTAGAACTTTTCAGATTTTTCCCTTTACGAAATATTTTTTCCTATATGTTTCATATATAGTGGTACCTCGGGTTACGAACTTAATTCGTTCCAGATCTCGGTTCGTAACCTGTTATGTTCGTAACCCGAAACGTTGAAATCAATGAACTAGAGACGATCCGTTTCAAGATGACAGAATCGTTCCTTTTTAATACTTCATGTATTAAATAAAGAGAAATTAAACAACAAATTAAATGTAAAATAAAAAAAAGATTTAGTCTACCGTTTTTACCGATGGAAATAATTGATTTTGCCATGCTGTACTCATTAACGATGTTACACACACGAACGCCATTTTCGTGTTTCATAATTATTTCTTTCTTTACCTCCACTGTTATACGTTTCTGCTTCCTAGCAACATCACTACCGTTCTTCGAACTCATAATTGATGGGATTAACAAGAAAATAAGGAAAGAGATAAACTGAACACAGTACCACTGCTAAGAAATCTTTTACTGCCGTGTAGTAAGGTCAATGAAAGCGAGGCTGCGCACGCGTGCAAAACTAGGCTAGCGCTAAGCGATGTCGGTACTGCGTGGCCTTCGTTTGTACTGTGCGCGATCGTTTGCATCCAACGTTAAACCCTGCTCTCTCTCTCTCTCTCTCTCTCTCTCTCACTTTCGTTCGTAACCCGAGGCACTGTTCGTTACCCGAGACAAAAAATTTTCGAAGTTGTTGTTCGTAATCCGAAATGTTCGTGACCTGAGTCGTTCATAACAAGAGATATAACTTTATACCATTCATAATGTAAGAAGCGGGCTAAAGAGTAAAATAATATTTTTCTAGTTTAAGTTGACCCGTAAATAAGAATTGTACTAAAAGTAAAGAAAATCTGTTCAGTATTTTTGCTTATTCAAAGATTCAGACAAGAGAATTGTAAAACATCGCATCCTCACTAATTTTATTGAGATTTTAAAATACAATTGAATTAGAAACTCCATCTACGGATAAATTTCATTTTATTACTGGTGAT